>JARFXV010000201.1:0-362500 GCA_031761425.1 Cosmopolites sordidus | reverse complement strand
ATACAAGTTCCTAAGACATATCGACCTCCGTATTTGTCGGCTAACCAACCACCAGGCACGTGACTGATAATAGATCCAATAAAAAATGCGTACAAGACCAGTGCTTCTGTGTTTCGAGGCCACGGGAACTTTCCTCCCTAAAACATATGTTATGTATAATGATTATTTCTTCGAAATAATTATTGCGTGTATGTCAGGATGCCCGAAAAGCGCACTAGCGTTAATAAATCCACTGTACAGCTAATTTTAATTATACAATATACAATTTTCAGTTATTTTATTGGAACCTTCGATGTGAAACACTAAAGTCGAAGAGCTTTACCACTAAACAAAAAATCATTTTTTGAAACTTCTCGATGCACGTGTCGCTAACCATGTTAGCATAATAAGGGGATGATTCGACTTTAGCTTGGATTGATTGAAAAAGCTAGATTGAATCATCTCCTGATGATTCTGACGTGGTTAACGAACGGTGCGTCGAAAAGTAAAAAAAAAGATTTGGTATTTAGTTTTTTCTTGATAGAAGAATTTTAGTTTTAGAAAAGTATTTGGAGATTGTGGACCACTTTATATATATTGGGCAGAGGATTTCAATGGATGGGGATACCGCTCGGGAGATGGAACGCGCGTTAAATGTGGCTGGCAGGCATTTGGCAGGCTCAACAAAAAGTTTAAGAGCAGACTCTTACTTTGCCTGAAAAGAAAAGTCTTCGATCAGTGCGTTCTGCCATGCGGAAGTGAAGTTATGATACGCGGAAGTGAAATCTGGACACTCACATCGTAATCAATTCAACATTTTCAGGTAGCACAGAGAGGAATGGAAAGATGTATGTTTGGTGTTACAAGACGAGACAGAAAGCTCTGCACATGGATCAGGGAACAAACGAAAGTGTGTGACATCATTGAAAGAGTAAAGCAATTGAAATGGAAATGGGCAGGCCATATAGCGAGGCGATGCTGAAGTGGATATCGCTTGATCTCAAATGTCCGCGAAACAGAAAGCACGATGGACTAATGAGATCGTTAAGTACATTGTATATATATATATATATATATATATATATATATATATATATATATATATATATATATATATATGTATATATATATATATATATATATATATATATATATATGTATATATATATATATATATATATATATATATATATATATATATATATATATATATATATGTATATATATATATATATATATATATATATATATATATATATATATATATATATATATATATATATATATATATATATTGTATATATATATATATATATATATATATATATATATATATATATATATATATATATATATATATATATTGAGGGAACAATTCGGTGGGAAAATTATTTCGACGAACGGACCTGTTAATTGTTCAACAAAGTCATGTGATTTAACGTCTTTAGATTATTTTCTTTTGGGGTTATGTGAAATCTTTGGTATATGTCGATAACCCAGCGACAATTAAGGGCGTGTTGGTCAACATAACTCGGACCAATACGGATGTAAGAGTCTAATTACTTGAAAATGTGGTCGGAAATTGAATTAACCGAATGTGCTTTGTTTAGAAGTAACCGAGGCGGACATTTATCCGAAATTGTTTTGCTACATGAATGCTATTGAAGTTATTTTACATAAAATAAATAATTTCAAGGCATCTAATTTTAAACTTGAAGAGATTTATCACTAAATACCAAAACACTTTTTTGAACTGCTCGACGCACGTTTCGCTAACCATGTTAGCATCATCAGGAGATGATTTAATCGGCAGATTTGGTTTCACACCAAAGGTTCCAATAGAAGAATTGCATCTAATTTTGTTTAAAGTTCAGACGCATTAAAAAATCACCCTATACAAAACTATCACACAACTTCCAACAAGTGCTTTGTCCCCCAAAAATGGGGGACTATTTAAATCGATCACTTACATATATAACGATAGCAATCAGCAATACCACTGAGGAATCCACACCTTGCAGTGCTTCGGAAGAATGTCGATTATCATAACCAACATAGAATTTCTAGCAGAAATATCATGCTATATTATTCAAACAAAACGAAACAATGATACAAGACTTGCCATATATACTTTTCGTGTTTTTTTTTAACTATTTTATATTTCTGGGAAAAATTGGTTGTCTTTCGAAGAATCATTTTCGAACTTCATGTGTCATTAAGAGTGTTTTGCATCGAACGGAAAATGCAGCAGTTCGATGGCATCAAATCTTCAAAATAAGTAAATTTTTCCGAATTTTTATTTTTTTTTGTGAGCATAGTAAAGTAAGTTTAACATATAATCCAAAGGAAATAAGCTCGAGATAATTTTCTAACCTCTCGAACTATGTCAGTTTTATTGTATTGCGGGCATGCTAATTCCGAGACGTTTTCCGCTGGTGGTGGTTCAACCATTTCTACTATCGCCACATTTAACACCACCCTTAAATTAAAAGAGTTTTGTAATGCTAGATGAAGCATTATGACCAAGATTAACCGTAAAGGAATTCTTCCACCTAGAAAATTTAAATACAATGTGCATATCTATATCATCTATAATACTTATTATGACAAGTAAAGAGGAATAACAGTATGCCAAAAAAAAACTTACAAAAACAATAACATGATAAAATGTTACATTCCACCATTCTTATTTATATTTAGTTTTATTTCAATGTCTTCTCAAATGAAAAATTTCATTTTTGTCAATGTCATTTTGATTATATGGAAGTCACTCATAAATGAAGCATATGTGAAGCATTGTGTTCACATCCTGTGAAACGAGGTGGGAGTCAATCGCCGGGTTATATCTACGTGCGTCCTGCAATCTTTGAATATTTTTAATTTGTTTGGATAGGCTTGATCCAGAAAAAGTAGTGGCGCGAGCCAGTGAAGTTGTATTTTAGTATTCTGTCCGTAGATTTCTTGTGTATTTGAAAGGAATATATTCGCGGCGTTGAGTATAGTCAAACATTTTTTTGATTCAGTGTCATGCCGGTAACCAGACCGGATGAAGCCGGATAGTTCGTGAGGTGATCGAGAACAATAATTTTTTGAACCACCACTTGTTTGGTGGTAGATCTTTCTAACTTTGTTATTGCTTTAAGCCAGAGTAACTTTCGTCACATCTAATGAGCTGATGAATTGTTTGTAACGAATAGATACCAACACACAGGATTAATTCTTGTTACAACATACCATATCTAAACTATCTGAATAACCATTAATTTTTATTTTATTTTTTTTATTTAGATTTTTCGCCACGACCTAAAACTCAAAAAATATCAAAAATATCTGTTCTTATGTAAATAAAGAATCACTGGGTAAAAACAAAAAACCAAAAGGAGACAAATTTCTCGGTGATTCTTTTTTGTAATAAATTTGTCTAACGAAGAAAATTTTAAAAATATAAAAATGTTCTAAAAAAATATACAAACTTTTAACGTTAACGCTTCGGGAAGTATTCTCGTCCTGTTTTCAAAACGAATCTAAAAATAAAATATATTAATTTCTATAAATTATGAAAAGATAGAAAGTAAATATATTTTTTTGTGTATGTCAATGATACTTTCATTGACAATTTGTTTGGTTTATACCTATTGATTCTTTATTTACATAAGAACAGATATTTTTGATATTTTTTGAGTTTTAGATCGTGGCGAAAAACCCAAATAAAAAAAAATATATGAACACGCCACAATCATTCAGACATTACCATTTACTTTTGATGCTCTTAATGTGGAAATTGCGTTTTGATGATACTTTAGAGAACATGTGTCTTGAACATTTAATTCAAGAATGTTGGATGCAAAAACTTGTCGATAATTGTCGATAATTGTCAAACAAAATTATTTTTGAGCAAACATCACAAATAGTTATAATGCTCCTTTCAAATAAATGGTTTCGAAAAAGATAATGCTATTAAAATCGGGTCTTAGAAAATTAAAATATAGTCCATTGAAAAACTCTCCATCTTCATCGACCTATAGTTCAGAATATGGCGCGAGAAAAATAAAAGATGGCGTCGGCAAACGGTCTTGTTTGCGGTAAAAATGTCCCAAAAACACAAGTGAAAGTACAGTGTACAACAAGTAAGAAGTGACATCATGTTCTTCATCGACCTATAGTTCAGAATATGGCGCGAGGAAAATAAAAGATGGTGCCGGCAAACGGTGTTGTTAGCGGAGCGTGTGGTAAAAATGTCCCAAAAACACAAGCAGAAAGTTCAGTGTACAACATGTAAGAAGCGGTATCATGTAGAATGCACGAAACTTGAGGAGTTTGAAGTGGGAATTATGATGGAACAGGAGAAATTTTGGAATTGTGCAGCCAGTAAATGTAAGGTTATCGATATTCCCGCCAAAATTCCCCACCATTTCCCGTCAAACGATTTTAGTAATACCAGGGCGATGTTAGCCATCAACTAGTAAGAGAACTATCATATATTGCGTCTACTGATTCTTGAGCTAAAAACTGAGCTACAGGACGTAAAGTCTAAAATTAACGGTGTGAAGAGAACTATGGACTTCTTCAATGAAAAATTTCAGCGAAGTAAAGTTATTGTCGATATGGTGGAGGCTGTCCAGAAGCAAAATGTGTACCTGAAAACCCAGATAAAACGTATGCAATATGTTTTGAGCGAAATGGAGGGTGAAAGGAAGATGCAACATAGTGATAAATGGAGCATGTAAAACCGAAGACGACATGGCAAAGGTAAAGGAAAAAACGTTCAAGGGAATTAAATACGTCGATGAGAGTACCACCGATACCGACTTTAAGGATGTAAGAAAAGTTACTATAAAGGATAAATCGCCTCTTGTTATCGTCACTTTACGCAACAAGGAATTAGCGGAGAATATTTTAGCCAAGCGTGGAACCAGGGGAAAAATTGATTCAACTGTATGTAGCATAGATATTAATCAAACAATAATATTGTTGACAAAAGCAAAATAATTAAAGGGTCTGGGTTTTAAGTACATTTGGCGTAGAAATGATAATGTCTATATTAAGAGAACAGAATGAAGACCATTTGAATGAATTTATTTAGGAGCGGTGGAGTATTATGGAAAGTTGTGGGAAAATTAAAATTGACAATGGCATATAAATAGCATAGACAATTGTGGGACACCACAAAACTGGATGTGGATGATATAATTTGGAACCATTTAGAAACTCGAATCTGCTTATGCTTATGCTTAAATTTGATCAGATGTGGGATGGTATTTCATTTATTAATTTTAATTGTAGGAGTCTGAGAAGGAACTTTGATTCCCCTGATGCTGTACCTTTTTGTTTACAAAAATGCCGGATATAATACTTTTAAATGAAACATGGATATATGATGAGGAGGTATCTTTGTATAGCATTGAGGGTTTTTAGAGTTTTTTCTACTGCAAGTAGATCGGGTGGGTTAGCCATTTATGTTAGTGTTTCACTGACATGTGAAATGCAAGATATTGGTGTATCAACTAAAACTTTTGATAATCATTGTAATAATAGGTATAATAAGTATAGTATAGAGTACTAAACTTGAAAAGATTTACCACTAAACACCAAAACACTTTTTTGAACTGCTCGACGCACGTTTCGGTAACCATATTAGCATCATCAGGAGATGATTTAATCAAATCAATAAGATTAAATCATCTCCTGATGTTTCGGTGTTTAGTGGTAAATCTCTTCAAGTTTAGTGTTTCACACCAAAGGTTCCAATAGAAGAATTGATCTAGTACAGAATAGTTTAATAAAGAATTCAGTTCAATGTTAAACTTGGTTGATTGCAATAAGACCATCTTGATAGGAGATCTTAACTTTGATCTGTTTAGACAGTATTGTGATGTTGATGAATTCAGGTGCATCATGTCAGAAAGGGATTTCTATACATTCGCCCTCTGTGTAACTAGGCCTGGTTTAACGGGTGAATTTGACACTTGTCTTGATCACATGTACATTAATTTACGGGTGGGTCAAAGTGATATTAAAATAAAAATAATTCAATCTGATATAACTGATCACTACATTGTATGTTCGTCTTTTAGTAATATAGTAACTGGTAAATATAATATTACCAATTGCGGCAAAATAAATTATAAGAGAATGTGTGATCGGTTACGTGAGTTAGATTGGAGTGACCTTTACCGACATAGTGATGTGAACTCGGCAGTTGGAGCATTTTATGCAATATATAATGACATTCTGGATGATTGCACAGAGAACTATAAACCAAATACCAAAAAACGCAAATTGAAGCCATGGATAACCAATGGCTTAGTCAGTAGTATTAGAACCAAAGAGCAATTATATGGAAAGTGGGCTAATCAGAAAGGCAATCTTGAACTTTTACATAATTATAGAAGTTACAGAAATGATTTAGACAAACTATCGAGACTGGTGAAATGGAAATAATTTGAAAGACAAATTACCAACTGTGATCGTAACATGAAAAAACTTGTCAGACAGTTAGTGAATCCCTGGGTCGAGGAAGGACTAAGCGCAAGGAGATTACTCTGTGCGATGGTCTAGGGCATAACTATTTTACAGGGGGAGAAGTGTCGGAGGCATTTTCTAAGAATTTTGATGGTGTACCTGAGGCTGTTACAAAGCAAGTCGAGCAAGAAAAGCAATACATAAAATCCGAGTGATCTTCTCTACTGCATTCGGTGAAGTTATATGCAGTCATTCCTGTTGATCAGGATACTGTGAAGAATATTATCAGCCAATTAGATACAAGTAAGAGTACGGGGTATGATGAGCTTGGAACTCAAAAAAAAGAAATTCAATACGGCTTCAGGAAGGGTCTGGAAACAAATCCAGCCTTGTTTCGGCTTACAAGTTACTTGTATAAAAGTCGTAATGAAAGGAAATATGTAAGTGGATTATTTTTGGATATTAGTATGGCGTTTGATACTGTCACATTATACTTTATTAGAAAAGCTGGACGCATTAGGATTAAGGGGAACTATCGGCAAATGGTCCCAAAGTAATTTATGGAGTATGGAGTGTTATATGGAGTCCCCCAGGGTATTGTGTTAGGCCCAATACTATTTTTTATTTATATAAATGACCTTAGTTCCTTAAGAATAAATGGCCACATTTTTGCATTTGCTGATGATGCAGTCCTGCTGTACGTAGGGGATACCAAATTAAAAGTGCTGGAAGATATAGAAAGCGATTTGAAAATATTGAAAAGTTGGTTTGTTGGAAAGACAATGCTCGTTAACATGGGTAAAACTAGGATGCTTAATTTTGCACTTCAGAACCCTGGCAATTCGATGAGCCTATTAAATGGCATCGTTTAAACTATCGAGATTCATCATGTGATTGTATAGGGGTGAAACAGTCCGCTGCAGTGAAGTATCTTGGTGTTACTTTGGATGAGCTACTTTCTTGGAAACCTCATATACTTAATTTAAAGAAAAGGCTCTTTGTTGTGATGAACCAATTTAGGAAAGCATTAGAGTGTATGTTAGAAAGCATAAAAGATAACATTGTGAAGAAGAACATCAGTTATCTGGCATGTAAGCAAAATATAAAGGAATTGTGCGCGCCTTATTCAGGTCGGTGTTTGTCGGCATGGTTGAATTGATTTTATTTGTTCTTGAGCTTTAATAGATGGGGTGGGGTTGTGTCCTTTTTTATCCTTTTGTCCTATTTCATATAATGTGAATGCCTGTACTGAATGTTGAGACGGTTTCTTATTTTTTTTTTTTTATTTTTATTTTCTTTCTTGAATTTGACCAGCACACAAGCAGTGCTTTGTGGGTCGTAGGTTAGTATTTTTATTGTATTAGCGTAAAATATATTATATATATAGCTGTATTAACTCTTAAAACAGATAGTAAGAATGATGGTTAGTTTGAAGTACAATTGTTAACAGATGTCAACTGAATGGTAAAACTTTTTTGCATCGTTTCCTTTCTCTTCCTTAGGAAGCGAGAAACATCCCATCTACATGCATGTTTTATAACATGCAAGAAACATCACATATTAACATGTAGGTTTGTATGGATAGTGTAAATATTAGGGTTCATTTTTCTGAATTCAATTTGTTCGCCTGGGAAGTTTTTCACTCTTGACGACCTTTCCCAAAAATCTCATTTAACATTTTCAAGTATTAGCTGTCTTGGTAGAAACCTTCGGTTACCTTAACTGGTTGTTAAGGGTTAGGAAATAATTATATATCAAATATAAATGTAACGGGTGTCTCAGGATGTTTTTCGTTTTCACCTAAACTTGTCGTTTTGGGCCTCCATATAAAGCGAAGGAATTATCGGCCCCTACTTTTTTGAGGATAACCGTAGTCGCGCTCAGACTGTGTGACCGATCATTAGTGTGTTCTTCTATTTGTATTTTTGGGAAACCTTGAAAAAAAATAGATTAATAACATGGAATCCATATCAAAATGGCAGTAACATTTACATTTATTAGTGCAATAATTTCTGAAAAAATAGAATTTTAAAAAAGTTAAAACTCCATATTATTATTATTATTATTCACGTATGGGCCCTGGTGGACCACGCGAAGTACAATTAGAGGCCTTCCTTTACGCCCATACTAATTTCATTCTTTCGCTATGAGCTTTTTTCCTTTCATCAGACCAAGTTGTTCAAGTCTTCCTACATTTTTCTCTCTGGCCAACCTTATTACCATATTACCAACAACCATATTATTAGTTATATTTAGTTAGTTATTAGTTATAAAGTAACGTAAATTTTTAAGGTCCAGTATATGCGAAAACTAAAGCTTTTATCACATACGTTAAAAATTGAAGTTCTAAAAAAAGATCACTACATTGTATATATATATATATATATATATATATATATATATATATATATATATATATATATACATATATATATATATATATATATATATATATATATATATATATATATATATACATATATATAGTATATATATATATATATATATATATATATATATATATATATATATATATATATATATATATATACATATATATATATACATATATATATATATATATATATATATATATATATATATATATATATATATATATATATATATATATATATATATATGTATATATATATCAAGACAACAATCAAAGACAACAATACCAACGGAAGAACAAAGGCCAGATATCCTAGAGGACGAAATAACAAATGCTATAGAATCGATGAAAAACGGCTAGGCTCCAGGAAAAGACAGTGTAACTGTCGAAATGCTAAAAGCTGGTGGTCGGATGTTACATAAAACACTGGCAAAATTATACTCAAAATGCCTCAAAGAACAAAAAGTACCTGACTTATGGAAATATGCAGAAGTGCTCTTTTTACATAAAAAAGGAGCACAGGAAGATTTAAAGAACTACCGTCCAATAAGCCTCCTATCAGTAATGTACAAAGTTTTCACTAAGATAATTTCTAAAAAAATATTAAAAAACCTGAATGACGCACAACCAAGAGAACAAGCAGGATTCAGAAGTGGGTACAGTACAATGGATCAAGGCACAACGAATATACCATGCCACTGTGCTTGGCCTTTATCGACTACGAAAAAGCATTTGATTCCATCTCAAAGCATGCGATAATAGATGCACTGCTTAGCCAAAGTGTAGAGAGAGCCTATGTAAACCTATTAGAATCGATATATGATGGAGCTACAGCCACAATTCACCTTGATGATCTTGAAGTGGGAATTAATATAGAACGAGGTGTAAGGCAGGGTGACGCAATATCGCCTATTCTTTTCTCGGCTGGCCTTGAAGAAGTATTCCGTAAACTGGATTGGGAACAGAATGGTGTAAAGATCAATGGTGCAAACCTAAATCATTTTAGATTTGCAGATGATATTATTCTCATTTCACAAGACCCAGAGGAGCTGCAAAGATGCATACAAGAACTGCAAAAGGCTGACGAACCATTTGGCTTGAAAATAAACCTGAAAAAGAGTCAGGTTATGTTCAATAACTTCGCTCAGGACAGAAGAATTTCAGTGTTAGGAAGGAATTTAGAGATTGTGGCCAGCTTTATATATCTTGGGCAGAGGATTTCAATGGAGGGGAATACCGCCCGGGAGGTGGAACAGCGTGTTAAATGTGGCTGGCAGGCATTTGGTAGGCTCAACATAGTGTTTAAGAGCAGACTCTCACTTTGCCTGAAAAGAAAAGTCTTCGATCGGTGCGTTCTACCCGTTATGACATACGGAAGTGAAACCTGGACACTCATGTCGCAATCAATTCAAAAACTTCGAGTGGCACAGAGGGGAATGGAAAGATGTATGCTTGGCATTACAAGACGAGACAGAAAGTTCTGCGCATGGATCAGGAATCATAGGAAGAGTAAAGCAATTGAAATGGAGATGGGCAGGCCATATAGCGAGGCGATGGGACGACAGATGGACCAAGGCAATCCTGGAGTGGATACCGCTTGATCGCAAACGTCCACGAAGAAGACCGAAAGCACAATGGATTGATGACATCGTTAAGTATATTGGACCCGAATGGCCAGCCCAATGGGCTGGAAAGCCCAGGATCGTGAAAGTTGGCCTTCATCCTGCAGTGGATCGATACAGGCTGATGATGAATATATATATATATATATATATATATATATATATATATATATATATATATATATATATATATATATATATATATATATATATATAATATATATAAATATATATATATATATATATATATATATATATATATATATATATATATATATATATATATATATATATATAATATATATATAAATATATATATATATATATATATATATATATATATATATATATATATATATATATATATTATATATATATATATATATTATATGCTATATAAAATGAGCAAAAGATTGATCAAGAAAACGGTAATATTTTTTTAAAATCAAATCTCACAAATTCTCGATACTGTTGGAACAAAGTACGGCCATGTATTCCTACTCAACACGCAGTACCGGATACACAGAACGATCACGGACATGCGTCCCTTGTGAAATGTTCGGCCATGCGTTAATCACCTCAACGATTCGACGCAAAATGTGCTCCATTTTTATTTCAGTATCTTCGCCAAAATGAGGAAAGTCTGAATAACTTAAATTTTATTACAATATAATATAATATAACTAAATTTGGTAAACAAATATAACCGTAACAACTTCTAAGTTGTTGACATCAACTACCAAAATTCCAAAACAATGAGTCATCTTTGGTGTTTCAATATGGCCGTTTCCGTCCCTTTTTATATGTGCATAAGTACAGGCAAGGCTCGTTCCTGTTAGTTTTATATGCAAAGACTGAAACACAGATTTACAGACTTGCGCGCAAGCTCATAGTTCGTTTGACACCGCCCACTATTGGAAGTCAGAACACACTAAAAAATCACCCTTTATAAGAAAAATCCATAAGCAAGTGTCACTTGAAACTTGTTCTTATTGTATCGGGTTGTTCGGCAATTCGTAGAATTGTTTTGTAAGAAAAAGAGAAATGCAAATACTTTATGAAAATATTTATTTAATTTATGTAATTCACGGGCGTAGCCAGGATTTCGTTTTTTTTGGGGGGGGGAGGGGGGGGTTAAATTAATTTCATTCCTCTGCGCTAAATCTAAAACCATTAAAGAAGAAATCTTCGGCTTTTCCTTTAAATATATCCACTACTTCATCTGCATGAATTTCTGTTCCATAGTGAATGTTCATGAGAGCCAAACCATAAAGTCTGTTTTCACTAGTAGTGTTTCGTAAATAATTTTTCTGTTTCCTAGGCTCGAGAAAGACTTTTCTGGGGTAGCAGTGGATACAGGAATGGTAGCCAAGATTTGTAGTAATGTGTAAATATTAGGATAAAGGTTTTTATCGCACATATCTAGGCATTCCAAACTAGATTTCGGGGTAGGTGAGATACTTGTCATCACTGTTTTCCATAATTCAAGTTCTGCTTTAACCACTGATATGTTGCTTTCGGGAAGCAGTGACGAGTACATGGAAATTGCTTCTTCAATTTCAGAACTGGCAGTAAAATTTGATGGTAGCACACCAGATAATACTGATACTACTTTACGATGTTTGGTAAAAATTTCAACCAATTGTTGAATTGTATGATCAAGAAATGGAATGAACAAATTAATTTTGTAATACGTGTATACATCCAATGCAGGAATGTTCGGTCTATTTAATTGTCTTCCGACGACGTGTGGCATTCGCAGTATACCACCATTTTCTGCCAGTAAAACTTTTGCGTCTTCATACAGATGAAGATATTCGACGTCAGTGTTGTTTCTCAGGAGTTGTAAGACATTAATAACATCATCTACATGTTTGAATGCCGTGATAAGATTGATGTCAATTGTCTGTACTTGTTTTGATAGCGACAATGTATAGCTCATAACTTTTTGAAGAATCACTAAACACATCACAAAATCCGTATATCGAAGCGTACTTCGCAATTGGGCGGCTTGTTGCGATGTTTCCTTGTTGTGATTAAATTGGAGTTCTTCGAGAGCATTCATAATGGCTGAATAAATTTCCCTGAATCTTATAATAGCTTCATGTTTGTGGACCCACCGTATTTCACACATTGAGAGCAAGCTTTTTTGGTTACCGACGGGTAGTAGCTCTTGAATTTTTTCTTTCAACAAAGCAGTGGGTTGAACAGAATGTCGAAAGTAGGAACCAACAGACTGCACAATCCCAATGCAATTTCGGACATTTGCTAATGAACATGAATCAACAATAGCAAGGTTGAGAGAGTGTGCACTACAGTGTACATAAAGAGCAAGAGGACATTCTTGGCGAACATAAGCTTGGGCACCGTGCAAATACCCACTCATAACTGTAGCCCCATCGTAACCTTGACCAACCACATGAGAACATTCAAGTCCATGCTTTTTCAGAGCTGTAATAATAAGATTTGCGAGACCGGATCCTGAAACATCGACCGTTTGAATGTACTCAAGGAACATCTCTTTAAGTATATGGTGTTTATTATCTGTAAAATCAACCTATCGAAGACATAACGAGACTTGTTCTACACGTCCGATGTCGGTGGTTTCGTCAGCCAGAATCGCAAATAGCTTGGCTTTCTTTACTTCTTCAATTATTTTATGTTGAATTAATTCACCACAACTGTCAATTATTTCGTTTTGGATCTGAGGGCTTGTGTACAGGGCATTCTTCTGTGAAGTATTCAAATGCTCAGCCAGATCTTTATCTCCAGACTCAGCCGCAAACCGCAACAGGGCTTTAAAATTACCATCATTCTGTAAAATTACCATCACCCCCAAAACACCTTCCTTGGCTACGCCCGTGATGTAATTACCATTATTAGTTACGACTTTTTGCCAACGTAGTGGTGGGTCCATAATATCTTTTTGCCAAAGATTAGCATATTTATTATTAAGAAATGTTATAAGGTTACTTCTCCTCCTTTGTTCCCTTTTTAAAAGATGTCCCATTTACACAATTTTGAAGGGAGCGGTGTAAATGTTAGTCCGAGGGTACGATGTCCGGCGAGTGAGGTGGATGGGGCAAAACATCGTAATTGAAGCTTCACAATTTTTGCTGAAGAATGATCGATGTGTCAATATTTAACTTAACACAAACTGTGGTGCGTAAATATTCGGGCTATTATGGCCTTTATTATCTCGACATCAGTGCCTGGAAGCAGGCCAGGGCGATATCGATCTTCCAGATCAAAATCTCCGCCGCTGAACCGGCTAAATCACATTTGCAGCGTGGTCAACCAAAAGAAAATCCATACGAACTTTCCGTTCAACCTGATATAATACTCGATAGAATAAAAGATACTTAAACATTATAAAAACAGAATTGTTTAATAATAATTTATTTGAAACACAATTTAAGGTTACGACTCATCTTCTGGTGATTCGCCTTCCCAGTAATCCCACTTTTGTCGGTCAGCTTTGGCGAAGAACAAATACACAGCTGAAGTAACTACGGCTATGAACATCATTACCCAGAAGACCAGTCTCCATTGATTTAAAGTACCCTAAAAATGTTATATCTAATCTAACATTAATTTTACGGTTATCGGTGCTCAAAGCCCCAATCTCGTAATCTCGTAAATTGAACGTTTTACTAGTTTGAATTGATAGAAGGGTCGTTCTCGGCCTGATACAGAGGTGATGCAAATATGACCACTTGGACATGGCATTTAAAGGTGGCACAACATTAAAATTCATCCATTAAATTGATTAAACATAGTTTTTGTGCTAATCACTCTTCGCTGTTGTTTATATTCGGCATTAAAGGAATGCAGAAGTAAGTAAGTCTTAGTGGATATGGCATCTATTTCTCAACCGGATTTGGTTCAGGAGCGGTATGAAGAAAAGTCTCTCCAATGGTTCTTGCTGATGTTTATTCTGTCGACGAAGAGAAACTATTTCATAGCGAAAGTTTTATCGCGATGTAAGACTTCGTTCTGGTTATGAAGCACACCACATACACATGTGCCCAAAAGTTTAGAATATTCAAACATTTCACTTTTTTATTGATATTAAGTTTTTCTTTAACTCTTTTACGTGATCAACATTTTATTACTGGTACCAAGTAAAATTCAACAACAAATGACCAATGGGTTTAAAACTAATTTATTATTTTGGAGTCTGAAAATTACAATTTACCAATTGCCTTCGAAAGTAATTTAAAAATAAAAAGAACAACTTTCAATAAAATTAATAAGCAGTAGTGGGCATGCCTGTAGGCGATTTGGCGTGCTGTCGATTAAATGATCAGTTCGGGCTTGTGGAATTCCCTCCCATTCTTCACAAGCAGCATCTTTTAGTTTTCCCAGGTTGAGAGGAGGATTGTTTCGTTTCTTGATATGTGTTTTCAGAATGTTCCAAGCATGTTCAATGACATTCATGTCAGAAGAATTTGCTGGCCACTCTAACTTCGTTATTCAGTCCTATTCAAGAAAATTTTGTACTGCTGCTGTTCGATGAGGAGGTGCGTTGTCATCCATGAAAACAAATCTGTCACCCACTGCGCCTCGCAACAGACTCACTACAGAATCTAAAACTTCCTCGATGCACAGAGCACCAGAGACTCTGGTCTCTCCAGACCAGTAGAGGGGTCCGTGTACACCTCATAATACCACCCCAAAACATCACGCTCCCATCTCCAAATGAGATACGTGGTTGAGCTGTTTCTAGTCGGGCTTGTCGACCTGGAGTTCCCCAAACTAATGTTCTTCGTGAATCAGAAACCCAGCCAATTCTCGTCTTATTGAAGAACATCACGTTTTTTCAGTTAGGACGGACTATGATCCATCATTTCGCGAACCCATTGCAATTTTACATTTTTTTGTTGAAGGATTAGTTTTGCGAACACGCAAAGGTCTTCTGCGGTACAAATTTACCGTTTTCAGTCTGTGTTTTATCGTTTGTCCTGAAACATTTACCCGTTCAAGCCTAACAAGCTTCCTTGATATACCACTTGTAGATTCCAGACGATTGCTGCGAGCCTCTATTGATATCTGCCGGTCTTCTGCAGTTGTTGTACATCGTTTTCTACCACTTCTGGGGCGATCTTTTTTTTAAATAAATTTTCGATACAGCACTTTGGAAACACCTACAATTTCCGCGATATCACTTTGATTAAAGCCCTGCTGCAACAAAGCAATTTATCTTGATGTTTCATGTTTCCAGGCATTTTTAAACGGACTGATTTAAAATTGAGAAAGAACTGAAATAAAGTGTAAATCTATGAATGGGCAAAAATCCAAAAACCTATGTTATCAGCAAAACAATGCTTTTGTTTGTTAGTTTCATTTAAAAACGGTCTAAAATAAATATCCATCACAATTTTTAGAGTATCATAGGCGTAGATATCATATTTCTAAATATTCCAAACTTTTGGACTGGACATATGTGTATCATGTGTTGTGATGTGAAGGCAAATAATGGAGGGAGATGATTCTGTAAAAAAAAAACAATGTTGAGCGAGGCAATGAAATCAAGGAAAAAGGGGAAAATCTAAAACAAGGTTCCTGGTTAAAAAGGAAAAAGACTTAGATCAGATCGAAATTGGGGCATGGAGGAGACAAGCGTGGGATGGAGAACAATGGAGAAATTTTGTTTGATAAGGTCGAGGCATCTCCAGGGCTGTAACGTCATGAGGGAGAGGGGCGAGAGAGAGGGTGAATTTAATCCTTTTGTTATAATATTAATAAAATTAATGTAAATTCAAAAACAAAACCTTATAACATACATCTGGTGTAAAGTATCCTGTTACCCAGGGAGCTAATATACCAGCCCAAGCTCCGCAACCGTTGATGATAGCCATTAGAATGCCTCCGTAGTGGCTGCTGAGGTCATTAACGTTAACTTTGGTAGCTGACCAGAAAGGTCCCATCCAGAACATTCCAAATGTGCAGAGGAATACCACCAAAGTCCTTGAACAACCCACATACACAGCCAACAAGTTGCAAGAGGCCGGGCCAAGAATTGCTTAAAAAATATGATGATTAAGAGAAACAATCTGTTTCTTTAATTCTTGAATAAAATACAGAATTTGCGTTGATTTGAAAACACTTTTAATTGATAATCGAAGCATAGTGTATGACATTTATACACGAAATACTATATCTGCCAAATGACCACATCTTGATGCCCCACAGACGTCCACTCTTTTGTTAAAATTTTGGATGACATTTTAACATAATCTCTAGGGTAAATGAGGGCAAGACAATATATAAGAAGGTATTCCAATCCTACAAGGGATTATGGGAAATATGTCAAGCGGTGGCGGCATCTCACGTATCATACTCACGACTTAGCAGTTTGGGGTTCAAATCCACACCATTGCTATATTTTTTTTGTTCAAAAATTGTATTAAAATTATTCTGTTTATTGCATTTCTGAAAATTATTAAGTTATAAGTTATTTTTGCAATCTCTAAGGTTAAATAATTAGTAAAATAAAAAAAAATGTACGTTATTCATCATACACAATTGTTTTTTATTGAATTGTTTTTTATATAATTGATTATAATTTATATTATAATTTACTCAGAAAATATAAAAAAGACAGTAATATTAAATAATAAATATATTTGTGAAAAAAGAAACAATAAATTGAATATATTCATTTCCAAGTGGTTTTAGTTGAATTTTTATTAAAGAATTCGAAGGCCATGATCGCTTTTAGTTTTTTTTAATAAACCAAAAACTTTGCGAGTCTATAAAAGAAGGAAATATCGTTTGCATCTAATTTTAATTTTTCTAGAACCCTACAACATTACACATTAAAATAAAAAAATAATTTGAAGGCTATACCAATCACCTTTTTTTTATATTCAAGTTTCAATGCTGACTTTTGGAATTTTTCAAATAGAGAATTAAATAATTAACATACAAAAAATCTGTGGGCCCAATAATACTTTATGGAGGCTGAGGAGATAGCAAAAAACCCCTCCTATAGGCCATTTTAATTTGGCATGCAATGGACCAAATACCCTGTATAACTGTACAGCCATGTAATCAGAATATCGTCATTTACAGGTCTCGAAGTGTATACATGCGAACTTTAATTAAAATCACTCGGAAATGAATATACTCAATTTATTGCTTTTTTGTGATGAAGTATATTGATTATTTAATGTTACTGTCTTTTTTATATTTTCTGAATAAATTAAAATCTTACAATTGTAATGTAAATTATAAGTTTGTTACAAGATTCTATCTCAATGTCTACTAAACAGAGCACAGGGACAGTTAGAAGCTAAAATTGGTGAATATCAAGCAGGTTTTCGACCGGGCAGATCCTGCCCTGAACAGATCCTGAATCTAAAGTTGATCCTAAGACATCAAAAACTGTACAATAAAAATCTCGTCTGTACATTTGTGGATTTCAAAAAAGCATATGATTCTATCGACAGCGAATCTTTATTCCAAATCTTGAAAGAACAAGGACTAGATCTGAAAGCGCTGGCAATTATTAAAGCAACATTAACTAACATAAGGTCAAAAGTTAAATTCATTGCAAATTTCCTTTGAAAAGACACAATACATGACCTGCAACAGACTAAGAACACCATTTCTAAAAACAAAATATGGTAACATCAGACGAGTCTCTCAATTCAAATATTTGGGTGAAATAATCATGGAAAATAGGTTGGAAAAAGCGGCTAATAAGGGTAGATTTCAAAAAATGGCATTGTGACTTACACTTTCAAACAGCATTGAGACTTACACAAAATATTTACAACAAAAAATACATATCTAAAAACACAAAACTGAGACATTACAACAGAGTAGTTATTAAGCCATAATGTCTATATGGGGCAGATACGCTCATTTTGAATAGAAAGAGTGACATCGAGGATATTGAAAAGAAGGAAAATCTTAGGCCCCAAACAAATAAATAACACAACATACCGACTTCGAGAAAACCAAGAAATCAAACAATACACAGATATACATAGCGATATGAGAAAAAGAAGACTTAAGTTTCACAGACACATAAAACAGATGAATCCGAGTAGGCTAACTAGACAAATAGTCAAATTTTATGAAAATAGGAGTAGAGCTAAAGTAGAAATAATTAAATGGATTGCTGCAATAAAAGATGACCTAAGATCAGCAAATATTACACAAAGTAAAATTCAGGACAGAGGCTGTTTCAGACACAAGGTTAATGTTTGGAAGGTTGGCCAGAGAAAAAAATGTAGGAAGACTGAAACAACTTGGTCTGACGAAAGGAAAAAAGGTCACAGCGAAAGAATGAAATTAGTATGGGCGCAAAGGAAGGCTAACAACAACAAACGCCTCTAATTGTACTTCGCGTAGTCCACCAGGGCCCATACGTGAATAATAATAATAATAATAATAATAATAATAATAATAATAATAATAATAATAATAATAATAATATACTAATAATCAAGAGTCAACGTTGAGAAGGGAATTTTCCAGGGAGACTCTTTGTCGCCAATGAGGTTTTATCTGGCTCTTAATCATATGTCCACGATTCTCAATCAGTCTGCAAGCGGGTTTAATAACAGACAGGGCTGTCGACTATAATAGACCAGACACAGTCTTAATAAATAAAAAAGAAAAGTGGGGAACAATTATTGATATTGCCATACCACTGTCTCATAATATACATGAAACGGAGGTGGAAAAGGTTTCTAAATATGAGAATCTTTCTTATGAATTGAAGAACATCTGGCCACTTGAAAAAGTGAACATCGAACCTTTTGTAATTTCCGCAGAGGGATTGGTGAGCCACAGGTTCTCCAAAAGTTTAACAAATTGCGGAGTAAATAGAAATATCATAAAACTGGGACAACGGGCTATATTGTTGCAAACCTGCCACATAGTTCGAATTTTTGTCTTAATGCCAACGGAATACTGGGTTATAATGAAATTTATTCCCAGGCTCCGAGCCGAACTCCAACATCGCAAGGGAGGAATCGGTTTATGGTTTCCAGCTTTTTGAGCTGAGAGAGTGATACCAAGTCGATGAGAATAATAATAATAAATTGATAATAAAAAAATGTACGTCATTCACCATACACATTTGTTTTTTAATTGAAAAAGCCTGCAATAATTCTAATTATTATAATTTATTATAATAATAATAATAATAATAATAATAATAATATTATTGTTATATAAAATATAAAAAACAAAATATATTGTTATATATTATATTTGTTATATAAAAAGGGTGATGCTAACCAACCCAGTAACTATAGACCGATAACATGTTTATGAGTGTTGTATAAATTATTCACAGCCCTGCTCAATGAAAAAATTTACCAACATTGTGACTATAATAACATATTAGAAGTTGAGCAGAAAGGATGTATTAGGGCAAGTATGGGATGCAAGGAGCAACTGACGATTGATGCTGTAGTTCTTGCGCAAGCCCGGACAAAAAAGCGCAATTTGAATATGTGCTATATAGATTACAAGAAGGCTTTCGATAGTGTCCCACATGACTGGTTATTAGAAGTTTTGAACATCTACAAAATTTGTTCGCAGATTACAAACCCTTTAAGGTATCTCATGAGTAAATGGAAGACTAATTTATTTGTCCACCAACAGTACATTGGAACAACAAATATCGAGAGAGGAATATTTCAGGGAGATTCATTTTCCCCTGTTTGGTTTTGTCTAGCGTTGAATCCGATGTCCACATTACTTAACAATAGCAATATTGGCTACAAACTTGACATGAGAAATTCCAGGAAACTATCTCATTTGCTATACATGGACGACTTAAAACTCTATGGAGAAACAAGAGAGAAACTAAATTCATTAATAAAAACAGTCGAAATATTTAGTAAGGATATCAAAATGTCATTCGGACTCGAGAAATGCTCCACTATCAGCATACAAAAGGGAATAATAAAAGAACAACATTCAACAGTCTGCGGTATACAAGAACTAGCATCAGAAGACTCATACAAATATTTAGGAATGCTTCAAAATCATAAATTTGATCATAGCCTATTAAAGAAGAATTTTTCCACTTTGTCCCAAAAACGACTGACAAAACTCTTAAACACCAAACTGAACGGTAGAAACGTCATTAAACCGATCAATGGCTGGGCGGTGCCAACTCTGACATATTCTTTTGGCATTGTTAAATGGTCTGAAGCAGGTCTTGATGAACTGGATAGATTGACACGAAGAACATTGACAAAGTTCCGATGTGTACATCCCAATTCGTCCACAAAAAGGCTATATATTCCAAGAAAGACAAATATTTGTCTCTAAACTAGCTTACCGATGGACTATTATATCTAGAAACAGAAGGCTTCGCGACAGCTATTCAAGATAAGGTAGTAAGGACAAAAAATTATGAAAGACATATTCTACACATGGATGTTGTCGACAAGTGCAGGAAGTGCGGTGGTGCAGGAGAAACAATTGAACACCTTGTTGGAGGGTGTCCAGTCCTTGCCCCTAATGCTTACCTAGGCAGGCATAATCAGCTGGCGAAAATTATACACCAGCAAATCGCTTTAAAGCACTCGCTATTTGATAAGATGCCTCCACAATATTACAAGTACAAGCCTTCCCCCGTACTTGAGTCAGCGGATACAATTGTTTACTGGGATAGACCAATTACAACAGATCGGACGGTTGACTATAATAGGCCGGATATTGTTCTAATTAACAAAAAGCAGAGTAGAGCTTTCATAATTGACATTGCGATACCACTCTCTCATAACATCAGAAAAACTGAAATGGACAAGGTCACGAAGTACGAAAAATCTTGCAATTGATCTGAAAAATCAATGGAAACTCCAGAAAGTGGAAGTGTTACCTTTCGTTATATCCGCCGAAGGCCTAGTAAGCAAAACCTTTTCCAAAAATCTGGAAATTCTTGGCGTTTCAAAATCGATTACCACAGTAGGACAACGAGCAGTTCTCTTACAAACTTGCCACATTGTTCGTAAGGTACTAAGCTGAATGGGATGAGCTGAACTGCTTTCTCATTCTGGCATTGTAAACCCGACCAGCCTAGGCTGAGATGATCGATGAATCATGTTTGTGATAATAATAATAATTCCAAGAAAGTTGGGAGGCAGAGGCCTATGTCTGAGACCTTTGTCTGAACCAGGAGAGTAAGATGAGAGAACGGTTCATTAATTTAAGCAGCACGCTAATGAAGTTGGTTGCTAAGGAGGACCGGGGTTTCACCCCGTTGAACCTAGATAAATTGAATCGGGTTGATGGTAGAACAACACTTATGGATTGTGTCCGTGAATGGAAACAACAGATACTGCATGGACGGTATCCAAAGTCACTCGAGGATGATACCACTGATGGACCATTGTCTCTAAAATGGCTGACCGATGGGCCCAGAAGCAGAAGGTTTTGCGACATCTATTCAAGATAAGGTAGTAAGAACACGGAACTATGAAAAGCATATACTACACATGGATGTTGTCGACCGATGTAGGAAGTGCGGTATAGTGGGGGAAACGATTGAACACCTTATCGGTGGGTGTGCAGTTCTAGCCCCTAATGCTTATTTAGGAAGAGATAATCAGCTGGCAAAAATTATACATCAGCAAATTGCATTAAAGTATTCGCTATTGAGATAACGCACCTGCTCCATATTATAAGTACTCACCTTCTCCCGTATTGGAATCATCTGATTCAATCCTATACTAGGACAGACCAATCACAACAGATCGAACGGTCGATTATAATAGACCAGACATTGTTCTAATTAGTAAAAAGGAGAAAAGGGCTTTTATAATTGACATCGCAGTGCCACTCTCTCATAATATCAAGAAAACCGAGTTGGAGAAAACCACTAAGTATGAAAACCTTGCGTACGATTTGAAAAACCAGTGAAAACTGCATAAGGTAGAGATAGTGCCTTTCGTTATATCCACCGAAGGCCTAATAAGTACGAACTTTTTAAAAAATTTGAAGAATCTTGGTATCTCAAAATCGATTGCCATAGTGGGACAACGTGCAGTACTCTTGCAGACATGCCACATTGTTCGTAAAATTTTATGCTAAGTGAGAGGAGTTGAATTGCTTTCTCATTTTGGCATTGTAATATAGACCAGCTTAGGCTGAGATGCTGAGTTCAGTACGAGGATAATAATAATAATATAATAAATTATAATAATTAGAGTGATTGCATGACGTACATTTTTTTTTATTTTATTAATTATTTCACCCTAGAGACTGAAAAAATAACTTACAACTTAATAATTATCAGAAATTAATAGCAGAATAATTTTAATACAATTTTTGAACAAAAAAAAAATAATGGTGGGGATTTGAACCCCAAACTGTTAAGTCGGAACACCCTAAAAAGTTTAAATTGATGCCTTGGATACACGTGAGATGGCGCCATCGCTTCACACTTTCAGCGCTTTTATTTTCTTAAGTGAGGTTATTACAACGAGTGTGGGTATTATTGCGGATTTTTTTAGTTATATTATAAATAAACTATATATAAATTTTTAGCAATTAGAAAAATATGGCTAGTACTTCAAACCTTAAAATAATTAACGGTATAGTAATTTGACATGTACAACAATTTTTGAATTTCTTATTAATGATTAAAAATTGACTGTTTATAGAAGAAGAAAATTATGTTTCTTGAAAGTTTGTATGTGTGTGAAAAGACGTGACACTAAAGGATATTTTTACATATATAAATGATTCCATATTCATATTTATCGCATGTAGACATAAGATAACATTTTTTTAATATTAAAACTGAATTACAAATCGAATTTTGATTGAGTATTATTTATTATTTACTGACGCAGTAATTGGCACTAATAAACCGAGCAATTTTATCATTCAGCTCAGTAATGGGAGCGCCTCTAGTTGTATGCACTTGTGTCCATTACTGCGATTTTAAACGATACTGCTCTAACCTCTAAAAACTGAGCGTGAGTAAAGCGTTCTCGAAATAAAAATAAACAATGGGTAAAGTAAATAATAAATCTGAAAGTTATGGCAAAAAATGTTTACGAATATATAGCAAATGTTTTTTCCTCTGGGTTGTCCAAAGCAATATTCAACTTTGCCTCTGAGCAAATTTTGCAGTGAAAATAAAATAATTTGTGTTGCTTTACATCCTAACGCTACACACTTCGTAGATTTAAATCAGCTTATCAAATATCTTTTCAAGCTTTGTGTGAAGATTCTTGAACAATAAGTATGAAAAAAAGCGAAGTTGGTCATATATTGAAAAAAACCTTCGGGAGTTTGAATTAAAAAGAAATTTTAGAGAACGGATTCAAAACATGTGGATTACATCATCTGGACGCTAATAGTATTGATTACAGTAAAGTCTTCAAAAAGCTTGATACTTAATCTAGTGAAATACAAAGCTCTTCTGAAAATACAACAAATCAGAAGCTTTAAGTATCCAAACAATCAGAAGCTTTAAAAGCTTTGGTGAACTTAATAGATGAAGATACATTCATATCATTTAGATTCAATGATAACTTTATTTGGACAGAATGAAAAGAGGATAAAAGTCTTTTTGATATTTTATATAAGTTGGCAAAACCAACAAGCATCACTAATCAATCAAGCAACGAAATTTCTCTTTGCCCAAGAAGTAAGTAGTGCATATTAAAATATTTGACGCTATGTCAATTCTTTTATTACACATATTTTAATTTCCTTCATCCTTTTTATTTATATAATTGTGCAGTCTCTGGTTGATCTTTCTAATAAGATTAATTTTTAAATAGATTCCAAAGTTTTGTAGTCATTAGTAGCACATGTTCTATGACATTTGAAGATAGTCAGAAAAATCTACGCTCGATATAAGAGTGGTGGAGGTTTATTAAAGTAGTATATTTTATTTTAACTTTTTTATATTGTTTTAAAACCAACACTAATTTTCCAGAATGAATTTACCGAGCATATCAAAGTATTTAAACATGGTCTATCTCTGAACATAAACAATTACTTTATTCATAATTGTACGTTGATGCAACATTTTAGAAAAAATGTCATGCCCAAAAAATAAGAGTAATTTGTATTACAAATTATAAAAAAATATAAAAATTGTCTAAAACTATGTATTAAAAAAAAACAATATTTCATTTAAATAATATCGGACTTTTCACTTAACCCACGTATATACCGCAGCGGTTTCATTATAAGATATAAACTATTTTTTTTTCGCCACTATCTAAAACTCAAAAAATATCAAAAATACCTGTTCTTATTTAAAGAAAGAATCACTGGGTAAAAACAAGAAACCAAACGGAGACAAATTTCTCAGTGATTCTTTTTTGTAATAAATTTGCTTAACGAACAAAATTTTAAAGATATAAAAACGTTATAAAAAATTTTACAAACTTTTAACGTTAACGTTTCGGAGGGTACTCTCCCACCGTTTTCAAAACTAAACTAAAAAATAAATTATATTAATTTGTAATATATAAAGTAACGAGTGAAAGTAAATATATTTTTTTGTATATGTCAACGATACTTACATTGACAACAATAGATTTTCAGGACAGTGACATACTACCAAAAAATATGTATAGGTAATGTTTACTGTGTGATTGTTTATTGTACTGATTGTGTATTCAAACATTTAAATGTGTTTAATTGTATTCTTTAGAATCGGGAACCATATTGAATTTAAATCTACCGAAGGTATAGCAATACAGTTATTTTTATTAAAAAATATATGAAAAAATATATGAACCCGCCACAATCATTCAGACATTACTAAGATATAAACTAATCATTGGATATTAATATCGAGGCAATTTATGAAGTCCCCGAAATAAAGTCGAGAAAAACGGAAGAAAAAGGCCAGAAAAAAGGTCGAGCAATAAAAATAATCTATTACCATAATAAAAAATCAATTAGACGACAAAATATATATCCTGCCTTCCCGATTTATTTTCTTTGTAACTTTTACTGCGGCATTTCTGACGATGATTAAAACGAAATAATTAACAATTAATTTTGTTGTTCATATCTTTCATATAAATATATTGTGAAATAACTTGTATAAACTGGGAAATAAGATAAACAGGTCTGAAAATACTTCCATATAATTGGGAATAGAGAGATACTTTGTCACAAAAAGAATAATTTTTAAATAAAAAAATAATTAGTGGTTTTGCCTAAATATTTTTTTTCTATTTAAAACACATCCCTTCCGCATTAATACACCGTTCAACCCCGCCATTCAAGCACCGTTCAAGCCCGTTCAACTAATACTATGTCGTTTTTTAAAATCGGCTCCATGACCCTTGTCACCGCTTTTTGAACTTCCAGTTTGAATTTTTGCAACAGGATGTTGAAACAACAGACTTGTTTTTTCGCCAAAAATTGACGAACAACAACGGCCCTATGAGATGGTGGTTAATCGCGCAACAGAAAAAAACTCTCTGGCGCTCAATATTCGATCTTCATTCGAACGATTCCTTCCACAAATGATTTTCTTCCATCTAACAGTCGAATTCGCATTGTAGTCGATCATTTCGCGCAGTTTTTCCACCTGCTCATCGCGGTTTTTGTTTTTTGGTATAACTGGTTTTGGTCTGTCTGATAGTCACGAACTTCGCGACAGTAAGCACCGAAGATGCCAAATGAGATTTCGGCGAAACGTCTGCAAGCTCCCGACAGGGACCAACTCGACAACCGGATATATATGTATTGGGTTTTTTTCCGGGAGTACATCCGCTTGTCAAGTTGGCCCTTGTCGACGTTTAGCTAAAATCTCATTTGGCATCTTCGATGCTTACTGTCGCGAGGTTCGTGACTGTTCAGACAGTTCGAGACCGTTCGTGGCCCGTCTAACCTCTGGTAAGTACCAGGCCTGTTCAAAAATAACGATGAAGTGGGCTCGTGGAGAAAGATATTAAAAACAAAGAAAATATACCCGCATTCCACGTTGGTACTTTGTCGTTCCCCATCCGCCATCCCAGGACTGGTTTCTGACCTTAAGCCATCATCAGCTGGGCTCAAGCTGAACGCCTGGAGAGCGAATGAAGGGAACGATTAAAACCATGACCATATAAATCGACTATGTCGAATGGCGGCTGCAATCACATCCAACTCTGCCATCCTGTGGTAAACGACCGCGACAGACAAACTGTGCGATACCGTTCGTGAACCGTCTAACCTCGGGTAAGTACCAGGTCTGTTCAAAAATAATGATGAAGTGGGTTCGTGGAGAAAGATACTAAAACCAAAGAAAATACTCCCGCATGTATATGTATACTAGTTCAAAAAGCTACAAACGGTTTAATTTCGTAGGCTTTAATCTTTTTAATCATAATTATTTTTTGATCAGTTAATTCTTTTGTTTGCAGTTATAATAAAAGTTTAACAGTCACTACAAATATATGCGTATTACTATAAACATATTCAACAATTTTAACGCGTGGAGTCGTACATTATATATCAATGTAATGTACTGGAATCGTACATAATACCATATAATTTTGTAAGATTACATTTTTGTAAATGTCATACATTACACTTTTGAAATGAGATTTGACCTAGTGCAAATTCACAACGCTATCTGTGTTTTATTCGAGAATTAAAATAACCGCTCAATTTGAAATACCAATTATATCTGATCTGATTACTTACATATGATAGTGTAAACTTTTCGCATATGCAGAAGAGAAATTAGTTTCCTATTAATGATAAAATCGCCGAGAAAGCCACTGGTAATGGCCGAAATCCATGAGAAAACGAATGGCAGGGCACTGACGATCCCATTATTTTTAATATTCATCTTCAAATAATCCTTAATGAATTTGGGCAGATCTGTATTCATTGCATATAGGACATAGTCATGTCCAAACTGTGCAGCAAATATTGCCCAGATGGGACAGCTTTTTGCTATTTGCAGCCATGGAACGTGAAAATCAGTTGGCTTTTCTAAAAAAATACAATAAAATTCTCTTATAACGTATACGCTCATAACGAATTCAAATATATAAGATACCTTTTTAATGAAATCTTCAATAGTTTTTTATAAAGTACTCGTTTATTCCGTATATCTGATGCAAAATATTAAAATTCCTGTTTTTACATAGTAACAATTTTTTTTAACGTACTTTTGACTTAAATGATAAAGATCGTAGTTGCTTTTTCATTGTGGTAAGACACCATCCAGCTCCGAAATTTGATTTGCGTTTTGTGCTTTCTGATTTAATACATATTTGTGGATTCGTGATTTAGTTTAGTTGTTGTTAGTCACTTTTTAAGTTTTGGTCTTAAATGATGAATAAATTAACAGAACTTTGTTCCAGCAAGACGGTTAGAAAATTTATGACTATCGAGCAACAAGCTTGTATAATTAATGAAGTTGGAAGTAGTGTTAAACAGGCAGACATATGAAAATCTAAGAGTTTGAAAAAGACTACTGTTTGTTTACAATAATGAAAAACAAACACACACTATTGGAGTCGCCTTGGGATGCCAGAAATACTAAAATAATTCACAAAGTCAATCAAAAGAATATTGATGAGTGCATTCAACGGTGGACACGTACAAAAAATAATGAAACAGCTTCTACGTTCCAGGCTAAAATTGAAAAGTTCAAAAAATTGTTTTGCGTTACAGGAATATTTTATGATTCAGGCTGACTGTATAGCTTTAAAAAGCGATACCAGCATACGTGCTAGTAAGAGCCATGGAGAAGTTGCAAGTATGAATACGCATAAAGGTACTGATTGAGTTGAATCAATGTCAATAATGAAGATTTTCAATCTATCCCATTTAGACAATACAGTAAATTATTTAACAATAATTATAGACTTAACAGAGTAGAGAGGAGTAATAATGATATATATAGTAGCAATAAGTGAGATGAGGTTTGTATAGTATATTTGTTAATTAATCGAAATAATAATCTTACTAGTAATAGTTTCCTCCAAAAGGGTCTTTTCTTTTTCAGTGATGAATGGATGGGTAATGGGAAACGAAAATGCAGTAAAAAGGAATAGAATGTACCACAGTATTGCCATAAAACCCCATAAATAAAATGCATTCGCCCAACTGTTTGTGTGATAAATAATGAGTCCGGTAACAATGATTCCAACGATGGTGCCCAAGTTACCTCCTGCATGGGCTATGCCACCTAACACAGCTCGTTCTTTCTTAGGTGCCCAAGCACCAATAAATGTGGCAAGAGTAGGTACTATAGGACCCTAAAAATCCAACCAAATATTAATGTTTTAATTATACATAGATCACTGCAAAAATATCTGCAAATAATACGAAGAAACAGAAGTTAAACGGTACAAATGGCTTTTCTTCTTTTTCTTCCTATTCTTTCGAAGACTCTTCAATCTTGATAGTTTTCTTGAGATGTAGATACCAGCTAACTTTCCATCTCTTAGGCGGTTTCGTCGCCGTTCCGCTGGTTTTCTGTCTTTTGCGAGGTAAGTCGCTCCACATGGTCTCGCCAATATCTCCATCTATTTCTACCCCTTCTCATTATATCCACTACTCCGCATGTTGCTCTTATATTACTGTTTCTCACTCTATCCCTAAGCGTCTTTCCCATTATTGCTTATAGAGTTTTTATCCCTTCTGTCGCTTTATATCTGCATGCTTTATATCTTTAATTAGCTCATTTTGGATTTTCTGCCCTGCCGAATCATTGTGCCTTGGCAGTGAAAATACAAGACTCGTCTCCAGTAATGACGTGTTCTACAAAATGTGAGTGATTTCCTTCCTATTGTACTTTTGATTCTGCGAAAGGGTTTTCCGAGTCATTATTTGTGCAAAAAACTTGGGCCTTTGACAAAACAGTGTTTGCATAGTCCTGTTGAAGTTTTGATTTAAATCAAACTACAACTGAAGGCGCATGAGATGATGCTCTACCACCCTTTCAAAGAAGAAGCCAATACTGTTGCCAGATCGAACGCTACACCACCAGTCTCATTAATTTATTTGTTAGCACGCCTCGTGCACAGTCTCATATTGTATTGATTCAATATATCGATCCGGTTGGAGGTGAAGATTGAAGTCACGATTCGTGAAAAAACGGCGTTGGACGTCTCTTGGCTTGAGTTCAAACGGAACCCAATTGTCTTGTTTTTGCACCATACCCATTGCCTTGAGATGGTTTGAAATCGCTTGTTGAGTCACTCTCAAGGTTTCAGCGAGCTCCTCTTGAGTTTGGTGTGAATCTTGGTCCAATAAGGGCTCCAACTCAGCGTCTTTAAACTTTAGTGACATCCCTTCGCGTTCTTTGTCTCTGGTGTCAAAATCGTCACTTTTAAAACGCCAGTACCAACACTCACATGGTTTTATTGATGGAGCATATTCCCCATATGCTTCACACAGCAATCGATGTCCATCAGCTGCACTTTTCTTCAAATTAAAACTAAAAAGCAGCACTTCACGCAAATTGTGTTTTGTTTCCACAAGTGTCGACATGGTTAGAGCACAAAGAAAATATGTCGTTTACATTTCAGCGAAATGACAGATACTGACTTTTAGAGGACATGATGATGCTTTAACATGAATATATTTACAAGATGGTCCGATGCGATTTAATACTAGGTACGCCATATTTTGTAAATCACTCAAAACTTATTTGTACTATGGTAATAAGTATTAAAAATGAAGAAAACGTTCTTAATTAACTTTTGGTTTCTAGGACCTAATTATACAAGTATGGCCCTGCAAACTTCTAAAATAAAATTTGAAAATTCTTAATAATTTTGAAACTGTTTCAAATAAAAATTGATACTTCCAGGTGCAGTACAGGTAACTAGGGGGCAGCATTTTGTGGTACTGCTGAAAAAAATATAATAATCAGTGGCGTAGACGAGCTTTCTGGGATAGCTAGACACCTCTAAATAAACACTCGCTTAAAAACCAGGGTTAAAAAGCGGGCATAGAGTATAGTGGTGTCAAAACAAAGTGAAACGGTGTTTCTTGAAGCACCCTGTAAACTTTTTGGCAATAATAGTCTTTAGTCCATAAAAAGTCCCTCTTCAAAATATGTGGTAGAAGGCACGGTTTTTGAGATAATTGGGTTTTTGATTAAAAAATAAATCACGTGACTGCAAAAGTGCCACGATTAGTGAAAAAAAAATGGTTTTTACTAATATAATTCAATAGTGTGTGACAAAGGGTTCATAAAGGCAGTGGCGGCTCATGGTCTAAATAGGAGGTGAAGCGCAGCACGAAAAATAATAGGTATATCATAAGCAGCAAATCCAAAAATGTATAAAAACATAACAATAACATAAAAAAAAATAGCTTACTCACCCGCACTTCAACAGCGACTAACGTAGGGGCACCGCAAAATCTGCAACCGCACATAATGTTTCTATTTTTTAAATGTAAGGTCAGTTCTTCGGTCTTTTAAAGCTGCAAATCTTTCAATAATGTCGTCATAAAATGGTTCCACACTTAAAAGTTCGTTCAAAAGTCCTTTTTCAATAGAAATTTTCGCCAAATTACTTAGTCTGTTTTCTGTCATTGAATTTCGTAAAAATGTCTTGATTCTTTTCAAACAGGAAATAGCACTGAGTAGAGCAAATTCAAAATTATTGAGATGATTTAAGAAGCCCACACTTTGAGTTATTGAACTTTGATCCGATGTTTTGTCGTCTCTAATTTCAGTAAAAACTGTTTTTTACCGTCCCATTCATTATCAATCACATTCACTATCTTAGAATTCGATGTCCAACGGGTTGAAACAGATGTGGGTACCCTTTTTTTCATTATTGTGTCAGCTACTTGAGTTCTCTTTGTAGAATGATGAAAAAAAGTCGGGAAACTATTTACGTTTGCGAAAAAAATACGGCACTGTGGTATAGTACTGCAACTCTGCTGAAGCACTAAAGTGAAACGGTGAGCTGCACAATGTACAAAAATGGCTTGTCGAGCTTCGGTTTTTATTTTTGATTGGAGACCATTTATATGTCCTGACATGACACTAGCGCCGTCGTAGCATTGTCCTACTAATTTTGAACGGAAATCGTATTTTTCAATATGTTTAGTCACCAAATCAAAAAGAGCATCCGCTGTTCGGTCGATACTAACATCAAAGAAGCCCAAAAACCGCTCAACTAACTTTCCCGCACTATTAACGTATCGAAGTATAATGCTGCACTGAGATTTCTGAAGAATGTCCGTTGAGTTGTCGACTTGAATAGAGAAAAAATCACTGTCTTTTATTTCACGATCTACATGTTCATCGATGTAATCCGAAATAGAGTCTACCAATTCGTTCTGGATTGTTTTTGAATTTGCAGAACAAATGGGGGATATCTTCTTATAGTGTTCTTGAATGTTCACACTGCTCACTGATATATAAGAGTCTAAAAGTTCTTTGAAATTCCCCCGATTATCCGAGGAATCAGATTCGTTGTGCCCTCGAGATGCTAACTCTTGTTTTCTTAAATAAACAGTGGCGCGAATAGGTAATTGCATGAATCTTTTATTTAAAAGCACATTGTCATTGAACATTTTTAAATACAACCTGGAATTTTCCTTCAACGCGTCTTCAATCGTGCTGAGGTTTTTCTTTAATTTGGCAAACGATAATGCACAGTGAATGTGATCTGAAGAAGCTTCATGTCTACTACAACCCCTTGTTACGTTTCCAAAATTGTTAAAACCCTCTTTATTCCACACACTTGATTTTTCACCTACTGTCAAACAGGGCATACAAAACAGTTTCTTCAAATAAACACTTCCACACAACCACTTATAATCAGCATACCACTGATTGCGAAACTTTCGAACGAAAACTCTGTCTTTTGATTTTCCTTGTTTTTCTATTTCAAGAAAACGTTTGGTGTTAGGTCCCTCTGTACGCAGAAAGTCTTTTTTGTCATCGTTTTTCCATCTGGAAAATGGTGTTTCCAACAAAATGCACACCGGATCGTACAATGGAAACATTTTCAAAAACTTTAACAGCCACCCGCACGGCGCGATACGATGTAAATTCACTGAATTTTATTCTTAAGGAAACGAAACGCGTGCAATAAAGCCTGCTGCAGAAGCATCCACGCGCCGCGCCGTTTTCTATTTTTAGCTCACGTATTTAGAAGACGGCTTCGTGCGTTACCATGGCAACCTCCGTAAACAAATCTGGAATTTGGCAGCGGTATTATCGATCGTGCTGGTTGCGCTTCCCAGGCATCTCATACCAGGTAGAGTTTTCTGACTGTTTAGTTAACTGAACAACGGCGCTCGCCGCTCGCCGCAGTCGTCGCTCTATTCTTTAAGAATACGCTACGTTTGTAGATTGTATAATTCATATAATTGTTAGTAATGTATTAATTTGGCATTAATTATTATAATGCTGATGTATTAATGTATACGTAATTAAATAAATTATCATACCAATTATGTTTTATATAAAAAATAAAATGTAAGTTTTTGTTTCGGAAATTGTGGGTGAAGCGGTGTTTCACCCGCGTCCCCTGACGAGCCGCCACTGCATAAAGGCCAGTTGTGATAACATTCCTAGTGTGGATATGTTTATGGTCACAGTTCGAGGTGCTAAGGCATAAATTTGTGTTTTTAAAAAAATAATAATGTAAAGGTAAAGAAACAACAAAATATTTCTATTAAATATAATTAAAATATTTGTAAGTTGTCGCGCGAAAGTTACGGTGGCAAGGTTATGTTCAATTTATCTGCAAAAATTGTATTTACACCGTGAATGGACGTGTATGTCCAGAATATAAAGTTCTAAGTAAAGCTTATTTAGTTATTAAGGTAACTTGGTATTAATGGTATTAAAGGTATTAATGAAAAACTTAGAAAAGTTCAAGACAGTTAATGACACAATTATCTAGCTTCCGCAGGTAATAAATACTAAAAAAAATATTAAAAAATATAATATTATAAATAATAATTTTTCGTATATATATCATGACAGGGAGTTGTAAACATTTGACGTTGTTTAGGATTAATTTGCTGCTTGATACCATTGATTGCGACATTTAAAAACATTTTTTCGGGAGTTGTTTTTGTACTATTCGTACAAGATGTACGTATTCGTAAAATAACTTTATAGCTTTGACATTTTCAATACATTTATCAATACAATGGTGATAATAGCAAGAATAAATTGGTTAAAAACTAAAACACTCATATCAGCTGTTTGTGATGTTGAGGAAAAATAAACATTGTGACGTCACACGCGCTCGGTTTTTTCCGGCGTCAACTGCCGGCGCCTGTGGTGTCTAAGGCGTCAGCCTTACGTTACGGCAGTTAATGTGGACCGGGTTCGAATCCCGTACTAGGCAAAAACGTTTTTCTAAAATTCTTGTGAATGTTTCTAGGTAAGAGTGTGAAATCTGACAAGGAATAGCCCCTCAGTCACGCCAGTTCGAGGCTGGGTAAGGCCGGATGCCTTCTGAGAGGTTTTCTACGTTGGTCACTCGCCAGTCGGTAGGCTTCTCGAGATACAAAACCAAGGGTTGATAGCCCGAGGGAGGTGCTGACCGGGGTTTTCGGTAGCTGTTGACCGTGGTTCGGAACCCACGTTAAGCTGTAGATCCAGTCGCTAAATAGCCTTCTCAGTTGTTGATGCGCCTCTAACCCTAAAACTTTACTTTAACTGTCGGCGCGTTATCGGTGCTAGGTTTAAAAATGTATTTTTCAATTTTATATAACTTTTTAATTATAAGGAAAAAATAAAAATAGTTTTGTTATAAAACTGTTTTATTATTATATAATATTATATAATCTTGTAATAATATATATGTTATATAATCTTTCCATTTATGACAAAAAAATATATTTTTTTAAATCCTAATTATTAGGTTGTTAAGATTGTTATTGCAGTTTTTAACCATTAAATTAAAATGCATATATCTCATCTCAAACAAAACTTTATTAATCTAAATAAAAGCCATTACAATCAATACACTTTTGACAACGAAAAACAAGTTTATTTATACTGGTAAAAAATTCCCGAGTTCTGGAGGCGACAAAGTCGTTGGAGGCAGTTTTTACATCCTCTAGATTTTGAAATCATTTCTCACGTAGGAAGTTTATCAGATGCTTGAAAAAGTGGTGAGTATGGCGGATCGTCGAGAGTTTCGTAGCTCAACTAATGCAGCTTTTGTCTTTTCTGCTACTGTAATCGTTTTGCCTGGATTCAGAAATCTGTGATAAATTAGACTGGCTACAGACCACCAAACAGTCACCAATTACCTTATTTTGGAGCATTTTTGGCTTTGGGGAGTGTCATGGAGTTTCGTCGCAGTCCAACCACTGAGCCGATTGTCGCAAATAATCCACTTTTCATCGCCGTCACTCACGTTCGTTCGAGAAACAAATCGTTTTTATTGCGCAGAAAAACGGCAGACTTCAAAACAATGGTTTTGGTTAAGGTTATTTTCATTCAATTTGTGAGGCACCCATTTATTCAGCTTTTTTGACTTTCCAATTTTCTGCATATGATTAGAAATTGTTACATATATTATGCCTAATTCAGAGGCAATTCAGAGGCTCCCGAACAGTTATACGTGGATTGGCTTCGACTAAGACCCTCAATTGTTCGTTGTAGATAACCGATGACCGACTACTACGCTCATCATCTTCAAGAATCTCATCACCGCTACGATTTTTTTAAACCACTTTGGCGCATCACGTTCATTAGTGGTTTCCGGGCCAAAACGCATCATTGATATCGCGAATTAGTTTAAACTGGAACAAACTGGTGCAAATTTGATTGTTGTCCATGTTGCATTTAACGTTCTAAAAATGGCTCTGACCAACATTATTTTAAGACAAAACTAATACCACAGTTAGATAGAGCGAAAAACCCGCTTTAGGATCATATATAAAGTCAAAGCATAATGCAATTCAACACAAATTTATTTGAAAATACAGCATTTTAAAGCAGCAATAACTTTCTTAATAACCAAACACAATTTTCGATAATCTGCAAAATAAAACTTGGCAGGGTACTCTGTAATTAGGCCCCACGGACCGCAAGTTAATTAAGAAAAAATCCATAGCTTACAATGCTTATTACTAGAGACCGAACGTGTTAAAAAAAATAAGTGAGGAAATCGTTTTGATGCAATGGCGTGCGTCATCGCATTAATTTATGAAAATATCTATATCGTCAAAATGTTCATAAATTCATTTATGATTCATTCATTTTTTTGTGAGTACATTGGATTGTTTAGTTATTTTATGTTTTATGGTAAAAAAGTAACATTACAAAGTAAACACAACGATAAAGCTAAAGTTACAAGGGCTGTTATTTATATATCCGGAATATTAAATATACAAATATTTGTCATTGAAAATGGTTTTATTATTTTTCAAAGTATTTTCCGCGATGATCGATACACTTTTGCATACGTTTGAATCAATTTTCATAGTACTTTTTCCATGCCGACTGAGGTATCCCCAAAACATTCCCATATCCCCAGCTCATCGAAAATCGTTGAGCACGTAGTTTATTCTTCACGAACGGGAAAAAAAACGAATCATTAGGTGCCAAATAAGGACTGTACGGCGGATAATCCATCAATTCCATTTTTAGACCGGTCAAATATTGAGTTGTTCGGTCCGATGTGTGAGAGCTCGCGTTTTTTCTTATTTTTTCAAAGACTTTTGGCAAACAAATGGTGGTGTACCATTCAGAATTGATCGTTATACAATTCTCTAGTATGAGTTTGCGCACAATATCGATGTTTTCTTCTTTAAATTCAATCTTCTTTAAATTCGCCGGTGAGCGAATGACGGGCACGTTGGAATTCACTAAAGTAATGATATACAGTGGTTTTAGATGGTGCTTCATCATCAAAAGTCAAAATGAGTTGATCGATGCACTGTTGCTGATATAATCCATATAGAAAGTCGTAGTATATCATCGCACAAAAATTCTCACGAATTAATTCCATTTTTTGACTGAGATGAAGTTTTTAAGTCACTAAACAATGGCGTCCATATGACAAAATGTTTTGAATACGCGTACAGTCTATAATGTCAAACTCGTCAACGTTATCAAACTCATATGTAAGATTGAGCTTAGCAACACCATTGTAGGCAATTACCAACATCCTATTATTAATTTGTTTTTGTATAGAACGAGTCAATAGTGTACGACTATGACTAAACACACTAATAAGTAGTGTTTTACGACATACCATTATGAACCACCTTCTATAAGAAAATTTAGAGAAATCTTACCTGTATTAACCCAATAAAAAATCGTATAATGACACAATAAATAAAGCCCCAATATTCTCCACCTTTTGTTATCAATGTAGGTTGAACTAAATTAAGTAGGGCTGACAACAGAATACATGTTCCCGTCACGTGGCGAGCTCCTATCTTGTCGGCTAGCCATCCGCCAGGAAAATGCCCTATAAAGTATCCAACGAAAAATATATACTTGATCAAGGCCTGATCGTTGGAGTCCCAGTGATATTGACCCTCCTAAAAAAGAAAATTTAAAATAACACACCCATTAAACCCGAAGAAAATTTCCAGTAAACACTAAATCACTTTACTTAACTGATCCACGTGAATTTCGCTAACCATGTTGATATCATCAGGAGATGATTCAATCTCCTTGATGGTAAAATGAAGTGATTTTTTTAATTCTTGAATAAAATACAGAATTTGCGTGGATTTTAAAAAACTTTTTATTGAAATTTGAAGCATAGTGTATGACATTTAAAACTGAAAGACAATATCTGACAAATGACCACCCCTTGCAGCTCCACGGACATCTACTCTTTTGTCAAAATTTTGGAAAATTTTAGCCAATATAGCACTAATAACTAATTATGCTGGGTTTGTAGGAATATATAGGTGCGATTACTTTGGCCTTGTCGAAATTTATTTTGTGACCCGTTTAAAGATGATATTCTGCTAAAGTCGTGGAGAGATCAGATTTGCGGACGGCGAGAGAATGCTCGTATATACGATTTTGGATACGTCTATTAGTTTGACCGATATATGATTGGTGGAATTATTTTTGGTGGAATTATATTAAATCTCTGGTTTACAGAAAATCCGAAATACTTCTTGACATTAAAGAAAACATTGAGTTTGGATCCATGCTTGGATCTCCAGAAGGCATTCCATCAGACGAAGCCGAGTGGGTCATTTAAGCAACTTTACTTTTAAAATCTCATGCCATTATTCTTTCTTCAAGATAAAATGAAAATTACCGGATTTTTTCGAAGGATTTCACTTGTAGTTATTATTGTGCCCCATTTTTTTAAATGTTTACCTTGACTTTAGGTCTTTCCTCTTGTTCCAGATTTGGACAATCATCTAATACTTTGGTGTCGTTGGAGACTGGAGATGGCTGAACCATTTCTGTTATAGCTATGTTTATAACCACTCTTAAATTGTAGGCATTTTGCATAGCAAGATGTAAAATAATTGCAAGCACAACTCTTTGTGGTATGATAAATTCTGTAAATGAAAATCCCACTATAAAAAATCCCAAAAACTATAATAAATAAATATAAAAATAGTAAAAATCGATTAACAGTTATTAGTTATCTTAGACGCAGTTCTAACTATAGCTGCAGCAAAAGCATAACGCCTTTACAGGATATTTTCATGTGAATTTCATACAGCAAGAAATGTAAAATGTCATTCATCATGTCCTTGGATACTCATAGGATGACTATAACCTCGTACTAGTGTATAACTCTATTCCTTAAATTACTTTCTATGTGAACTCGAACAGATATACCACTAAACATCATCAATTCAATGAGAAAATTAATCATTTCCTCATCGAATGTCAAAATCAGATTGAATCGTTTCCTTACAGTGTTGTGTATTATTCGAAAAAAACGTAGTTAAATAACGAATATCGAATACTTTTTTATTCGTTATTCGTTATTCGTCAAGATTCAGCGTTATTCAGCAAGATAACACATTTTACATCTGACTACCTCAAAGATTAACTAAACTTGAAGAAATTTACCACTAAACACCAAATAACTTTTTTACTCGACGGAATTGCTCGACGCACGTTTCGGTAGCCATGTTAGCATCATCAGGAGATGATTTAATCTCCTTATTCTAGATTAAATCATCTCTTGATGATGCATTTGAGGGAGTGTATTTTAAAATATTTGGAAGAAAACAATGAACTGTCCAGTGGGTGCTTGCTAATCAAGAATGAAGATTAGCTATGGGATTTAACTTTTCTCGCCTATATTATGGGACATTTAAATAATTTAAATTTAAGATTCCAGGGAAAAGATTGTTTTTTCCTACCCTAGTTGGTCATATATATTCTTCTGTGTACAAACTTTTGCTTTTTTGTCTCGATTTTAAGTAAAACACATTTACACATTTCTCATTAATGCAGGAACTAGCAACCAAAGTTAATAATGCTCCGAATTATGATAGATTTGAAACTTTAATATACATTTTGCAGGATTCATTCAGTGCTAGATTTGATGATTTTTAAGATGAGAAAAAATGCTGGTCTTTTTATAAATGCTTCTCCAATTTCTCTGCAAGACGTTAATTGTTATCCCCCTGAAATCCAAATCGAAATTGTTGACCTACAGCATCATACTACACTGAAAAGCATATATAAGATACATATTTCAACTGCATGTGATCCAAATTATATTGAATTTTTAAAATTTGTACCAACAAGAAATTTTCCAAATTTACACGATTTGGCAGTCAGATATTGTTGTAGGTTTGAATTAACATATGTTTGTGAACAAATATTTTCTATTATGAGCATAATAAAATATCGTTCAAGATTAACTGATATGCATCTAAAACATCTAATTTTATTAGTATCTTCAAGAACTAATCCTAATATGGATGACTTGGTAAAAAAAATACAAATTCAAAAGCCACATTAATATAAAATTAATATAAAGTATTGACTGTTTAATAATTATTTAGAATTAATTGTTAATTTTTATTTTATACTTAACCTATCTGACTGAACCTTTAAAAATATTTATTAACAATAAAACTTAAATTTGTAGTTTTGTTTTATCCATTGTATTATTTTGTAAATTTCTACGGCTCAGACTTGCATGAAAAAAAATGTGCGATTTGCGTAAAAATCCCATAATCATTTTATAAATAAAATTTGTTCACCTTTTTATATTTTTAGTATGTTAGAAAACTAAACTCGAAGAGATTTACCACTAAACACCAAATCACTTTTTTGAACTTCTCGACGCACGTTTCGCTAACCATGTTAGCATCACCAGGTGATGATTTAATCTGCTCCTAAATCCCAATAGATTACATCATCTTTAAAAACATTTATTAATGATAAAACCTAAATTTGTACTTTTATTTTATTCATTGTATTATTTGTAATTCCACGACTCAGACTTGCATGAAAAAAATGTGCGATTTGCGTAAAAATCCCATAATCATTTTATAAATAAAATTTGTCCACCTTTTTATATTTAGTATGTTAGAAAACTAAACTCGAAGGGATTTACCACTAAACACCAAATCACTTTTTTGAACTTCTCGACGCACGTTTCGCTAACCATGTTAGCATCACCAGGTGATGATTTAATCTACTCCTAAATTCTGATAGCTTAAATCATCTTTAAAAATATTTATTAAAGATAAAACCTAAATTTGTACTTTTATTTTATTCATTGTATTATTTTTTAAATTTCCACGGCTCAGACTTGCATGAAAAAAATGTGCGATTTGCGTAAAAATCCCATAATCATTTTATAAATAAAATTTGTTCACCTTTTTATATTTTTAGTAGGTTAGAAAACTAAACTCGAAGAGATTTACCACTAAATACTAAATCATATTTTTGAACTTCTCGACGCACGTTTCGCTAACCATGTTAGCATCACCAGGTGATGATTTAATCTGCTCCTAAATCCCAATAGATTAAATCATCTTTAAAAACATTTATTAAAGATAAAACCTAAATTTGTACTTTTATTTTATTCATTGTATTATTTGTAATTCCACGACTCAGACTTGCATGAAAAAAATGTGCGATTCGCGTAAAAATCCCATAATCACTTTATAAATAAAATTTGTTCACCTTTTTATATTTTTAGTATGTTAGAAAACTAAACTCGAAGAGATGTACCACTAAACACCAAATCACTTTTTTGAACTTCTCGACGCACGTTTCGCTAACCATGTTAGCATCACCAGGTGATGATTTAATCTGCTCCTAAATCCTGATAGATTAAATCATCTTTAAAAATATTTATCAAAGATAAAACCTAAATTTGTACTTTTGTTTTATTAATTTCTAAATCCTGACAGATTAAACCATCTCCTGACGATGCTAACGTGGTTAGCGAAAGGTGCGTCGAGAACTTGAAAAGTGATTTGGTGTTTAGTGGTAAATCTTTTCGAGTTTGGTGTGAACCAAAGGTTCCAATAGAAGAGTTGATATGTTTGCCGTGCATAATTTTTTTTTTGATAGTGGTAGCAACTGCTGGCAGGCCAAAAACGTTGGCCACCCCTGTACTAGAACAATTAAAAATGCAAAAATTCATAAGAAATAATCATTCCAATATTAGAGAAGATTGTATTGTAACTGAATAGCCCGGGTTTTCAGCAGTCGACACTCAAAAAAAAATTAGACTAGATGTTTATAAAAAATATACCTCTCTATTTAGAAACATTTGCTTTCAATATTAGTGTTACTTCAAGCTACTCTTGAGAAAGCTCTAATAAGGCGAAGCATATGTAAAGTAAAATTTATAATAAACATTTGAAATATTAAAATTCTACAAATTTGTTTTTTAATAACCTAATAATTAATTCTAAAAGTTGTATGAAAACATAGCATGTATTACTTACTTCCATAAATGCAGTGAAGGGGTTTGAAGGGCATCTTCAAGGTTTTACTATATTATCGGAATTCTATAAACATCCATGATTTTCTACATTAAATATATGAGAATATGCCATGCAATTATGTCATATTTGACATTCATGTCATGTAATGTCACATTTTCTACTTTATTGCAATGAACTTCTTATGGATGAACAAACTAAGGTTTATATATAAATTTCTACCATATTTAAAATAGTATGTACAAAGTGCGTCTCACGAAAAACAGAACTTTTTAAAAAACGTGAAAAAATTTTGATTTGTTACTACTATTCGCAGGGAATTGTGCACAAGAAGTTCGTTCCACCTAGTCAAACAATAAATGCTGTAAACTAAACTCAAAGAGATTTACCACTAAACTCCGAAATATTTTTTAAATTTCTCGACGCACGTTTCGCTAACCATGTTGGTATCATCAGGAGATGATTTAATCTGATTATTATATACCACTGGACGCTCATAACGCTATATATAAGAAATATGTCTATGAGAAGATTTCGACGCATCTCTAACTTCATTAACTGTAAAGCTGGGTACAAATCAATACAAATTTGCGTTGTGCGGGTTGTATGTGTTGTATGTAGTGTGCCTGCGTGGCAATGTAGACACTCTGACCCACAAAGTCACACACATATTGTCGCCGCACAGATATGCACACGAACTATCTGTTGTCCACCAGATAATTCGAACAAATTGCTGCAGTAAATTCAACACGCATGCAAAATTTTATTGGTGTGGACCCGTTTAATATATACAATTTTAAATATAGTGGAAATTTAGATGTAAATCTTAATTTGTTTATTTGAAATTATCCGTTAAAGCTGTAATTAAGCTTTAGTAATAATTGATTTTTTATTATTAAAATTACTTTTAGCATTCCATAGTTTTTACCTACTTTTTGACAATTTTTTGAACTTTCATGAAGATAACATTGCCAGGGATTCACAAAGATAAAATCCCAAATTTCAAATTTCTGAGTCCCAGGTATGTAAATATGAAACCGGAATTTTTGTTTAGAAAATATGCGTTTATTGTATGAAAATAATTAATATTTTTAATATTATTTAATAAATATTATTAAATAATATTTAATAAATAATTATTATCTCTTAATAATAATATTTAATAAATATTAAACGATTATTAATAAAAACTGTTGCTCTTTTGAGGCAAACTAGTAATCGAACAAAATCGATGACAACAAAGAAACTAATGACGCGGTTTGACGGTAAATACATTGACAGCAAGGAACATCTATGGATAAATTCCGTCGTTATATTTACAGATCTGGTATATTTATTTTTTACGCCCTTTTAGGGGTTGATTTTTATGAACCCTCCTCCTTAACGGACATGTACGATGCATGAGGAACATTTTTACTAAATTTCAAGTCTGTAGGCCTTAAATTTGAAAAACGGGCATATATTAATCTTTTTCGCCCTCACAACCCCGTTTAAGAGTTAATTATTTTAAACCCACCTCCTTAGCGAACATCTACGACACGTTTTCCATGTTTTGTAGCCCATTCTGGTCGCTTTTCGACCAAGGCATAGTTCAAAATGACCATTTTTTGAAGGTAGCGAGCGGTATTAACTGTTTCACCTGGTTTCAAACGCTCATTGTAAACGACACGCTTCTGATCCCACCAAATGCACAACATTGTCTTCTTTCCAAAGCGATTTGGCCTTGCCACCGATGTTAATGGTTGTCTTAGGCCAACCCATGATTTGTTGCGTTTTGGGTCATCGAAATATATCAATTTTTTCTCTCCAATCACGATCCGATCTAAATAAAATGTTTCTGTCATGCCGAACAAGTAAAATTTCGTACACCATTATTTGCTTTTCCTTCTATTTGGCGTTCAGCTGATGTGGTACTCAATTTTCTCTCTTCTAGATTTTTTTTATGGCATGTAGATGATCACAAATTGTTCGACCAACATTTAACATCTACCACTTAACCATTCATAAATTAAGCTCCCAACAGTAAGTGGTGTACTATACGAGTTTAAAATAGAGCCATTTCAGGTAATTTTTAGACATAACTTTTACCATTTTTGTATTTAATATTTATAATGGGCTATACTTTACAAATTGACACATAACACATTAAAATCATAACACACAATGTGAAGTTATTTTTATTATGAAAAAACCTAATAATCTTATTAGTTTCAATTATGGTTTTGCGTTATCGTCTCGTGATTCTCCTTCCCAGTAACCCCACTGTTGTCGATCAGCTTTGGCGAAAAACAGGTACACAGTTGAAGTAACTACGGCTATGAATATCATTATCCAGAAAACTAGTCTCCATTGGTGCAAACCGATGGATCGGTCGACGAGAAGTTATCGAAAGGCCGGCAAGATCACCAGACTTGGGATCATCTGATTTTTTGTGGGGCTGTTTAAAAAGTCGGGTTTACATTAATAAACCAGAAAATCTCGAAGATCTGAAGTTACGAATCGTCTTCACTTAATTCTTATCGTAATTGTATTTTGTATCGACAAAAATCTTTCTTTATTATTTTTTGGACTGAGCGTCTGCACATGTTATGATATAAAGCTAATTATTGCACGGAAACCTTACCATTGAATTTCTTTCATCATGTTTGTTTTTTGTTCTTTTGGAAGCAAAGTCTTTGCTTCCAAAAGGAAAACGGACAATTAGCTCTTAATAACCAAGACAATTGCAAAGAACTTGCAAAACATTTTGAACAACTACTAAACTGTCCTGAGCCCTTAAACAAATTACCAACACTAAACCCTAAACAAACAAACCCAGATTCATTACCACGGAATGAAGATGAAATAATTAGGCAAATCAAGCGGCTTAAAAATAACAAAGGTTCTGGTGAAGATGGAATCATTGCTGGACTTTTGAAATCCGTTGGTCCAGATACTGTCAAAGAAATAACGAAAATTCTACAAGAAGTTTGGCGAACCGACCGTATTCCGGAAGATTGGAAAGATGTTCTAATCCATCCACTACACAAGAAAAGAGATATAACGGATGTTAACAACTACAGAGGGATATCTCTTCTCCCAGTTTGTTACAAGATTCTATCTCAATGTCTACTAGACAGAGCACAGGTACAGTTAGAACCTAAAATTGGTGAATATCAAGCAGGTTTTCGACCGGGCAGATCCTGCCCTGAACAGATTGTAGAGTTTACAAATTCTTGATCGCTACAGGTAGCATTCGTAAATTGTTGATCACCACTGGTAGGTTTATTGCGGACAAATTCTTAACTGAAAGATCTTCGGTATCGTTTTGGACAAGGCAAGACAGTCTAACTCCAAATCTCCAGGTGAGCGAACGTTTTCGCGCCTTACCCTTCCGAACGAGGTACGTAGGTTTGCTGGCCAAGTCACGCTTGGGTTGATTTTTCTGATCTTCTTATAGAGGGTTTTACGACCCGGCAGCAGAGAATCCGATCAACAGACATCAGGCCATTGAACGACTACCTACTACAGAGCCCGACCATCGTGGAAATCTTACACCTTTTTGGGGCTACATGGCACAGTAACCGGTTGGTCATATCGAGATTATTTCGGGGCCCCCACATAGGGATACCGGACTGTCCGCAGTTGTACTCAGTCTTTTTGGACACCCAGTACCTTGATAGGCAAGGATAGACAACATCAGGAAATAAGGCCAGATAAACATTTTTTATTATATTTCATGTACCGTTAAGGATTGCAGTTACCAGTTATTTTTCACAAATACATTATTACCATAATTTCTTATACTGATAATGGTCACGTTATCATCTTATATTTTGTATCTATTTGCGGTCTGACCATTCTTGGTTACCCTAGCGTTATATATTTATCTTTTTACTATTGTCAGAATAGAGGAAATAACCTCTAATTTGTAAGTATAGGGACATAGAGACCAGCTGGTGTAATTCAGAGCTGTGTATTTGATTTTTGATTTCTTTCACGGTAAGGTTTGGAGAACCACCTTCCCTAAACCTTCCCGTGTCTTTTGTTTGATAGTTTTAGTTATTCCTTTTTTTGTGTGCTTTGTGTCGCTCTTTTTTGAGTGTGCTTTTATAATATATATGTATAAAATTCTAGTAAACCGTTTTATTTAAAATAGACCCCTTCCCGGTTCCAGGGTCTTTTCCGATATGTGAAGTAACCGGGTGGCGCTCAACTTTTGTCGTGGCTTCATTCTGTCCTGGACCTTCTTCCCGGTGCTCCCGGCGAACAGCTGCCGTCGCTGTGATCTATATATTTTTTATTTTCTTTCAAAAGAACCTGCATCTAAAGTTGATCCTAAGACATCAAAAACTGTATAATAAAAATCTCGTCTGTACATTTGAGGATTTCAAAAAAGCATTGACCGCGAATCTGTATTCCGAATCTTGAAAGAACAAGGACGAGATCTGAAAACGCTGGCAATTATTAAAGCAACATTAACTCCCACAAGGTGAAAAGTTAAATTAATGGGTGATATCTCAGAGCCCTTCGAAATTAAAACTGGAGTGAGACAAGGGGATGGACTCTCGCCACTCTTATTTAACTGTGTTCTAGAAAAGGTAATACAGGAGAGGCGTGAAAAAAAGTCGACCCTGAATATTGACCAGCCCATTAAACTAGGGAGAACCAACATCAAAATTGGTTATCTGACGTTTGCTGATGATCTAGCAATTTTGACTCAAGATATATTAACGGCACAAAAACAGATTGAAATCCTAAAAGAAACAGCAGAAAAAGTAGGACTCCAAATTTCTTTTGAAAAGACACAATACATGACCTGCAACAGACGAGGAACACCATTTCTAAAAACAAAATATGGTACCATCGGACGAGTCTTTCAAATCAAATATTTGGGTAAAATAATCATGGAAAATGGATTGGGAAAAGCGGTCAATACGGGTAGATGTCAAAAAATGGAAACGGCATTGAGACTTACACAAAATATTTACAACAAAAAATGCATATAAAAAAAACTGAGACATTACAACACAGTTATTAAGCCAGAATGTCTATATGTGGAAGAAACGCTCACTTGGAATAGAAAGAGAAACATTGAGGACATTGAAAAGAAGGGAAGAAAAATCTTAGCCCCCAAACAAATAAATAGCACAACGAACCGACTTTGAGAAAACCAAGAAATCAAACAATACACAGATATACATAGCGATATGAGAAAAAAAAACTGATGAATCCGAGTAGGTTAACTAGACAAATAGTCAAATGTTATGAAAATAGGAGCAGAGCTAAAGTAGAAATAATTAAATTGATAGCTGCAGTTAAAGACGACCTAAGATAAGCAAATATTACACAAAGTGAAATTCAGGATAGAGGCTGTTTTAGACACAGGGTTAGTGTTTGGAAGGTTGGCCAGAGAGAAAAATGTAGGAAGACTGGAACAACTTGGTCTGACGAAAGGAAAAAATCTCACAGTGAAAGAATGAAATTAGTATGGGCGCAAAGGAAGGCTAACAATAACAAACGCCTCTAACTGTACTTCGCGTGGTCCACCAGGGCCCATAGTTTAAAATAAAACTATAGTTTTATACGATTTTTATTGAATTATATTATTATGTCATAATAATATAATTCAGTGAAAATCGTATAAAACTGTAATATTATTTTAAAGTAATTTATAATGGATTTTCATGAAGTAAAAGTTGAAACCGTCAATAATCATATAATTCATAATAATATAATTCAGTGAAAATCGTATAAAACTATAGTTTTATTTTAAAGTTGTTTGCCTGAAAAGAAGAGTGTTCGATCACTGCGCCCTGCCCTTTATGACATACGGAAGTGAAACTTGGACACTTACATCGCAATCAACTCAAAAACTTCGTGTAGCACAGAAGGGAATGAAAAAATATCTGCTTGGCATTACAAGACGAGACAGAAACGAAACAACGCAGGTGTTAACAAAAGAAAGGTTAAAAATGATGGAGAAGACTGAATATCGGCAAAGAAACTATTCGACTCATTCCTCACTAGGATTTGGGTAAAACAAACGTGAAAGCAGTTGGAAGAGACGATCGGGGCCAGGCCATGTCAACTGGCCATTTTGATGACTGGTCGTGATCGCACACAACTCACGCCATCATACGGCGAATGCTCGTAGCAGTCAGAACTGTTCGTAACATTCTGCCTGAAACCTCGGGTATAGTACCAGGTATGCCCACAAGGTAGCATAACAAATCCGCGGAGGAAACTATTACAGAAAATGGCCAGTTGACATGGCCTGGCTCCGATCGTCTCTTCCAATTGCTTTCCTTGCTTTCGCCTGAAGCTCGGCTGATAACGGCTGAAAGGCTGGAAATTGGTCTCGAGAGATACGTGACGTCGCATGGTGGACAGTTGGATGAAGGCGATCGGTGGCACCACGTGGAGAGAGGGTGAAAGATTTCTGTAATATATATATATATATATATATATATATATATATATATATATATATATATATATATATATATATATATATATATATATATATATATATATATATATATATATATATATATATATATATATATATATATATATATATATATATATATATATATTTGTGTGGGTTGCTTGACCGGGAAGGAGCCCCACATATCCCTTCAACTGGATGACATATCTTTCATGGCTCGAGGTTCAGACTCTTCAGTGCACCGACATATATTCTTGATGATATGGTATGGTATATATCGGCGCCCTGAAGAGTCTGAACCTCGAGAGACGAAACGTATGTCATCCAGTTGAAGGGATAGGGATCATCACTGAACACATCATTGAACGGTGAATATAAATATAGGTTTTTCGTAATTTGTTTTTGCTAGAGCTTGACAGCATCTGCATGTTGCAACTTACATCTGGAGTAAAGTATCCTGTTACCCAAGGAGCTAATATGCCAGCCCAAGCTCCGCAGCCATTGATGATAGCCATTAGAATGCCTCCGTAATGTCTGGTGAGATCAGCGACATTCACTTTAGTTGCCGACCAGAAAGGTCCCATCCAGAACATTCCAAACGTACATAGGAATATAACCCATAACCGTGAACAACCAACATACATACACATTCCAACCAACATACACCGCAAGCAAGTTGCAAAAGGCTGGTCCAATGATTGCATTAAAATGTATGATTCTTTAGTAAAAGTTGGTTCCAGCGTATCATATCATCCATTACAGATTATAGTGTAAACCTTTCTCATGGTCAATATGCCCATCAATTTCCTATTGATAATGAAATCACCGAGAAAACCACTACCGATGGCTGAAAGCCAACAGAAAATGAACGGCATCGCACTAACAATTCCGTTGTTTTTTATGTTCATCTTCAGATATTCTTTAACGAACTTGGGCAGGTCCGTATTCATCACAAACAGGACGTAGTTGTGGCCAAACTGTGCGGCAAAAATTGCCCAGATTGGACAGCATTTTGCTATTTGCATCCACGGAACGTAAAAATGCTCAGGTTTTTCTGAAAAAAAAAAATATATATGATTACGTGGACATAAAACGTGATTCATTCATTTACTGAAATCTTTATTGTGAAAAACGAAACTCAAAGATATTTATTATTAATTTATTTTGTTGTTCTTTTCTTGGGGTTTCGGTCGATTATACTAATAACATTTTTTTTTGTTTGTTTCGTTCTCTCTCTTCGTTTTTGTTTTTTGTAAACGTTTCGGTTTATTTTAATAAACCATCCTCAGGACTGTTTTTTTATAATATTGTAATATACTATATTTTTGTTATAGTATTAATTATAAATTATTTTATTAGTTCAGATTTATTTTTAAATATATTTTTTTAGATTTAAAAAAAAAATTCATTAACAAAAATTATTGTTATTATTACAATTGACCGAAACCCCAAGAAAATACAAAACAAATATATTGAAAGGTGAGGAAAATACATATAATAAAATTTATTACTAAACATCAAATCACTCATTTTTAACATTTTGACGGGCGTTTCATTAACCATGTTAGCTTACATATATATATATATATATATATATATATATATATATATATATATATATATATATATATATATATATATATATATATATATATATATATATATATTGCCGCCACGTTGCGGCGTTTCTTCTTTTTTCAGAAGGGATTTTCATGCTTTCGAAATGTTGCGAGAGTCGTTTCGCGTATTTAGTTCACCTCTTTCTTCTATTTCAAAGGCCTCTCTGATTGTTCGGACCTTGTAGCTTTGAATATTCGCTATTTCTTTGGCTCCTTCAAAATTGATTTTATGTCCTGTTTCAAGATGGTGCAGGAACAGCGGAAATGGTTTGTTTTTTAAGTCGTTTTTATGTTCTTGTATTCTGGCCGATATTCGTCTGTTTGTTTGTCCTATGTATGATCTGTTGCAGTCGGAACAAGATATACTATATACCCCATGATTTTCCAGTCTAACTTTGTCCTGTAGCCTTGTAGGCTGTTCTGATGTTATGTTTCCTTAGTAGTCTGCCTATCCTATCTGTGATTCCTTTTACGTATATGTATAGATATATATATATATATATATATATATATATATATATATATATATATATATATATATATATATATATATATATCTATACATATACGTAAAAGGAATCACAGATAGGATAGGCAGACTATATATATATTCCTTTTACGTATATGTATAGAAACAAACAGACGAATATCGGCCAAAATACAAGAACATAAAAATGACTTAAAAAACAAACAAACCATTTCCGCTGTTCCTGCACCATCTACAAACAGGACATAAAATCAATTTTGAAGGAGCCAAAGAAATAGCGAATATTCAAAACTACAAGGTCCGAACAATCAGAGAGGCCTTTGAAATAGAAGAAAGAGGTGAACTAAATACGCGAAACGACGCTCGCAACATTTCAATAGCATGAAAATCCCTTCTGAAAAAAGAAGAAACGCCGCAACGTGGCGGCGTGGTAGAAAAATTAATAAACGGTCGCCCGACAGCGTTGTCGAGCGCCACAAATAGTCCCGAACTACCCTGATATAATCTGTGCAGTCGCCGGCCGGCTATAAAAGCGAGCATAACGACCCATGCACGTCAGTTAGACTCTTCAGTCGAAGGGGACCACACTTGAAAATGCCAAATGCGATTTTGGCGAAACTTCGTGACTCTTCACAGAATTAACGGATCGACACCCAGAATGGGCGTCTCAAAGTTGAGTCATTTATCTTAACAGGCTGTGGAACCCCAAAAATGAAGCAATTTTACTAAAAATTATTAATATAAAAGTTGAAAAACAAAGAAGTTATTAACAGTTACAAAATTAGAAAACAGACCTGAATTTTTGATATTCTCGACCAGTGCTTTGTGGAACTCGCACAGAGAAGTTAATTTGGCAAAAATCATTCGTATAAAAGTCGAAGAATAATAAAAACAATGTTACATGTGCGTGGTCAAGAAGTGGATCAATTGTGCCCTATCCATTTGTTAGGAAATACATTATTTAAATGTTCGTTAACTTTTCGTCTAAAATTTGGTGGAACTCCATCATGTAGAAACCACATATTCCAGCTAACATTTAAAAGAATATCTAGTAATAATTGTAGCAGATTGTTTTGAAGAAGTCGGCAGTCGTTAACCGACCTGGAAGAAAGAAAGGCCCAATAAGCATGCCATTTACTACGCCAGTCCAAACATTTACTGAAAAATCTGTGCTAAAAATTGGTTCTTTTCACAGCATGCAGATTTTCTACTGCTACAACATGGTTGTGGAAATTATTTACTCCATTTCTATGTGACCTCGTCGGTAGTCAAACTAAATTTGATAAAATTTTCATTTCTGTTGTACTTATCTAAAAGCCACTGACAGAATTCAACTTTCCTAGGATAATCTTCAAGTTGTAATGCTTGTACTCGTCGATAATGATAGAGATAAAAGTGTTCTTGTTGTATAGTCTTCCACACTTTACTATCACCAACTTCAACTTGACCTGCTATAGACCTAGTGCCCGTTGTTGACTCGTTCTCGACAATTTCTAAAATTTCTTCCGCAATCTCTATCATTTCACGTAGAGGAGATCTTCCAGCGTGACCTCCTCATTGTACCTTTAAGTACCCTGTGTCGCGAAGTCTTGTAATTAAATTTACAAACATCCGCGGAGCTGGATGATATCTTAAAGGAAACTTTTCCGCGTACAAGCGAGCGACATGCTGTGGCTGCATTTTATTGGCACTCCCCGTAAGTTAATATTATGTCCACCAGTTAATTGTTTTCATAAACGTGTGGCATTTTAATCGCAGAATGTACTCAAAAATTAAACACGCACTATTAAGGAATTATTACCACTGGTCAAATCGAACATCGCACTTAAAGGAAATATTGTACAAGAGTACACAAAACTAGTCATACCCAGTATCAGCAGTAAACAAATGCTTTATGTTTTTAGAACGGAGTTGTAGAGAAAATTACTTAGTTTTACGAGTTCTACAACCTGTTAAAATAAAAGACTTAACTTTGAGAACACGCTGTATATATACATCATCATCAACGGGGCTCGATCCACTACAGGATGAAGGTCACTTCAGCATGTTTCCAACTTTCACGGTCCTGAGCTGTCCTCTACCACTTTGGTCCAATATACTTAACGATGTCATCAATCCATCGTGCTTTCGGTCTTCTTCGCAGACGTTTACGATCAAGCGGTATCCACTCCAGAATTGCCTTGGTCCATCTGTCCATATGGCCTGCCTATCTCCATTTCAATTGCTTTACTTTTCCAATGTCACAGACCTTGGCTTTTTCCCTGATCCATGCGCAGGACTTTTTGTCTCGTCTTGTAATGCCAAGCATACATATTTCCATTCCCCTCTGTGCCACCCGAAGTTTTTGAATTGATTGCGATGTGAGTGTCCAGGTTTCACTTCCGTATGTCATAACGGGTAGAACGCACTGATCGAAAACTTTTCTTTTCAGGCAAAGTGGGAGTATGCCCTTAAACACAATGTTGAGTCTGCCAAATGCCTCCCAGCCACATATAACACGCCGTTCCACCTCCCGGACGGTATTCCCCTCCATTGAAATCCTCTGCCCAAGGTATATAAAGCTGTCCACAATCTCCAAATCCCTTTCTAAAATTGAAATTCTTCTGTCTTGAGCGAAGTTATTGAACATAACCTGACTCTTTTTCAGGTTTATTTTCAAGCCAAATGGTTCGCCAGCCCTTTGCAGTTCTTATATGCGTCTTTGCAGTTCCTGTGGGTCTTGTGACAGGACAACGATATCATCTGCAAATGTAAGATGGTTTAAGTTTGCACCATTGATCTTTACACCATCCTGTTCCAAATCCAGTTTACGGGATACTTCTTCAAAGCCAGCCGAGAAAATAATAGGCGATATTGGGTCATCCTGCTGTACACATCGTTCTACATTAATTCCCACTTCAAGATCATCAAGGTGAATTGTGACTGTAGTTCCATCATATATTGATCCTAATAGGTTTACATATGATTTATCTACCCCTTAGCTAAACAGTGCATTCATTATTGCATGCTTTGAGATGGAGTCAAATGCTTTTTCGTAGTCGATAAAAGCCAAGCACAGTGGCATGGTGTATTCGTTGTACCTTTTTATGGCCTACTGTACAACCTGTTTGTGATCCATTGTACTGAATCCACTTCTGAATCCTGCTTGTTCTCTTGGTTGTGCGTTATTCAGTTTTTTTCTATATTCTTTTAGGAATTATCTTAGTGAAAACTTTGTACATTACTGATAGGAGGCTTATTGGACGGTCTGTTTGAAACATTTTTCTTCTGGTGCTATTGAAGCAGCTGTTTGAAGCACATTGTTGGCGATTCAACAGTTATGATCTTACCATTCTTTTGCGTTCTCTTCGACAGTTCATCCTAAATTTTGCTCGTACCATTCGGTGGTCACTTCCAACATTAAAATTGTGAAAGACAGTACAATTTGTAAATATTGCTTTATGGTTGGTCATGATGTAGTATATATATATATATATATATATATATATATATATATATATATATATATATATATATATATATATATATATATATATATATATATATATATATATATATATACTGGCAAATCAAAATAATCATTAATTAATCAATAATCATCTAAGAAAGTTATATTTCTTCTTCTTCTTCTTTTCGGTTTATGGCTCTGCTGTTAAGCAATTTGCCAGCTCATTTGAGGGAACCGCCAGATGATCGAGCTGTGCTCCTGGCGATTCGGGGTATTTATGATGATAAGGTTGAGTGTAACCGAATAAACTATAGCAGATTATTATATAATGTAAATACCACTGGAAGCATCCGGCTTCATCCGGCCTGGTTACCGGCGTGACAATGGGTCAAAAAATTGAACTATTGCAATCGAGCCCCACTGGAAGCATCCGGCTTCATCCGGCCTGGTTACCGGCGTGACAATGGGTCGAATACTGTTCGATAAAATTAAATGCACAATCACAGTCACTAATATAACTTTCTCAAAAAATAAAATCTGAAGACGGGTTATCAGAATACTACTTCGATGACTTTCGCCGCTACTTTCTCTCGATAAGACTCCGATCAGATGCTCGGGCTGTGCTCCTGGCGATTCGGAATGTAAATGATGAAAAGGTTGAGTATAATCTTGTTCAGCTTTCCGGGTGTGAGTTAGTAAACGATACGAACAGAGGTATAGACATGCACTGGGTCCAAGGGTTTGAGTCGCCACTCAATCTACACAAGAAGGACAGCTTGTTATGTTTAGTTAGAATTTTAGTTTGTTATCGGTGGGTATGTAAATGTATATATTCACATACGTATACATACACGTAGACTTTGTTTTTTTTTTTGGGACTTGTGTGGCACACTTATCGAGGCACTGATTTGCTTTAGCCTTATTACTTATTTAACCGATAATAATTTTTTTTTTAAATAGCATTTTTGGTATTATTTACTTTGGTTGCTTATTATTATTTTTCCTCCATCAGAGTTCCATTCTATTTAATGCTAAGTATTTCGAAAGGAGATACATCGTCCGACCATTCGGAAGGGACAATATGTTGGCAATATGTATGGGGATATGAACGTTAATTTATATATGTTCATTGTGTAGGTGAAATTACTTGAGGTAGATTTTTTCTTTGGATAGAGGTTAATTGTAGTATTCGTGGGTTTTTTCTTTGGGAAGAGGTTTATGCTGAGAATTTTATTCGGCGAAGGAGGGATCGTCGCGATCCCTGTATGAGGTGCCGTGGAGGTGGCTAATTAAAAAATTGTAGATGAGAGCTCTCCCGTCTGGGGAGCTCGTGAATTTCGATATTAAATCTAATTGATTGCTGTGATTGCTAGGGAGTGGAATTTCTGTTTCGAGTGGAGAGTTTGAAGTATTATGAGAGGCTGAGTATGTGGCACTTGGAGGCTGAGAAGAGCAACTGGCTATAGAAGAGGAAGCGTAATCAGATGAGGATTTGGTAAGGTATATCGGAGCAGATTTTTCTGGTCGTGAATTTAGTGTGTATAAAGCTTCTTTGTGGGCTTCTTTGTCATAGCCTTGCATTACTATCCTTTTTTTGGTTGGTTCGTTAATAGTTGTTTGGGCAAAGGAAGTTAATGCCATGTTGTAAACTTTTACTGTTTTTGGTATAATTGTGCCCTTGAATGTGAATAGACAAGTTCCGGTTGGGATATATTCTACTGATTCGTCTTTGAGGGATTTCCTGTTCAATCTTTTGATGTTTAGGATTGGAGAGTCTGCATAACAGTCCTTTAATAAAGCCTCTTCCTTAAATTCCAGATCTATTTGCCTGACTAATCCCTTGCAGGTATTGCAGGATTGATATCCTTTTTCTCGTATTGTTTGGTTGTTCAAAAAGTTATTTGCTGCTGTAAAAGTTTTAAATTCGATCGCAATTCTATGTATTCCATTATTAATAAGTTTTTTTACATCCACTAAATTTAGATTAAATATATCTCTGGCGATTTTTAAATGCGAGAATCTGCCGATACTGCTTGTGTTTTTTGTTGACGTTTCGATGTAGACAAAAAATGGACCTATATCCTTTTCGTCGTAGACAATAATGGGTCTTTTTAAAGAGGGTGAATCGACTATTGTCCCTTCTTTAGGTTTTTCGTTGGAAGTAATAAATTTGTGGGGGGCAGGCCCCCCTCCTTACTAAACATTTTTCTTTGAACAAACCTCCCCTTTTCGATCGAAATTTAATTCAAATGAGGGAAAAAACTTAAAAAAAATATAGGATAAAGCAATAGTACTATAGATATATATACCACTTACCCTTTCTTTGTATGGGTGAGACACAGGTTAATACTACGTACGGAGAAGAACCGTTCTAAGCTCGTAGCGGATGCACGCTGCTTCGAACACGGTTCCCACAGCACTGAAGTTATATTTCATAGGATTAATTTTATATTTTTTGTATAAACAAAGATGGTATTATGAAAGATAAAAAGGTCAACAAATCCTTTTTATATTTAATACAAAAAAAATCATATTGGGTAGGTTTACTACGGTTATTATGATACTCTGTAACTTTGGAATCAAAACATTCGTCGTATCCGGTTTTAACTTTTTATTCACTCCTGAATTTTTTTTGCTCGTAAAAAGTGACAAGTAGTAAAGTAAGATCGGAGCTGTACGAGGGAACAGTGCAAAGCCCAATTCGTTAATTTTTGAGGTGGTCAGATGTGAAATATGGGGTCTTGCGTTGTCTTGTTGCAGTGGGACTTTTTACGGTTGACCAAAGCTGGAGATTTTTCTGCCCCCAACGGTATGTACTCGCTCAAGTTGAGCCGAGTAGAGTCCTGAATTCACTGTGAAACTAAATTGTTGAATGTTTTGAACCAGAGCTGAGGGGTTATCAATACGGTCCGTATCAATCCACCTTCAATCAATCAATTCCTAAGTAATGTCTGAATGATTGTGACGCGTTCATATGTTTTTTTTTATTTTTGATATTTTTTGAGTTTTAGATAGTGGCGAAAAACGCAAATAAAAAAAATACAATCAATTCCTCCTATACATCGCAAATCTCAAGAGTGACGTCAGTCGTTTTGAAGCCTTTTTGAAAATACCAGGTGTGGCGAATAATAAATCTTAGTTTTTTAAGAGATGGGGCTGGAAACAAGGGTCGTTTATCATCATATTATTTTCGTGCGGCAAAAAAATAAATAGCATTTGCGGTACGTACTGCTTTTATCTTTTTTTTTTCTTTATTTGGGTTTTTCGTCACTATCTAAAACTCAAAAAATATAAAAGAATCACTGGGTAAAATAGAAAGAATCACTGGGTAAAAACAAAAAACCAAACGGAGACAAATTTCTCAGTGATTCTTTTTTGTTTTTTGTATTTTTATATTTTATATAAAAATTTTTATATAAAAAAATATTTTATATACAAATTTTATATAAAATTTTATATATATTAATTTATTATATATTTATTATTATTTATTATGTATTTTTTATATTTTTTGAGTTTTAAATAGTGGCTAAAAACCCAAATAAAGAAAAAAAAAATATATGAACACGCCACAATCATTCAGACATTACTTACTGCTTTTATCATTTAATCGAAAGAAAAACGCTAGTGAAAGCCGTCGTATACTTGTGGAAACTCACGGTGAGTATCTCCCAACTCAAGACGCTTGTAGGCGTTGGTTTAGACGATTCAAAAGTGGTGATTTCGACTTGAAGGACAAATAACGGCCAAGATTCTGAATTGCCGGAAGAAGATGATGTGCAAAAAGCAAATGAAAGGGAGAGTAAGTATTGGTCGCTGAACTATTTGTGATCATCTGTATGCCACAAAAAAGATCTAGAAGGCAGCAAAATGGGTACCACATCCGCTGAACGGTAAACCGATGGAAAAGAGAAAAACGGTGTGGAAAGTTTTGTTTCTCGACATGAAAGAAAAGCTTTTTTGCAATGGATCATGATTGGAGACAAAAATTGAATATATTTCGAGAAGTTAAAACGCAGAATGTTATGGGTTGACGCAGGAAAATCATCAACATCGACCGAAACACCGAATCGATGGGAAAGAAGACATTAGCTCTGCTAGAGCTGAGCTTCTGAATCTATGTTAAACCGTTCGCTACTTACCGTCAACAAATAATCAATTTGAACCATGCATTGATCGAAAAGCGACCAGAATGGGCTACAAAACACAGAAAACTGATTTTGCAGCACGACAATGCCCCTTCACATACAGAAGACATTATTTGTGCATTTAACTGGGAACTCTTGCTCCACCCGTCGTACTCACCAGACTTGGCGCCTTCCGACTACCACTTGTTTTCATCGATGTCTTACGCAGTTTCCATGAATCACTTTAACAATTATGGAGATGTCGAAAAATGACTTGATAACTGGACCACCTCAAAAGATGTGCGGTTATTTTGGAAGAGCATCCACAAATTGCCAGAGAGATGGGAAAAATGTGCGGCTAGTGACGGGACATACTTTGAATAAGTCATTTTTTACCTTTCTCCTAAATTAAACGTGTGTTTTTAAGAAAAAAATGAATAATTATTAAACGCCACACCTAGTAATGTCTTCGGGGACTTATTTCACTCATTTTAATGTGTTTCTTAAAAACTGCCGCATGAACATTTCGCAAGTGGAATCACTTTAATACTGAATAAGGACTGTTTTGTTTATCCGAGTAAAACGTTGAAATCGGATCAAACATCTGACGAATGAAGTAAAATAAAAAAAAAACAAAATTAATATTTATAAACAAACGATAAAACGCAAATACACAATAGTAACAAATAAATAATTAACCTAACATTGAAACAAATATACAGTTTCGTTTCGAGAAGCATTTTCAATTATCGCAAGATAAAAAAAATTATAAAAATGTTTTGATTGTAATAAAAAAATAATAAATAAAAAAAGGCCACTTTATTTCAGAATATAAAAAGAATATTTTTTTGTAAAGTTAATCAGAACTAGAAGTACCATTTTTATTAAGTTTAATTTTTACAATTAATTAAATATGATATGTTTATTTGCATTTAATTTAGTTATGTCCCAAGAAGTAAGTTCTTATAGACCTAATTATTTGGAAGGTAGAATCTGAATCTAGACTCTTAGTAATGAGTCTGCATAATAGTATCGCACATGATTTCGTGGTACAAACAAAATTTTTGATAATATAAATGATCTTACTAGCGACGGTTTCTTCTAAGACTTCCTTCTCTTGATCAGTGATGAAAGGATGCGTACTGGGAAATGAAAATACGGTGAAAAGGAACAGAATGTACCACAGTATGGCAAGTAAACCCCATAAGTAAAATGCACTAGCCCAACTCTGAGTATGGTAGATGATTACTCCTGTGAAAATGATTCCAACGACGTTGCCTAAGTTTCCTCCTGCAAAAGCTGTTGCTCCCAAGACAGCCCGTTCTTTATTATACAAGGTGAGTATTACGGAAAACAGAGCTTAAGAAAACACAAATATAGCTCCTTACACCGTTTGCACGGTCAGTAAGGTTTATGTATGGTGAATAATTAATGGTTAAAATGCCATTTTTAACCAGAACATCAGCAATGAGCATCGAGCCATGTAACGACGCATTATCGTGCAATAAGCATGTGTTGCCTTGTTGACGCTTCATAGCACCAAGATAAAACACAGCATTGATCGTATGACCAGGTAGAATGAACTCCTTGCGCACAAATCCCTCCGAATCGTAGAAACAAACTAACATTGCTTTGATTTTTGATTTTTCTTTGACGGCATTTTTTCGAATTTGGCTCGCTCGGTTGCTTCAATTCGGCACGTTGGCGCTTGGTTTCTGGATCATGTACATAAACCACCACGTCTCATCACCAGTAACAATGCTGTACTTGAAGTTTTCGTTCTTTTTCCACTCTTTAATCAAATCCTTGTAATCACATCCTTGGTATTCGTAATTCGTATTAGTAATTTTTGGTCGCCAGTCAATTTGTGTGAAACAAAACGTCTACAACCTTCCCGACTGATTATCAAAATGCGATGAATCGAATCTTTGAGCATGTTCTGTTCCATTTCCATGTATCGCAACGAAGATTTTGACTGTTTTTTTTTAATTCACGCACAATTTCAATGTTACTTTGAGTAACCACGGAATTTTTCGGATCAAGATGTTCGTCGTCCTTGATATCCACACAATGTCCTTTGAATCGTTTAAACCACTCGTGGGCTCTACCACGGGAGAAACAATTCCCACCATACACTTGTTTCATTAATTGAAACGTTTCGTTGAATGTTTTACCAAGTTTAAAAGAAAAACTTAATGTTCGCCCTTTGTTCGATGTTCATTTTTGGACCGATATAAACACACTGATACTTTCAACATGATAACATGGCTTTTAATGATTTGTATAACGTAGACTAATTTTGTTTTCGTTAAAAGTTAAGTCATAGTTTCACTAATATTCCTACCAAAATGATAATCCAAAATCAAAAAATAAATTATATATGACACTCCAAAATAGAGCTGCAACTCCAATATTTTTTACAAAATGGCGGATATCGGTAAAATAGTTGAGTATAGGATATACTGCACTAAATATGTTCAGAATCAATAGCAGAATGCAAAAATGGATGAACATATAGGGCGTTCGATAAGGAAAAAACAAAACTATACGGTTTTGTGAGACATCCCGTATAAATAAAAGTAATTTTAAATTATGCAGCCTATTTAGTTGTAGAACTCTTATACTTCAACTTTTTCTCTAGCCATTAACAGGATATCAACCGATGGTGCACTATTGGGACACCATATATATATATATATATATATATATATATATATATATATATATATATATATATATATATATATATATATATATATATATATATTATTATTCACGTATAGGCCCTGGTGGATCACGCGAAGTACAATTATAGGCGTTTGTTGTTGTTAGCCTTCCTTTGAGCCCATACTAATTTCATTCTTTCGCTATGAGCTTTTTTCCTTTCGTCAGACCAAGTTGTTCCAGTCTTCCTACATTTTTCTCTCTGGCCAACCTTCCAAACGTTAACCTTGTATCTGAAACAACCTCTATCCTCAATTTCACTTTGTGTAATATTTGCTGATCTTAGGTCCTCTTTAATTGCCGCAATCCATTTAATTATTTCTACTTTAGCTCTACTCCTATTTTCATAAAATTCGACTATTTGTCTAGTTAGCCTACTCGGATTCATCCGTTTGATGTGCCCGTAAAACTTAAGTCTTCTTTTTCTCATATCGCTATGTATATCTGTGTATTGTTTGATTTCTTGGTTTTCTCGAAGTCGGTATGTTGTGCTATTTATTTGTTTGGGGCCTAGGATTTTTCTTATGATTTTTCTTTCCTTCTTTTCAATGTCCTCGCTGTCCCTCTTTCTATTCAAAATGAGCGTTTCTGCAGCATATAGACATTCTGGCTTAATGACCGTGTTATAATGTCTCAGTTTTGTGTTTTTAGATAGCCATTTTTTGTTGTAAATATTTTGTGTAAGTCTCAATGCCGTTTCCATTTTTTTACATCTAGCCTTATTGGCCGCTTTTTCCAACCCATTTTCAATGATTATTTCACCCAAATATTTGAATTGAGAGACTCGTCTAATGTTACCATATTTTGTTTTTAGAAATGGTGTTCTTAGTCTGTTGCAGGTCATGTATTGTGTCTTTTCAAAGGAAATTTGGTGTCCTACCTTTTCTGCTGTTTCTTTTAGGATTTCAATCTGTTTTTGAGCCGTTAATACATCTTAAGCTAAAATTGCTAGATCATCATCAAATGCCAGACAATCAATTTTGATGTTGGTTCTCCCCAGTTTAATGGGCTGGTCAATATTCAGTGCCGACTTTTTTTCACGTCACTCCTGTATTACTTTTTCTAGAACACAGTTAAATAAGAGTGGCGAGAGTCCATCCCCTTGTCTCACACCAGTTTTAATTTCGAAGGGTTCTGAGAAGGGAACTTTTGACCCCGTGTTAGTTAACGTTGCTTTAATAATTGCCAGCGTTTTCAGATCTAGTCCTTGTTCTTTCAAGATTCGGAATAAAGATTTTTTGAAAACCACAGATGTACAGACGAGATTTTTATTGTACAGTTTTTGATGTCTTAGAATCAACTTTAGATTCAGGATCTGTTCAGGGCAGGATCTGCCCGGTCGAAAACCTGCCTGATATTCACCAATGTTCGGTTCTAACTGTCCCTGTGCTCTGTCTAGTAGACATTGAGATAGAATCTTGTAAGAAACTGGGAGAAGAGATATTCCTCTATAGTTGTTTACATCCGTTCTATCTCCTTTCTTATGTAGTGGATGGATTAGAGCATCTTTCCAGTCTTCCGGAATCCGTTCGGTTCGCCAAACTTCTTGTAGAATTTTGGTTATTTCCTTGATTGTACCTGGACCAGCGGATTTCAAAAGTTCAGCAGTGATTCCATCTTCACCAGAAGCTTTGTTATTTTTAAGCCGCTTGATTTGCCTAAGTATTTCCTCTTCATTCGGTGGTAATGAATCTGGGTTTGTTTGTTTAGGGTTTAGTGTTGGTAATTTGTTTAAGGGCTCAGGACAGTTTAGTATTTGTTCAAAATTGTCAATTGTCTTGGTTATTTAGAGCTAGTTGTCCGTTTTCCTTTTGAAAGCATAGGCTCTGCGGTTGATAGCCTGTTAATTTAGTTTTAAATGTTTTGTAAAAGTTTCGGGTGTTATTTTTTTGGAATTTTTTTTCTATTTCATTAAGTTGATTGTTTTCATATTTTCTTTTAGTTGGTCTAATTCTCTTCGATGTTTCTTTTCTTACTTCCAAAAAGATGTTATAGTTTATTGCTGTTTTTTGACTGTTCCAATCTTTGAATGCTTTACTTCGGCTTAATACTGCTTGCTCGCAAACTTCATCCCACCACGGATGTTATCTACGTTTTTGTAAAGGGACCAACTTTAAGGCTGTTTTAATAATTTTTTGTTTCAATTCTTGCGAGTTCTGTGCAGGTTGTTTATCAAGCTCTTCTGTTAGGGCTGGTTTTATTTTCGTTGGGTCAAATTTTGGTATTAGCAGCCCCTTTTGAATAAGTTTTCGAGGTTTTAAGCTAAGTTTGATTCTAGTCAAGTAGTGATCCGTGTCTATATTTGCTCCTTTCCTGACTTGAACATTCAAAATCTCTTTATAATTGGGGTACGAAATGGCAACATGGTCAATTTGAAATTCACCCATGTACGTGTTTGGGCACTTCCAGGTCTTTTGTTTTGTTATTTTCTTCTTAAAATGGGTTGACATTATTTTTAGATTAAACTGCGAACATAGTTCAACCAATCTTCTACCATTATGGTTAGTCCATTTATGAGCGGGAAAACTGCCGACTGTTTTCCAGTACTTTTTTTCTTTCCCTAGTTGGGCGTTGAAATCACCCAATAGGATTTTTACATGGTTAGAGGGAATTTTAGAGATAGTCTTTTCCAGAATTTCCCAGGACTTATTTATTTTTTCAGGATTAGATTTATTTTCTTCGTTAACTGGGAGGTGTGCATTGATTAATGTATAGTTTTTGTTAGCACACTTGAGGGATAGTGTCATAAGTCGATTATTTACTGGCTGGACATTAGTTATAGAACCAAGAATGTTTCTTGAGACAGCGAAAGCAACACCGAGATGTGATGTATTCTTTTGTCCGTTTTACTTTTAAAAAGTCTGTAGTTGCCGAATTCTAAGGTGTTATCATCACTATATATATATATATATATATATATATATATATATATATATATATATATATATATATATATATATATATATATATATATATATATATAAATATATATCAAAAAAGAATCGGGAATTGATTATTTGAAAAACCCGCTTAAAGGGATTGTCAAAATTCCTACAGTGCTCGATTTTGTCAGTTCACCTCAAGTGTTTTGCGATTTTTACAATGGATAAAAACATCGAACAAAGACAAATGTCTTAAATTTTGCAAATAGAAGTTCGTGTGTCGAGTCGCTGAAAATATTCCAGAAGGCTTACGGTGAATCGACTTTATCAAAAACACGTGCATAAGAGTGGTATAGTGCATTCAAAAGGTGATCGAGATGTGATGGAAGATTTGCCTCGCTGTGGTCGGCCATCAACGTCTTCAACTGAACTTAGCATCGATATACTGAAGGAAATGGGGACTGAAAATCGTCATTTAAGTTTGAGAGAGATAGCCGCTGATTTTTCTGGGTCTCACGAATCAATTGGTACCAATTGTTTGGGCATAAAATGCGTTGCCGATCGACTAGTGCCGAAAGACATGCTTTTTCTTCAGTAACTCAATTCACTTAACGGTCGCTGAAGACATGCTAGAACGAGTCAATTCCGACACATTCATAAAACGCTTTGTAACTGGCGACGAGACACGGATATACGAGTTTGACATGTAAACCAGTCATCATCTCACAAGGCTATCATTGTGAACGAATTTCTGCCCAAAAACTCAACAAACACCATCGAACAACCACCGTATTCACCTGATATAACTCCGGTCGACTTCTTTCTCTTTCCAAAACTCAAATTACCTCTCCGAAGCATCCGTTTTCAGTCGATATAACACATATAAGAGAATTCTCGGCGACAACTAAAGTTGGTTCCGGAAAAATACATTTAAAAAATGTTTTGACAAGAATTTCTTACCTGAACAAGTCCAATGAAAAACCGAATAATGATATAATAAATATAGCCCCAGGATTCACCTCCTGATGTAATCAACACAGGTGGAATTAGATTAAGAATGGCGACTATTAGAACGCAGGTTCCAGTCACGTGACGAGCTCCGATCTTATCAGCCAACCATCCGCCTGGAAAGTACCCGATAAAGTACCCAACAAAAAAGATGTACTTGATCAGTGCCTGGTCGTTGGAATTCCAATGATATTGTCCTTCCTAAAAAAAAATCAAAATAATGCCTATACAAAAAAACCCTTGTACAAGAAAAATGTATATGTATAAATCATTTACGTTGATACAATTTAAAAATATAACCTCCATATCAATTCTTCTATTTGAACCTTTGGTGTGAAACACTAAACTTGAAGAGATTTACCACTAAACACCATATCACTTTACTGAACAGCTCAACGCACGTTTCGCTAACCATGTTAGCATCATCAGGAGATGATTTAATCTAATTCTAAAACTAAACTATGTACTATTTATACGAAAAACCCTACCTAACGAAACATGTAAAAATCATGAACCGTGAAGTTTACTAAGCCCTACATTAATAATTGAAAAAGTTGACTGAACGGGATAGGCCCTTTATGTCGGTTCATGATTTTCTTACAATTTTTTATTTGAATGCTTTCATATACATCCAAAGTAATTGTAATATATAAAGTAACGAGTGAAAGTAAATATATTTTTTTGTGTATGTCAACGATACTTACATTGACAATAGATTTTCATGATAGTGACCTACTACCAAAAAATATATACAGGTAATTGTTTTTTATTAAAATGTCTTTTATGTGATTTGTTTCTTTTTGTAGTGTATCTCTGTCGGTACAAACAAGTTTTGCTCTGTCATATAAACTTTTAATTACTCCTATTTAGACCGATTTTGAGTGATTTGAAAAGAAACTGAGATACCTATCTGTGTTTGTCGGTTTTCTGTAAACTGTAGTTTTTAATGTGTTGTTTTAATATTAAAGTGTCGAGGAATGGCAATTTATTCTCCTTCTCCATCTCTAAAGTAAACTTAATTGTAGGCTCTCGAGAATTTATATCTTGTAAAAAAATATTTAGATCGTCAATTCCATATCGCAAAAATATCATCAACATATCTAAGCCATATTAATTGCTTTTTAAGAGATTTACTTAATATGTCATTCTCGAGTTCCTCCATAAAGATATTACTCATCAAAGGAGAAAGAGAAGAACTCATTGCCATTCCGAAATTTTGTTGATAATAATCATTTTCTAATTGAAAATATGTGGTTTTTAAGCACAGAGTTAATAATTCCAAAATTGTATTTATGTTTAGTTTAGTGCGGTCTTTTAATGTTGTGTCATGTTCTAATCTTTTTCTAACTATTAAAAGTGATTTATCAACTGGTACATTAGTAAATAAACTCACCACGTCAAAACTAACCATTAAATTTTGGTTTGTAATTTTAATGTTCGAAATTTTATCTAAAAAATCTGAAGGATTTTTAATATATGAATTTGTTCTACCCGAAAGTGGATTTAAAATGTTTAATAAAAATTTTGCTAGTTTATAACATGGGAAATCTATATTACTAACTATAGGGCGAAGTGGTATGTTAGTTTTGTGTATTTTTGGGAGACCATAGAAATGAGGTGGTTTACTATAATGTGGTGTAAGTTGTGATCTTTCTAGATCTGTAAATTCAGGTTTGTGTTTATGTAATGTATTGTAAATTTGTCTCTCTATTTTTAATGTTGGATCTGTAGGTATTTTAGTGTAATTTCCCTCATCAATTAAATTTTTAATTTTGTTATTATATTCTGTAGTGTCCAGCATAACTGTGGCGTTACCTTTGTCTGGTGGCAATATTTTAATAGATGTGTCTTTTTTTAATTTATCTATAGCTAACCTTTCCTCGTGGTATACATTTGATTTGCTTTTAAATTGTTTTTCTAAGATAACCTAATTCCGTATTCGTTTTAACCTAATTCTGTATTCATTTGCACTTTCCAAAGGTAATTATTGAGCAACAGACTCTACTGCCAAAATAAGGTCTAATTTAGGAACATCTTTTGATATAACACTAAAATTTAGTCCTTTAGAAAGTACATACTTTTCAGAATCAGATAATATTTTATTTGAAAGGTTAACTATAGTTTTAATAATTAAATTTTTGTCTGTATGTTCATTAATGTGTTTTATATGTGTTCCATGTTTTTCAATACATACATTTCTAAATTTCTTAATGTGAGTATTATTTTGGATATTGAAGTAATATATGTAACTGGAATAGACGCTTTATAAATGTGATTAAAATCTACTTCAGTTACTTTTTCGTATATTTGTTGTAATGTATTATTAATGTCAGTCTTTAATTGTTGTTTAGTGTATATGTGATGTTGGATGCAATCTCTAAAAAGTGCTAATCTGGCCCTATGTAAAATATATATGTTTCTGTTATACGGTATACGTAGACGTAAACCTTTTAGTATTATGTCACAATCTTTACATTTGTAAAGAAATGTTAAACTGTTTTCAGAATGTTGTAGTTTAATATAAAAAATTTGGATACGAGACAAAACAGACAAGTTATTAATAACAATAATAATAATTCTCAAACAATTAACCTTACAATTCCTTATATCCGCGGTATTTCTGACACAATTAAAAGAGTAGGAAATAAATATAACATAAGAACGACATTTAAAACAAAAAATACTCTTAGATCTCTATTAACAAAGACTAAACCAAACAATATACAATTGCGAATGTGGCAAATTCTATATAGGTGAGACATCTAGACCGTTAGATGTTAGAGTAAAAGAGAAGTAAGAGGAGTAAGAGGAGTAAGAAGAGAAAAAAAACCTTTTTAGAAAGGGCAATTTTAATAAATCTAGAATTTGTCAACACGCATGGGAATCGGGTCATAAAATCAATTGGAATAATTCCAAAACGGTATTAAAAGAATCGGTAACAAAGTACAGAAGATTAAAAGAAACCTCTATAATTAATTTAAATAAAAATAAATGTATTGCTATGCCTTCGGTAGATTTAAATTCAATATGGTTCCCGATTCTAAAGAATACAATTAAACACATTTAAATATTTGAATACACAATCAGTACAATAAACAATCACACAGTAAACATTACCTATATATATATATATATATATATATATATATATATATATATATATATATATATATATATATATATATATTTTTTTTTTTGGTAGTATGTCACTGTCATGAAAATCTATTGTTGTCAATGTAGGTATCGTTGACATACACAAAAAAATATATTTACTTTCACTCGTTACTTTTTATATTACAAATTAATATAATTTATTTTTTAGTTTAGTTTTGAAAACGGGGGGAGAGTACCCTCCGAAACGTTAACGTTAAAAGTTTGTAAAATTTTAAAGATATAAAAACATTTTTATATCTTTAAAATTTTGTTCGTTAGGCAAATTTATTACAAAAAAGAATCACTGAGAAATTTGTCTCCGTTTGGTTTTTTGTTTTTACCCAGTGATTCTTTCTTTAAATAAGAACAGGTATTTTTGATATTTTTTGAGTTTTAGATAGTGGCGAAAAACCTAAATAAAGGAAAAAAAAATATATGAACACACCACAATCATTCAGACATTACTTAACTATATTGGACTATTGAAACATGACATTGACTATAGATTTAAATCTAAATTGGTACTATATTTAAAACTTGTATGTATTATAATAAGGCCTTTTTCGAAAATAAAATATATTAAACTAACTCAATTAGTTCATTTATCTATTTAAAATAAATTTCCATTAATTAAATATATTATTTGACCATGGCATATATGTATCACTGGTTGCATTAGCCAACTATATATATATATATATATATATATATATATATATATATATATATATATATATATATATATATATATATATATATATATATATATATATATATATATATATATATATATATATATATATATATATATATATATATATATATATATATATATATATTCTGCATGGCATATGTTTCGTCTCTTGATGGTCAGACTCTTCAGGGCACCGACATATGCCATACCATCAAGAATAGGGAGACCCTATCCATAGCCAAAAACCCATGTTTTTACCGACTTCCCGTCGGATGGCGTATATATGTAGTGTTATATTACCGTTAAAAAAAACGGTTTAAATGTTCGCACTTTTATTTTTACATTCAAATATTAAATAGTCCTGAATAACACCTCACAAAGGTAAACATACACTGAGAATGCATATGTGCATATTATAAATAAAAACAAAAAACAAATAATACTCTGTTGGTGCACCTTTAGTACTTATGCCCCCTTGTAATTTTCTGGGCATTGACAGAACTAAATTTTCCGTGACGTCTGGAGTGATTTCAGCCCAAGCCGATTGTAGAACATTTTTTTAAGGTGCCTTATTGAAAATGTTGTATTTTCGCACTTCGCAAATCGGGTGACTGTGGTGGTGAATGAAGTTGTTTAGGAATATTATATATGATCCATTTATAGACAAGTGCCACTGTGTGTTGTGTAGTTGAAATATCCATTAATTTCCCAATTCCAAACGTTCAACTAAGGGTAGCAAAATATCACGCAAAATTTGTGGTTATATGCGGTGATCCATAGAGCCCCACGCCATCACACTACCTCCACCGTGTTTAACTGATGGTATCAAATTTTTCGGTTTTAACTTCTGGTTTTTTCTCCCTATTTTGCTTTTTCTGTATCTACAGGGCCACTAGAGAATCGTAGAACGGTCTATTCTGAATGGTAGACAACCATTTGTTCGCTAGAAGTGTGTGTAAAAATAAGAAAAAACAACCAACGACGCAGGATCGTTGAGGGGTCATCCGCCATATAGTCCTGATTTGCTCTACCACCGTACAGTCTGTGAAGATTAAACTATGTGGTTAACGATTTTCGGCACCAGAAGAATACTCGCAGACTATGAAAAAAGGGCAACCAAACAGATCGAAGTCCTCAAGGAATGCGTAGAGAAAGTTGGCCTACAAATATCCTTTCAAAAAACCACCAAATACGGCAAAATAAATAGGGTCACTCACTTCAAATACCTGGGCGAGATCCTCGAGAGAAGATAGCACAGAAGACTCGATTGCAGAAGATGAAGAGGGCATATGGCAAGACACACAATATTTACAATAAGAGATGCCTATCCATACACGCAAAAATAAGACACTACAACACAGTAATCAAACCAGAGGTACTATACGCAAGCAAGACACTTACACTCCATACAAAAAGCGGCATAGAAAACATACTATAAAAAGAAAGCAAAATTATAAGGAAAATTCTCGGCCCAAAACTGACAGAGGAAGGATACAGACTGCATTCTAGAAAGACCACAGAGAGAATGTCCAACGTAGCGGCGGACATAAGAAAAAGAAGGTTGAAATTCTACGGACATATCAGTAGACTCCCACCGACAAGACTCACCAACAGAATTCTTACGTACATACAAGGAGTCAAGTCAAGTCAAGTCAAGGATCGCACAAGTCAGAGCTGATCTGGGCAAGACACAAATGGGTCCGATCCATTAAGCCCCACACCATCACACTACCTCCACCATGTTTAACTGATGGCATCAAATTTTCCGGTTTTAACTTCTGGTTTGCTTTTCTCCCTATTTTGCTTTTTCTGTAGCTACAGGGCGACTAGAGAATGGTAGACAACCATTTGTTCGCTAGAAGTCTGTGAAGAAATAAAAAAAAAACAACCAACGACGCAGGATCGTTGAGGGGGGTTATCCGCCGTATAGTCCTGATTTACCCTACCGCCCTACAGTCTGTGAAGATTAAACTACGTGGTCAACGATTTTCGGCACCAGAAGAAGCGGCTGATGCGTTCAAAATGCATGTTTTGGAAATACCTCAATCGGATTGGAAAAAGTGCTATGAAAATTGATTCAGACGTATACAAAAGAAGATGGCCAGTTGTCGCCGTGGCAGGGCCGGGTACACACGCATGTACCGGGTGCAATGACAATATTGTCGGGCGAGTAAAATTCGTGGCGTGCAAAGTGTGTGATAATAAATATCATTTACATTGTGTTAACATCAAAGAGCCAATATCTAAAGCCATAAATGACTGTAAAAATTTGTTTTGGGTATGTGATGGATGTCTGTCAGTATTCGAGGTGAATGTTGACCTTAGTAATAGATTAAAAAGGTTGGAACAACATACTGAGGGGTGAAAGGTGAATACAGAGAAATTATTAAATAATTCGCAACATAATGACATCTAGACTCCACAAGGAAAATCATGGACAGATATTGTAAAAAAAAATTAAAAATCATCCGTTAATAATTAGACCGAAAAATAAGCAACAAAATAGTACTACGACGAGGAATGCGATCACGGAAAATTAATCTGTCCAATTTATCGGTAGAAATAAACAAATTAAAATCGATAGGTCAGGGATCCGTTATGATTCAGTGTAAGGATGACGATTCTCTGAAGAAACTGCAAATAACAGCAATAGAAGAATTATCAGATAATTATGAGGTAGAAATACCTAAATATATTAACCCCAGAATAATTGTGGTTGGCGTTCAAGATAAATATATTGCAACTAACGAAGACTTTTTAGAGCGCATAAAAAATCAGAGTTTTCTTAAAAATACAGATCTGAATATTGAAGTAGTTCGAAAATATATTCCTAAAGGAAATAAACTTTGTAATATAATACTGGAGGTGTCGGCAGAGATCTATAAGTGCATGTTGAGTAGTAAGAGAGTTTTCTTTGACTGGGACAGTTTTCCAGTCTATGAATATTTGGGAGTGCTGCGATGTTATAAGTGTTGGAGGTATGGACAGCGGCAAAGTGCAGTCAACAAGATGTTTGTCCTTTATGTAACAAACATCATAAAAGCTCAGAATGTAATTCAAATACAAAGGAGTGTACTAATTGTAAATTTGCACATGACGTCCTGAAGATACCACATATTAAATATGATCACACAGTGTTTGATAAAAATTGCGAATGTTATAAACGAGCTTTTGAAAGAATGAAGAACAGAACTAAGTATGCATAGCAACCACTTGATTGCTTCAGTGCGCCCACTAGCAATATAGATATATTGCATATTAATATACAGGGAATGACGACCCACATGTTGCAGCTGAGGCAGTTTGTAGAAGATAGAAACCCATAGATCTTGTCTGTTACTGAAACTCATGTAACACGAGATGTAGAAGAGAACGAAATTAACATAACTGGATATACGGCTGTTGTCTGTTATTCGGATAGTCGTCATACGGGGGGTGTTATTATTTACATTAAATCTGGCTTGAAATATTGGGTGGTTTCTGTCGAGACAGTTCTAACCAGTTACTGGGTCGTAACAGTTAAGATACAGATAAATAAGCTGTTTTTTTTTTGGTAGCGGCCTGCTATAGATCGCCTAGTGCCTCTGTAGGTGACTTTTTAAACTATTTGGAAGACAATCTAAGTGACAATGAATTTCAAAGAAATAAAACCTTTCTTCTGGGTGATATAAATATCGATTTATTGAAGAACATCAGTGAGTCTAGAAGGTTGAAAGACATTATCAGTGGAGCAGGTTTCACACAGATTGTTACTAGGGAAACCCACAATAGTAGTATCTCACAAACACTGATTGATCACATAATTACCAATGATTTTGGAGCTGTGGAGCTTGGTAGAGATTTTCAGATGATAAGCGATCATGAGATTATTGGTACCGAGTTTAAACTTCAGGGTATTGTATGTGAAACACCTCAACATACGTATGCTCGGAATCTGAATGAGCAAGCAGTCTCGAGGCTGATTACTGAGCTGATAGGGAATGATTGGGACTACAATTCCATTGATGTTAGTAAATTATATGTTGATTTTATGTAAACTCTACATGATACTATTGATATGGCTGCTCCCTTAAAATTAGTACAACCTAGAAAGTTTCCTTGGATGAGCAAAGAGCTAAGAAATGCTCAAGTTGAGAGGGACAGAGCGTATAGAAAGTTTTCTTTCACAAAGAATGAACATGATTGGAGAATTTATAAGCAGAAAAGAAATATTGCACTGTCCATGATGCGACTTGAGAGGAAAAAGTACCTTAATAATAATATCGATGCTTGTAGGGGGGGGGGGGGGGAAGATGTGGAGAACAATAAAGGATTTGCTGGGCAATGGTAAGGGGCGTGCCGATTTTTCGCGAATCGACTTTGATACTCACTACGGACCTACGGAGGAGAACTTCAATAACTTTTACTTCGATAGTTTGAATGAAGTAGAACAAAGTATCGAAGAGCAGGACTGGAGCAGTGATGTCAAAGTATGCAAGACTCACGATTTTTCTGAGTTTAAACATGTTACTCTAAACAAATTAAGAAAAGTTGTGTTTAGTTTAAAAAGCCGAAGTACGAGTGACAATGAAATTACGATAAGGTTAATGAAAAAAATTTTTTGTGTCATCGGTTATCCTTTATTGTACTTAATTAATGCAAGTTTTGAAACGAATACATTTCCTGAGGACTTAAAAACCAGCATTATTGTACCAATTCCAAAAATACCAAAGCCTAGTATACCAAGTGACTTTAGACCAATTAATTTATTACCTGTTGTTGATAAAATCATTGAGACTATAGTATGTACAGAGTTGAAAACTTATTTTGAAACCAATAAATTGTTATTTTCTGCTTAATCAGGGTTTAGGACAAAACATTCTTGTGAGACGGCTATTCAGTATGTCTGCGCAACATGGAGGAGCGATATGAAGGTCGGCAAAACTGTGCTTAGTGTATTTATAGATTTAAAGCGAGCATTCGAAACTATTGACCGGGATATACTGTGTAAAAAATTATTAAGTTATGGTGTAAGATCGAAAGCCTTAAAATGGATCAAGAGTTACTTAACAGACAGATATCATAGGACGAGGGTTGAGGGAAAAGTGTCGGCAAAGAGGGAAAGTGCGTGGGGAGTTCCTCAGGGTAGTGTTTTGGGCTCGTTGCTGTTTTTGATATATATCAACGATATTTCTACAATATTGGATAAATGTTTTATTAGTCTTTTTGCAGATGATACTCTCGTATCTGTGTCTGGGTATGATTTGCCTGAGATGGTTGAAACCATGAATAGTGAACTGGTAATACTATTTAGATGGCTATCCAAAAATAAACTTAAACTAAACGAACTGAAAACAAGGTGTATGATGATAGGGTCTAAAGCAAACTGCAAAAGACTTAATGAGGGGCTAACATTCGATTGATATATAAAATAAAACATAATTTGTTGCCCCATTATTTGAATACTTTTTTGGTACAAAGGGTAAATATGCATTCTTACGATTTCCGTTCTAAGAACAATTATGATGTACCAATTGTGAGAACTACTGCTCTCCAGAAGACATTGTTTTGGGAAGGTGTTTGTCTCTTCAATGCTTTGCCCGCCCACATAGGGAGCGCTCCTAATGTGCATGTATTTAATAGACTGTTAAATTATTATTTGAAGCAATAGAGTGTTTTATCATTTGAACAATGTTGGTTATTGCCTTTTGATTGTATTTTCTTTTGTTAAGATTTTTTAGAATTTTTCTTGCTTTTAGTTTTTTTTGTATATTGATTTTGTTTTGTTACTATTAGCTGTATATGCTAAATAAAGTGTGTATTTATTTATTTATTTATTATTTATCTATCATCGTCGAGAATATTTTGAAAAACAATAAAATAATTTTCCATGATAAATATTTGTTTTTATTTATTATTCCGGATACATAAATAGCAACCCTCGTAATATTAGAATTATTATTAAATAATCTGTGGCATGCAGAACACTAATGTGTGATGGTTTTTTTCTTGGAAGTGTTTTTTATAGCTTGTCGCTCATTGGCGCCTGAAAGATGTTACAACCAAAGGGAGTCCCAGAAAAAATAATCTCTCTAATTACAAAAACATATTTATTAAAATAAATTATAACAATTCAATTCAAGTGTTTTTTTTTTCAATTTTCATATAATCTTAGATTTCTGCAGTACTATTCATATTGGGCAAGCACTTTAATACTGTGATAAAATGTACTAACGGGCATAGAAATTGCATCTAGAAGTGGGTATGCGATTTTAATAAGTTTCTGGTAAAACAAACATAGACACTATAAGAAGGAGTAAAATATTCAAATTTGGTCTAGATGCAAGACAAGAATGTTTATGAAAAATAATTTAGAGCAGAAGTACAAGCAATTTACTTAAAAGATCAAACTGGCAAGTTCCACTCCAACTTAAAAAAGCCGAGAAATCCTATAGATATATTTGTATATTGAGATATATTTGTTGCAAATTTGTTAGGGTACTCCTTATTATAGTGGCTATACATAACAAAAAATATATTTACAAGGTGCGTGTCACGGAAATCAGGACTCTAAAAATAGCTATTTCTAACGGCGCCATCTTTAGATGGGTATAAACGTTGGAAAGGCGCATTCTTCACTGATGTTGTGACAAAAATTTCATGATAATCAGATCATTAAAAGCCAAGTTATCGCGCTTAAAGTATCAGTGTGTCTGACACTAAACGGAAAAAATTCCTGGTCCGAAAAATTCCGTGGTTAGTCAAAGTAACTCAAGGTTACTCATGGAAATGGAATTGGATATGTCCAAAGATTCGATTCATCGCATTTTGACGGATTATTTGATACTTCGGAAGGTTTATGCAGGCTTTGTTCCGCACAAATAGATTAAATTAATTGATGAGATGGGGTGTTTTCAATATGATCCAGAAAGCAAGCGTCAAAGAGCCGAATGGAAGAACCGAGAAATCAAAAATCAAAACAATGTTGATTTGTTTCTACGATTCGGAGGAAATTGTGCGCAAGGAGTTCATTCCACCTGGTGAAGCGATCAATATTGTGATATATTTTGGTGTTATGAAACGTGTCGTCGCGTATTCGTACTAATACCGTACACAATATCGCCAACAAAATAGATGACGCTTAATAAACGACGATGTGCCGTGCCATGGCCAAAAATGGCATTTTAACCATCAATCATTCACCATACTTGCCTGATTAGGCTCCCTGCGACTTTTACCTCTTCGAAAAATTTCATTTACTGATGAAAGGACAGCCAACATTGCCGAATGCCGACATTGAAGCCATTCAAAAGGCGTCAACCGCCATCCTGAAGGACATATCTTTGGCCGAGCTCAAAAATTCATTCGTCAACCTAACTGACCATGAAAAAATTATATTGACGTGCAAGAAGACTATTTCGAATAAAAATAATGATTTTTGACGAAAAAATAAATATTTGTGTTAAGTCCTGTTTTCCGTGAGACGCACGTTATATAATTGAACATATTGAAATGCCTATGTCAGCGAGTATACATTTCTTCTGAATGACGTGAATACTCTGTACAATAAATTGAATCCGTTCAAACAACAGGCCATCAGCTCTTTTCATTTTCACGATTTTCTTTTTCGGAACTTCTCATGCTTTCCAGGACGATGGTTTTCGTTTTTCCATTCGAACCGCTGGGATTATTCCACCATTGCTCTTCACCACTACCGTAAAACATATAAACTATACTTGTGGAGGTAAATATCGAAAACGATACCCAAAAAACTGTTCTCCATTGTAGAATTGTGTGCTAAAAACAAATACTATATAGTTTCTGGTTGATAATTTTGGTGATTACTTACATCTCCTGTTAAAGCACCAGTTAAATATGGAGTTATTATTCCGGCAGCAGCACCGATACCATTCGTGATGGCCATAATGATTCCTGCGAAGTTAGGACTTAGATCTAAAGCGTTCACCTTCATGCCACAGTAAAATGTGCCCATGAAACCCATCGCGACGGTGAACATCCACACCGCTAATGTCGTGTTGCATTCTGCGTATGACGCTGCCATAATGAATATAGCAGGTCCAACAGCAGCTAAAAAAAAAATTAAAAATCAAATGAAATATTAACAGGAAATCTCCTAAACCAAAACCAGTGAAAAGAAAATAAAAAAAAATCTGACCATGTTGATATTTTGTTTTAATTTCTGATTTTTTTAACATGTTTTATTAGAGTAATATATATATCTAAAGAGCTTAATTTAATATTGATATTTAGAGTTCTAATTTCCAAATATTTAAAACATCTTATTGTATAATTATTTTATCGTATATTTTATTGCATACGTATATATATTTATATATATATATATATATATATATATATATATATATATATATATATATATATATATATTATTGGTTGCCTATACAAAACGGGTAAAAAGAAAATATAAAAAAATCTGACCGTGTCGATATTTTGTTTTAAATTGTTGAGAAATATATATATATATATATATATATATATATATATATATATATATATATATATATATATATATATATACAAATACATTAATTTAATATTAATATTTAGACAGAGTTCGCATTTCGAAGTGTTTAAAACATCTCATTATATAGGCAACCAATAATATACATCAAAATTTACAATACAATGAGATGTTTTAAACACTTAGATATTGAAACTAGCCAAATATCAACATTAAATTATTAATTTATTTAGTTTATGGAATATAGGGAGTATTGGAAAGTAATATTTCTATGTGCTCTTCCAACCACGTATTAACCCTAGTAGTTACATGTTGGTCAGAAATAAAAGTTCCCTATAAATGATCTTTCAATTTAAGAGAGGTAGAAATAAAGTAGAGAAGTGATATGGAATTTGTAGTAGTAATTAATAAAGTAGTATCTGGACTTAGGAATAAAAAAAAATAATAATTAGGAATAATAATAAATTAATAATATTAAAACTATTAAAATTATTTTTTGCTCTTACCGAAGCAGGTGAAGAATCTTCTTGCACCAGTAACAGAGAGGTAATCCCTTAAAATCAACCAGTCACATATCCATCCGCTAGACATGGAAACGATCCACATAGCTGCATAAGGAACGGAATTCCAAATTCCATTATCAGCCACATTAAATCTCAAGACCTCCTTCATATATTTAGGCAAATCCGAGACCATAGTATAGAAGCCCCAGTCATGCCCTATCTGAGCTGCGATGAGAGCCCACAATGGTACAGAAACAGCCAGCGCTTTCCATGGAATAGGAGGTTTCTCAGATGAAACGCTATCTAACATGGATCCTCACGTGGTTAAGATTATTTTATTATTATTGAGTTGTGATACCAACCTAATTCTTTATGCAAGAATTCTTTCTCTTTATCGCTTATGAACGGGTGCTGTTTGGGATCGGAATAACAAAGAACCTGGAAAAACATGAACCATAAAATTCCAAGACCACCGAAAAGATAGAAGACCGATGCCCATTCTTCAGTTGCTTTGATCAGTTGTCCACTGATCAGATTACAAACTATTGTACCTAGAAAGAAAAAATATAAAATATCAAAAAATATAAACAAATTACCGATTATATTAATAATATTTTTAATTTGCAAATATACTCAGAAATATATTGCGTAGGTAGGTAGGCACTAAGACAATATCAGAAAAAAACATTAAGAAAACTGAATGACGCACAATCAAGAGAACAAGCAGGATTCAGAAATGGATTCAGTACAATGGATCACATCCAGGTTGTATAGCAGGCCATAGAAAGGCACAATGAATCCACAAGCATCATGCCACTATGCTTGGCTTTTATCGATTACGAAAAATCATTTCACTCCATCTCAAAGCAGGCCTTAAAATTTAATAACCAGTGGTTAGATAAAGCATATGTAAACCTATTAGAATCGATATATGATAGAGCTACAGGGACTATTTATCTTGATAATCTTGAAGTGGGAATTAATGTAGAACGTGCTGTAGGGCAGAGTCATGCAATATCGCCTATTCTTGAGTCGATTTGCCTTGAAGAAGTATTTCGTACTGAACTGGATTGGGAACAGGATGGTGTAAAGATCCATGCTGCAAAGTTAAACTATCTTAGATTTGCAGATGATATCGTTCTCCTTTCACAAGACCCAGAGGAGCTGTAAAGACGTATACAAGAGTTGCAAATGGCTGGCGAACCATTTGGCTTAAAAATAAACCTGAAGACGAGTCATGTTATGTTTAATAAATTCCTTGAGGACAGAATAATTTCAGTTTTAACAATGGATTTATAGATTGTGGACCACTTTATATATCTTGGGCAGAATATCTTAATGGAGGGGGATACTGCCCGTCAGGTGGAACGGCGTGTTAAATGTGGCTGGCAGGCATTTGGCAGGCTCGACATAGTGTTTAAGAACAGACTCCCACTTTGTCTGAAAAGAAAAATCTTCGATCAGTGTGTCCTACCCGCTATGACATACAGAAGTGAAACCTGGACACTCACATCGCAAGCAATTCAAAAACTTCAGGTAGCACAGAGGGGAAAGGAAAGATGTATGTTTGGCATTACATTATAATTACATGGATCAGGGAACAAACAAAAGTTTGTGAGATCATTGGAAGAGTAAAGCAATTGAAATGGAGATGGGCAGGTCATATAGCGAGTCGATGGGACGACAGGTGTACCAAGACAATTCTGGAGTGGATACCGCTTGATCGCAAACGTTCGCAAGGAGTCCCGAAAGCACGATGGACTGATGACATTGTTAACTTTATTGGACCCCCAATGCTAGGCCACTCGTGTCTTTGGCCACCAGATACTTTTACAACTTGAATCGAATGTTTTGGTTCATTTACGAACAATAAAAAAATTTACATTATTTATTGAAAACTTTATTTTCAATAAATAAATTAATTGCGTACCTATTTGCCCTCCGGCATAGACCAATGAGCCAATTTTTGATCGTTCTCCTAAGGGTACCCACTGCGCCAACATTGTGTTTAGCGCTGGATATGTTGTTCCCTATAAACAAAAATTAAAATGTGAAAATTTATAATTAAATATAATAAATTTAATCAAAACCTTACCTCACCTAAACCTTCAACTACCCTCAGAGCAACTACCCATTTCCAGTCACCGTGGGTGCCTTTAATTATCCATGGTGTGATGACAGTGAAGATTCCAGTGGATAGGATACCAAGTCCTAAAGTATATTTACCGCCGAATTTACCAGCTATGATGCCACCGGGTAGATGGGTTATGAGGTAACCCCAGTAGAATGAGCTTAAAATTACACCTTGGGTTTTTTCATCCCAGTCGTATAATAAGTCAGGATCCTGTAATAAATAATTATAATTTTATTAGTTAAATGGCTAGTCTATGAAGGCAATATTATTTAAAAAAAATTATAATAAAAATTATTTTAAGAAAATTTTAAAACTAAAAGTCTTGCCTGGAATATTTAACTATATACAGTAATCCCTCGTCAACCGCGGGGGTTCCGTTCCGGATAGACGCTGTTCCGTTCCGGAGGGCCGCAGTTGGCGAGGGATTTTCTGGGGTTAAACCTGAAAACAGAAAAATGTAAAATATATACATACATATGTACATGTGTCATAGTGTGTGGATATATATATATATATATATATATATATATATATATATATATATATATATATATATATATATATATATATATATATATAAGCATTGGTTAGTTGCTTGACCAGGAGGAAGCCCATCCCTTACATTCGAGGGCACATGTTTCGTCTGTTAGTGCCTATTCGCCTATTCGCCTGCAATATCGCCTATTCTTTCCTCAGCTGCCCTTGAAGAAGTATTCCGTTAACTGGATTGGGAAAAGGATATGGTGCAAACTTAAACCATCTTAGATCTACAGATGATATCGTTCTCCTTTCACAAGACCCAGAGGAGCTGCAAAGACGCACATATACAAGAACTGTAAAAAGCTGGCGAACCATTTGGCTTGAAAATAAACCTGAAAAAGAGTCAAGTTATGTTCAATAACTTCACTCACGATAGAAGAATTTCAGTTTTAGGAAGGGATTTGGAGATTGTGGACAGCTTTATATATCTTGGGCAAAGGATTTCAATGGAGGCGAATTCCGCTCGGGAGGTAGAACGGCATGTTAAATGTGGCTGGCAGGCATTTGGTAGGTTCAACATTGTGTTTAAGAGCAGACTCCCACTTTGCTTGACAAGAAAAGTCTTCGATCAGTGCGTTCTACCCGTTATGACATACGGAAGTGAAACCTGGATACTCACATCGCAATCAATTCAAAAATTTCGGGTAGCACAGAGGGGAATGGAAAGATGTATGCTTGGCATTATGAGACAGAAAGTCCTGCGCATGGATCAGGAACAAACGAAGGTCTGAGACATCATTGGAAGAGTAAAGCAATTGAAATGGAGATGGGCAGGTCATATAGCGAAGCGATGGGATGACAGATGGACCAAGGCAATCCCGGAGTGGATACCGCTTTATCGCAAACGTTCGCGAAGAAGACCGAAAGCACGATGGATTGATGACATCGTTAAGTATATTGGACCAGAGTGGCAGAGGAAAGCCTAGGATCGTGAAAATTGGAAACATACTGAAGAGGCCTTCATCTTGCAGTGGATCGACACGGGCTGATGATGTGTGTATATATATATATATATATATATATATATATATATATATATATATATATATATATATATATATATATATATATATATATATATATATATGTGTGTGTATGAATGAATTCTATATTATAAATATGTAATATTGTCATAAATATGTAATATGTCGAAAATAATGCAACATTTTTGGCATTTTTTTATGAGCTCCTTTTGGATCTCCCTATAAAATTGTAGTAGCCCTTGAAAACTTTACGATTCTTCATAAAATATTTTCATCATAGACCAAATCTTGCAACTGTTATGTGGTTTTTACAATTTTTTGTTAACTACTTAACGTTAGGGGTGTACCGGTAATCTTAGTAGTCGTTACCTCATTGGAGATGTCATCGTCTGTATTGCCTTTGACATCTGATTTATTTTTCAGAATTTCGAAGAAGAATCGTTCATTCAAGGTATGAATGAGTTCAAGGTATAAGTTCTTCAACGTCCCTTGATTGCAACTCATCGAAACCATCGCCATGAATTTGATGTAAGGTTTTTGCAATGACTTCAATTTCTGTTGCTTTGTCAGGAACTGCTGACGTATCGGCCACAATCTCTGGCCATAACATTCTCCAACAGGACTTCAATAGTGATGGACATAACTCATTTACTGTTTTTTTCGTAAATATTATGCATATTAAAAGCTTTCCAACTTTCAAACAGGATTTTGTCCCATGCTATTCAATACATATCTCACATCGATACATACAATACACATCGTTTGACATAATATCTTTTAAACGCTGCCATTATTTCTTCATCTAATGGTTGTATCAGTGCTGTAGTATTGGGAGGTAGGAAGTAAACTTCTATGTTTGGATCAGCAAACTTTAGGGATTCAGAATAGTCGAAACATTATCAATAAGGAGTAAAGCTTTGAATGGTAACGATTGTGAGGCGAAATATTGCCTAACGCTGGGTACAAATTAGTTTAGAAACCAGTCTGTGCATAACGTTGCAGTAACCCAACCTTTTAATTTGCTCTCCAAAAGACCGGCAGATTATTTTTGTTTTTATTTTTTAGAAATTTGTAAATGAGTCGTGGCTTTATCTTGTGGTTACCTGAATCATTAGAGCAAAAGATAAGAATAACATTATCCTCTGCAGCTTTAAATCCTCGTGCGGATTTCGGTTTGAGACAAATGTTCGAACAAGCATCCTCTTCCAAAATAAACCTGTCTCACCTTTCAATCAACGTTAAATACCTGATCTGGTTGATAACCCTTGCTTTCAATCAATTGTTTGAATTCAATCGGATCCGATAAGCCGCATCGTTATTTGCAGAAGCCGAATCCTCAGTTGTGTAGCAAAAAGGGTTGGTTTGAGAATTTTAAAAAATTCTCATTCAACCCTTACTGGCTTGGAAGCTTAGAGTTTTCTGATCTGACTTAGATTCTCGAAAAGACGCCTAGCTTTTTCTTGACTAATTCGGCTACTAAGAGGCACTCTTTTTTTTGATATTCGATCCAAATTCCGAGAGCTCTTTCCATCTTTTCCATTGTTAGAGGTCGCCAGAAACACCTAACTTATTGCTGGTACTAGTACTGCACGAAACACTGGCTCGAATGGATCGCTCACTCTTTTTTATTGTTGTACTGTATTCATTCACTTTAAAGTTTTTCGCGGCACTCACATACGTTTCACCTGCAGCAAGACAGTCTAACAATTGAATTTCAGGAATCAAGAGTCATTACATTTTGTTTCCTTTTAACAAAATCTTGACCTGTAGACGTAATTAGATTTTTAAATTAGGACATGTGCTTATAACTACGTAATTAAACTTACGAAAATGACAATGATATTCTCTCTATTCTATCACCAACTTCGTTTGAATAATGATACATACAAATGGCCGTACGTCATGCACAAACCAACGGCCGTACGACATGTGAAAAAGGCAACAAAACAATTCCTGGAAAATTAGAGTAGCTGTTCGCCCGACAATACGGTGGATAATCAAAACCGTGGTTGACGAGAGTTTAGTGTACTTCATATTTATTGGATTTAGCACCCCTTGATTAACACTTATTTTGGCTTTTGCAGAATATTTTGAACGGAAAATCATCCAGCATCGCAAAGGATTTGCTTTACCTGAGTCAGTTTTTCATCCATAAACCAAGAGGTTCTCTCAATAGAGCATATTGATTGAAAGCAGCTAAAGATCGTTGAAGTCTTTCAATGCAATGTCAAATCCGATAAGTAATTTATCACGCGAATACATAGTAAAGTGTTGACTCGAATGTTTTTTCACATCCCCCAAATTAACCGGATTTGACATATTTCGATTAGACATATTCCGGTTGCAAAATTCTCTTAATGTGAAAACTTTCAGTGATGAGGAGAGTGTTGAAAAACAACTAGGTCAGTATTTCGTTGATAAGCTTTTTGTAATGAGACTTTTTGTAATGAGGTGCAATATAGTTACGAGAGTAGCTTGAAAAGTTTCCAGCCTCAACAGGAAGATGGCCTTACTGGTCTGGTAATATAAATACGCATGCATTGAAGGATAACCTTAAACACTTCAGTCATATTAGATGCTCAGTTGTAAAGATGGAAAAAATCGAATATCGAGTCGTCATTAAATTCGTGTATTTGAAAGGCAATACGCCTACTGAAAAAAAAGAGTCGAGATGTTGGTTCCTTTACAAAAACGTAGAAAACATCCGTGGTTCCGTGGTTTGCGAGCAAGCAGTATTAAGCCGAAGTAAAGCATTCAAAGATTGGAACAGTCAAAAAACAGCAATACATTTTAACATCTTTTTGGAAGTAAGAAAAGAAACATCGAAGCTAATTAGACAAACTAAAAGAAAATATGGAAACAATCAACTTAATGAAATAGAAAAAGATTTTCAAAAAAATACCCGAAACTTTTACAAAACATTTAAAACTAAATTAACAGGCTATCAACCCCAAAGTGTTTGCTTCCAAAAGGAAAACGGACAATTAGCTCTAAATAACCAAGACAATTGCAAAGAACTTGCGAAATATTTTGAACAACTACTAAATGGTCCTGAGCCCGTAATCAAATTACCAACACTAAACCCTAAACAAACAAACCCAGCTTCATTACCACCGAATGAAGATGAAATAATTAGGCAAATTAAGCGACTTAAAAATAACAAAGCTTCTGGTTCAAATTCAAAAATGGAATCACTGCTGAACTTTTGAAATTCGCTGGTCCAGGGACAATCAAGGAAATAACCAAAATTCTACAAGAAGTTTGACGAACCGAACGGATTCCGGAAGATTGGAAAGATGCTCTAATTCATCCACTACACAAGAAAGGGGATAGAACGGATGTAAACAACTACAGAGGGATATCTCTTCGCCCAGTTTGTTACAAGATTCTATCTCAATGTCTACTAGACAGAGCCAGGGATAGTTAGAACCTAAAATTGGTGAATATCAAGCAGGTTTTCGACCGGGCAGATCCTGCTCTGAACAGATCCTGAATCTAAAGTTGATCCTAAGACATCAAAAACTAAACAATAAAAATCTCGTCTGTACATTTGTGGATTTCAAAAAAGCATATGATTCTACTGACCGCGAATCTTTATTCCAAATCTTGAAAGAACAAGGACTAGATTTGAAAACGCTGGCAATTATTAAAACAACATTAACTAACACAAGGTCAAAAGTTAAATTCATAGGTGACATCTCAGAGCCCTTCGAAATTAAAACTGGAGTGAGACAAGGGGATGGACTCTCGCCACTCTTATTTAACTGTGTTCTAGAAAAAGTAATACAGGAGTGGCGTGTAAAAAAGTCGGCCCTGAATACTGACCGGCCCATTAAACTGGGGAGAACCAACATCAAAATTGATTGTCTGGCTTTTGCTGATGATCTAGCAATTTTGACAGAAGAAAGAAAGAAAAACAGCCATCCGAGTGCTGGAATCGAATCATCTACCGCTCCAATGTGGTTTCGGCACAGAGGCGGCAGGCCGTTGCTCTTACCATCTGCACCAACGCGACCGGCATTTTTTTTTCTATAAATTTCATGAAGGCCAAATTGCGATTCACAACGATACAATTTCAAATTTGGGAGTATATTTATCTTTTAGGCCGACGCAACCCCGCTATACTTTTAGAGATGGACGCTTTTTATTAAGACCGAATACAATCAAGTACTTAAAGATGTCATTTATTTTTATAAGTTAACCCTTTTACGCTCTTGTAGAATTAAATAAAGTATATAAACCCAAAATCATTTCTTTTCGATTTAGCACCTAAGTCATCATAATCAACAAATTTTTTCTTCAAAGAATTTCGAGAATTCTCCGAAATGTTATAACTATTTACCACATATTTATTATTGACGTAAGAACATTATTCAATTTGCAAATTATTTATTCAAACATAAAATACGTGACAATAATTCTAAAAACAATTCTGGTTAACATATTTCACACCTTTATACTTGTCAATTCCCTCTTTAATTGCTTTGTCATTTTTACTTAAAAAATATCAATTTATTTTCTTTTTTTCTTTTACTTGTTTGGTTACTGGGTGGGTAGAGTATCCCAGTTCTTGACGGGAGATCATATGATGATGCCCTGACGAGTCTAAACACCAATAGACGACACATGTGTCCTCCAATGGAAGGGATCGGTGGGGCTCGGCCCCAGTGAAGCAACTAACAAAAATGCTTATTTTTGCGGAGACGCAGATTGTTGTTTGTTCCTCATGGAATTGTGGAATCCAACGGTGTGGGTGTACATTCTGTCAAAAAATCACCGGGAAATGGTCGATAAACACACAAAATATTTATTATTTAAGTGGTTATTTGGGTTTTGGAAAGAGAAAGAAATCGGCCGGAGCCATATCAGGTGAATACGGTGGTTGTTCGATGGTGTTTGTTAAGTTTTTGGCCAGAAATTCGTTCACATCGATAGCCTTGTGAGATGGTGTGTTGTCGTGATACAAAATCCAAGAGTTTTATTTCTACCAATCTGGCCTTTTTCAAGAAATTTGCTCTCTCAAACGCCGCATAACGCTCAGATAATATCAACAAGCTTTGGAAGGCACCATTCCAAAGCTTGTTGACTGGTTTGCATGTCAAACTCGTATACCCATGTCTCATCACCAGTTACAATGCTTTTTATGAATACGGGGTCGGAATTGATTCGTTCTAGCACGTCTTCAGCCTTTACGTAACCTTTACGTAATAGAGTTTCTGAAGAAAATTCGGGTCTTTCGGCACTAGTCGAGCGGCAACGCGTTTCATGCCCAAATAAACTTAAAATGGTATGAATTGATTCGAGAGTTTTAAATGACGATTTTTAGTCACCAATTCCTTCACTTTAGCGATGTTAACTTCAGTTGAAGACGTTGACGGCCGAGCACAGCGAGGTAAATGTTCCAACCACATTTTGACCGCTTTTGAATGTACTGTACCACTCATATGCACGTGTTTTTGACAAAGTCGATTCGACGTAAGCCTTCTGCAGCATTTTCAGCAACTCGGTAATCGAAATTCCATTTGCAATGCAAAATTTAAGACAAATTTTTTGTTCGATGTTTTTATCCATTGTAAAAATCGCAAAACACAGTTGAGATGAACTGACAAAATCGAGCACTGTAAACAAACTAAATGACAGATGACGTTCAAACTCCGCGTCAATATATAAGACAGATGTGTCAACTTAGCGATAAAAAGAATTATGACAATTCCTTTAAGCTGGCTTTTCAAATGATCAATTCCCGGTACTTTTTTGACAGAATGTATAACTCCGGGCTACTGTTATATATATATATATGTATATATATATATATATATATATATATATATATATATATATATATATATATATATATATATATATATATATATATATGTATGTATATATATATATATATATATATATATATATATATATATATATATATATATATATATATATATGTTATATATATATATATGTATATATATATATATATATATATATATACGAGGGTTGATCCAAAAGTAAGTTTCCCAAAGAGCTGCAGCAGCGTTGGAAGCTGCTAGGCGAAATTCGACAACACCGCTGTGCACGGCAGATCCCCCACTCCCTTTTCCGCCCGCGAGCGCTGCGCTACGCCGCTCAGTCTTGGCTCAGCAGCCGTTCGCGATGGAGCCTCTTATTGTTGATCCCGCCAGGTGCGAAATTCGATCGGTTATTCGGTTTTTGCATGCGACAGGAATTCCACCTGTGGAAATTCATCGAAAGTTGACACAAGTTTACGGCGACAAGTGTATGTCCGTTCAAATGGTCCGACATTGGTGCAGGGAATTTAGTGACGGACGGAAGGAGGTTCACGACGAAGAGCGGAGTGGAAGACCTGCAGTTTCGGAGTCGATTGTCGAGAAGATCGAACGCGAAATGCTTCAAAACCGGAGAATCACCATCCGTGAACTCGTTGATAGGATTCCTGGGAGTTCTTACGGTACAGTGGAAAGAATTTTGACTGAAAAGTTGGGGTATCACAAGTGTTGCGCTCGATGGGTACCGCGCATGCTGACAGCAGAACACAAGGAGAAACGCCTCGATTGTGCTCGACAGTTTCTTCAAAAGTGTCAAGACGATAAGGAAGAATTTTTGGACTCCATCGTGACCGGTGACGAAACGTGGGTTTTTCATTTCACCCCCGAAACCAAAGAAAAGTCTAAACAGTGGCGTCACTCAGGGTCACCAGTCACAAAGAAGTTCAAGCAAACTCCTTCTGCTGGCAAAATCATGGCCACTGTCTTTTGGGATCGCAAGGGGATACTGCTGATCGAGTTCCTGACACCCGGGACAACAATAAACTCGGACAGGTATTGTGAGACACTCACTAAACTCAGGCGTGCTATCCAGAACCGCAGGAGAGGACGCCTGACAACAGGTGTAACGCTGCTTCACGATAACGCCCGACCTCACACTTCCCGCAAAACCCAGGAACTTTTGGAGCAGTTTGGATGGACTGTCATGCCCCACCCACCTTACAGTCCGGACCTCGCGCCCAGCGACTATCACTTGTTCCCCAAGTTAAAAGAACACCTGAGTGGCAAACGCTTCCGGAACGACGAGGAAGTGAAACAAGAGGTGCAGCGCTTTCTTAAGGGTTTGGCGGCGGAGGTGTACGACATGGGCATACAAAAGTTGGAGCACCGTCTACAAAAATGTGTTGATCGAAATGGCGATTATGTCGAAAAATAGAGGAAAGTTTCATCTTTCCGACGATGTAAATTTTAATGAAAATAAACATAGTTGTCTATTTGAAAAAATGAAGGGAAACTTACTTTTGGATCGACCCTCGTATATATATATATATATATATATATATATATATATATATATATATATATATATATATGTATATATATATATGTATATATATATATATATATATATATATATATATATATATATATATATATATATATATATATATATATATATATATATATATATATATATATATATATATATATATAGGTAGCTCAATGATGCCTGATGCGTCTGAAAATGCAACCTTTTGCAAAATTGTAACAGGACTATGGAAACAGTGTTTTATCAAGGTCCAGGTTTTCAGGTAATGTAAAGTATTCTCAGGAGGCCGAGACTCAATTGAAGATGAACGTCGTAGCCGAAGGCCTTCAACTGTGTCCACAGAATTCAAGATCTTGTGCGTTCTGATCGTTGATTGATGTTCAGAATGATCGGTGCCCCAACTTCCACCATGTCTTTCGGGCACTTTATGTATGTATAAGCTGTGAATATTATGTTTTCAATGTAATTAACTAAAAAACATATTTAATTATTAAGTCACTATTAATAGTACAGTTTTAATTCTTATATACTTGAAGTAAAATATTAATACAAGCATTATAATGAAAATATGTAATGTTATCAGTAAAAAAAGGAGCAACAAAGCATTGTTGGGGATATGTCGCAGCTATACGTGTAGTAAATCATTTTCGGAGCATGTATATTACTTTATTATTTTTCCAAAGCCTTGTCTTGAATATCATCGAAAACTTATTAAACCAACGAAACAAAAACATATAAAAATTTGTCCAAAGTGTACTAAATGTGATTTGTGAGTTAAAAAATGTAGACGAGGTGATGGTCGATTCCAACTGATTGATCATATTAACAAAGATACGTATATTTATTCACTTCATTTCAACGAAGAAAGTGGTCTAATAATAGAACATCCTGACTCCATCAGTTGGGTAAAAAAAGCATGTAATCAGGTAATTGTTAATCTAATAACTCATGCTATAACGTCAAATGATGAATGTTTTTGTAGGTAAAAGTAGCAAGTGCCTGTTTGGCTGAAAAATATAAACAAACTCATGACTCCTATGTAGCCTATAAAAGTATTAAATGAAAATTAAAATTTGCTCCAAACTTAATATAATATAATATAATATAATAGAAATAAATAATATAATATAATAGAAATAAATGTAATGTTATAAATATAAAGTTAAAAATATGGATAATTCTTCAGAATCATACAATCAAGTCAACAGTACCAGTCATCATACAATCAAGTCAACAGTACCATGAATCGCACAAGTCAGAGCTGATCTGGGAAAGGGACAAATAGGCCCGACAGAGATTAAGGATAGAAGAACGTACAGAAACAAAATACATATGTGGAACCTTGTATCAGAGAGCGAGGTTGCAAGGAGATCGGGGACAAGGTATACGTAGGAGAGAAAGAGAATTCACAGAGAAAGGATGAGACAGGTGTGGAGGATCAGAAAGAACACTCGAAAATGAGTCAGAATGCTTTGCGTAATCCAACCGGGTCTATACGCACCTCATATATATATATATATATATATATATATATATATATATATATATATATATATATATATATATATATATATATATATATATATATATATAGGAAGATTTAAATAACTACCGTCCAATAAGTCTCCTATCAGTAATGTACAAAGTTTTCACTAAGATAATTTCTAAAACAACATTAAAAAAATTGAATGACGCACAACCAAGAGAACAAGTAGGATTCAGAAGTGGATTCAGTATAACGGATCACAACCAGGTTGTGCAGCAGGCCATAGAAAGGCACAACGAATACACCATGCCACTGTACTTAGCTTTTATCGACTACGAAAAAGCATTTGACTCCATTTTAAAGCATGCAATAATGGATGCACTGCTTAGCTAAGGGGTAGATAAAGCATATGTAAACCTATTAGGATCGATATATGATGGAGCTACAGCCACACTTCACCTGAGGGGCTGCATAGAGGCAGAGGGGCTGCATAGACGCATACAAGAACTGCATAGAGCCGGCGAACCATTTGGCTTAAAAATAAACTTGAAAAAGAATTAAGTTATGTTCAATAATTTCGGTCAGGACAAAAGAATTTCAGTTTTAGGAAGGGATTTGGAGATTCTGGACAGATTTATATATCTTGGGCAGACGATTTCAATGGAGGGGAATACAGTTCGGGAGGTGGAACGGCGTGTTAAATGTGGCTGGCAGGCATTTGGCAGACTCAACATTGTATATATATATATATATATATATATATATATATATATATATATATATATATATATGTGTGTGTGGTGTGTGTGTGTGTGTGTGTGTGTGTGTGTGTGTGTGTGTGTGTGTGTGTGTGTGTGTGTGTGTGTGTGTGTGTGTGTGTGTGTGTGTGTGTGTGTGTGTGTGTGTGTGTGTGTGTGTGTGTGTGTGTGTGTGTGTGTGTGTATGTGTGTGTGTGTACGGGGGACCGTCGTAAAGAATGAAAAATGTCGCAAAATTATTAATATAAAATTCTACCAAATACATAGCATGACCTTTTTGATAAATCTTTCTCGTCTTGGCAAATCAAGCTCTCGAATCTTTTTGAACCAGAATTAAACGGTGCAGATTGATACGGCACCTTCTTTCTCTGCTTCTCAAATCTCATGTCGGGCATCACTAGCTTTAAAGTTTTTTCAATAATAATTTTGCGACTTATTTAAGTCATTTGAACGCTTTGATTAAAAATAATCGAAGAAACAATATTTATTTATCGGAGTAAAGTGTTAAAGTCGGATTAAATCTCTGAGAAGTGAACTATAATCCCTTATTTATAAACAAAATTTATAAGAAAAAAAAGCAAATAAATTTGTTACGCTCTAATATTTGTGATAAAAGTTGAAAATATTTAGGTTAATTGACAGTTTTTTAGTTTAGTCTGTCAGATAAAATCCATAATTCTACTTACAGTGACCGCATTATTGCTATGAGAAGAATTACTACCAGCAACTCGACAATAGTTATCGTACGTGTTGTTCTTTGTGCTGTTTGATGGAGCGATCATTTCAGTTATAGCTATTGATAGAGCCACTCTCATTGCATATGCGTTCACAATAGCTAAGAATCCCATTATTCCTAAGACGTATCTTTGTGGTATTATAAAACCTAAAAGTAAAAACAAAATAATTAATAAGAAACAATTAAAAGGCAAAGTTTGGTTTTAATATTTAACATTAGATAATTTGACAGTTTATTTCATATAAACTAAAGAATTTCAAGGCATCTATACTAAAAAATGACTATATCAACGTATATACTGCAAAAATATTTTTCTATGGTTTTTTTTTATGGAAAATCTCCTAGAATCAAACTTATAATGAACTAAAATGTTTTCTTAAGTTTGAGCGACCCTGGTAGTCATTATAAATATATGGTCATCTTGGGAAAATGAAAGTTTGAAGGCCGAGAACGTGTTGCGTTTTTTATCAGCTTGCATACTTATTAAAGAATGTTTAATAGCCAGCGACTGTCCCACATTTAACACCGAATTTCAGCTGGTCTTTTACTCAATATTATTTTGAAACATTTTGTTTATTTTTTTTTTTTTGACACGAAAGATCTAGAAAAGTATCGTATGCTGTATTAAAATATAACCTAAAAGAAAAGGTCTGGTTTTTCGAGTGTACAAATGTTATAATTAAAATGAATATAAGAAGTTTGGCGAACCGAACAGATTCCGGAAGATTGGAAAGATGCTCTAATCCATCCACTACACAAGAAAGGAGATAGAACGGATGTAAACAACTATAGAGGGATATCTCTTCTCTCAGTTTGATACAAAATTCTATCTCAATGTCTACTAGACAGAGCACAGAGACAATTAGAACCAAAAATTGGTGAATATCAAGCAGGTTTTCAACAGGAACAGATCCTGAATCTAAAGTTGATCCTAAGACATCAAAAACTGTACAATAAAAATCTCGTCTGTACATTTGTGGATTTCAAACAAGCATATGATTCTATTGACCGCGAATATTTATTCCGAATCTTGAAAGAACAAGCACTAGATCTGAAAACGCTGGCAATTATTAAAGCAACATTAACTAACACAAGGTCAAAAGTTAAATTCATGGGTGACATCTCAGAGCCCTTCGAAATTACAACTGGAGTGAGACAAGGGGATGGACTCACGCCACTCTTATTTCACTGTGTTCTAGAAAAATTAATACAGGAGTGGCGTTAAAAAAAGTCGGCCCTGAATATTGACCAGCCCATTAAAGTGGGGAGAACCAACATCAAAATTGATTGTCTGGCGTTTGCTGATGATCTAGCAATTTCAGCTCAAGATGTATTAACGGCACAGAAACAGATTGAAATCCTAAAAGAAACAGCAGAAGCGGTAGTACTCCAAATTTCCTTTGAAAAGACACAATACATAACCTGCAACAGACTAAGAACACCAGTTCTAAAAACAAAATATGGTAACATCAGACGAGTCTCTCAATTCAAATATTTGGGTGAAATAATCATGGAAAATGGGTTGGAAAAAGCGGCCAATAAGGGTAGATGCCAAGAAATGGAAACGGTATTGAGACTTACACAGAACATTTACAACAAAAAATGCCTATTTAAAAAGACAAAACTGAGACATTATTAAGTACACAGTTATTAAGCCAAAATGTCTATATGGGAGAGAAATGCTAATTTTGAATAGAAAGAGAGACATCGAGGACATTGAAAAGGAAAGAAAAATCAGAAGAAAAATCCTAGGCCCCAAACAAATAAATAGCACAACATACCGACTTTGAGAAAACCAAGAAATCAAACAATACACAGATATACATAGCGATGTGGAAAAAGAAGACTTAAGTTTTACAAACACATAAAACGGATGAATCCGAATAGGCTAACTAGAAAAATAGTCGAATTTTATGGAAATAGTAGTAGAGCTAAAGTAGAAATAATTAAATGGATTGCTGCAATTAAAGAGGACCTAAGATCAGCAAATATTACACAAAGTGAAATTCAGGATAGAGGCTGTTTCGGACACAACGTTGACGTTTGGAAGGTTGGCCGGGGAGAAAAATGTTGGAAGACTGGAACAACTTGGTCTTACGAAAGGAAAAAAGCTCATAGCGACAGAATGAAATTAGTACGGGCGCAAAGGAAGCCTAACATCAACAAACGCCTCTAATTGTACTTCGCGTGGTCTACCAGGGCCCATACGTGAATAATAATAATAATAAGATGAATTAATGACAAATTACCAGTATTGTTCAAAGTGCATTCCTTCAACTTCAACACTTTTTTGATGTCTCAGCACACGCTCTATAGTATTGCTCAAAAGTTAAGAAAACGAAAGATGTCAAAAAGAAATGAGGTATTTCATAATCTGGAATGAAAATAAAAAAAGCCCAAAGTTTACGACACTAATCATTAGTTTCATAATTTTATTGTAAACGGTTTCGGCAGTATTTGTGAAAAACCGTCTTCAGGAAGGGAGCTAACCTTGTGTCTGAAACAGCCTCTATCCTGAATTTTACTTTGTGTATATATATATATATATATATATATATATATATATATATATATATATATATATATATATATATATATATATATATATATATTACATCTAATATTTTCACGGGTGGTAAATAATGTTTTTAAATCATTCCTTAAATCATCATCATTTGGCATTTTCAAGTGTTGTTCGCTTCGACTGAAGAGTCTTGACTTGACTGACTGGAGTGCGTTGGACCCTTCAATCGAAGCGGACAACACTTGAAAATGCCAAATAAGATTTTGGCGAAACGTTGTGATGGAATAATATATATATATATATATATATATATATATATATATATATATATATATATATATATATATATATATATATATATATATCATCATCAGCCCGCATCGATCCACTGCAGGATGAAGGCCTCTTCAGCATGCTTCCAACCTTCACGGTCCTGGGCTTTCCTCTGCCACTCGGGTCCAATATACTTAACGATGTCATCAATCCATCGTGCTTTCGGTCTTCTTCGCGGACGTTTGCGATCAAGCGGTATCCACTCCAGGATTGCCTTGGTCCATCTGTCGTCCCATCGCCTCGCTATATGGCCTGCCCATCTCCATTTCAACTGTTTTACTCTTCCAATGATGTCACAGACTTTTGTTTGTTCCCTGATCCATGCGCAGGACTTTCTGTCTCGTCTTGTAATGCCAAGCATACATCTTTTCATTCCCCTCTGTGCCACCCGAAGTTTTTGAATTGATTGCGATCTGAGTGTCGAGGTTTCACTTCCGTATGTCATAACGGGTAGAACGCACTGATCGAATACTTTTCTTTTCAGGCAAAGTGGGAGTCTGCTCTTAAACACTATGTTGAGCCTACCAAATGCCTGCCAGCCACATTTAACACACCGTTCCACCTCCCGGGCGGTATTCCCCTCCATGGAAATCCTCTGCCCAAGATATATAAAGCTGTCCACAATCTCTAAATCCCTTCCTAGAACTGAAATTCTTCTGTCCTGAGCGAAGTTATTGAACATAACTTGACTCTTTTTCAGGTTTATTTTCAAGCCAAATCGTTCGCCAGCCCTTTGCAGTTCTTGTATGCGTCTTTGCAGCTCCTCTGGGTCTTGTGAAATGAGAATAATATCATCTGCAAATCTAAGATGGTTTAAGTATGCACCATTGATCTTTACACCATCCTGTTCCCAATCCAGTTTACGGAACACTTCTTCAAGGCCATCCGAGAAAAGAATAGGCGATATTGCGTCACCCTGCCGTACACCTCGTTCTATATTAATTCCCACTTCAAGATCATCAAGGTGAATTGTGGCTGTAGCTCCATCATATATCGATTCTAATAGGTTTACATAGGCTCTCTCTACACCTTGGCTAAGCAGTGCATGCATTATCGCATACTTTGAGATGGAATCAAATGCTTTTTCGTAGTCGATAAAAGCCAAGCACAGTGGCATGGTGTATTCGTTGTGCCTTTCTATGACCTGCTGTACAACCTGGATGTGATCCATTGTACTGAATCCACTTCTGAATCCTGCTTGTTCTCTTGGTTGTGCGTCATTCAGTTTTTTAATATTCTTTTAGAAATTATCTTAGTGAAAACTTTGTACATCACTGATAGGAGGCTTATTGGACGGTAGTTCTTTAAATCTTCCTGTGCTCCTTTTTTATGTAAAAGGATCACTTCTGCATTTTTCCATAAGTCAGGTACTTTTTGTTCTTTGAGGCATTTTGAGTAAAATTTTGCCAGTGTTTTATGTAACGTCCGACCACCAGCTTTTAGCATTTCGACAGTTACACTATCCTTTCCTGGAGCCTTGCCGTTCTTCATCAATTCTATAGCATTTGTTACTTCCTCCACTAGGATATCTGGCATTATATATTGTTCTTCCGTGGGTATTGCTGTCCCTGACTGGCTCTGATCTTCATATAACTGGGAATAAAACCTTCTGACAATCTCTAACATTTGGGTACGCGTCCTGCACATTGTGCCATCCTCACGCTTTAAAGCATATATTTGCGTTCTTTTATTTTTCAGCTTCTGTTTAGCTTTGTTAATTCCTTTGTTTTCTTCCAGGGTTTTTTGCACTAGCTGCATAATGAATCGGCGCGTGTCCTCTCTGATACGTTTTCTTATAGTTTTGCAGAGCCAAAAGCTGCCAAAAGGACTACCTGCATTTCTCATTGCTCGCCGTTTCTTCATTAAATCAATGGTCCCACTGGAGATTTTTGTTTGTTTGAGAGATTTTTCTTCTGGTGCTATTGAAGCAGCCGTTTGAAGTACATTGTTGGCGATTTCTTCATATTGAACTGATATTTCCACCTCCTCTGGATCTTGTAACGCAGCAAACCGGTTTGACAAAGCAATCTCAAAATCGCTTCCTCTCTCCAGTAGTTTTCCAGAATCCACCTTGCCCTTCTTTGATCTTACCATTCTTTCGCGCTCTTTTCGACAGTCAATCCGAACCCTTGCTCGTACCAATTGTTAAGGACAGTACAATTGGTAAATATTGTTTTATCGTTGGTCATGATGTAGTCAATTTCGCTTGTGAGCCCAGATGGACGTTTCCATGTCCATTTTATGCTGATATTTTTCTTATAGAATGAATTCATAATATATAGTTCTTGTCCTTCAGCAAAATCAACTAATCTGTCACCTCTATTGTCTCGCTCACCAGTTCCATATGGGCCAGTTGCTTTTTGGTCTCTTCTTGTTGTTCCAATTCTGGCATTAAAATCACCCATCAGTATTTTGTACCTACATTTCTCCTTGTATAAAAGCTGGGACACATCATCATAAAATTCCTCAATTTCCTCATCTTTATGGGCTATAGTTGGTGCATAAGCTTGGACGATTTGAAGCCTAAACTTTTTATTCAGCTGAATGACGCATTGGGCTAATCGGTCGGATGTACTTTCAAATTTTACCACACTGTCCTTCAGCTTTCGATTGATGAGGAATCCAATTCCGCCACATCGGCCATTTTCCGTACCTCGAGTGTAGAGTATGTGTCCAGTTGGTTCCAGTTTGACCAACTCTTCACCCTTCCTTCGTGTTTCATAGAGCCCAATAATATCCCAATGTATGGTGTCAAGTTCGATTAACAGTTCTTGCAATCGGGCCTCTGTTTTCATAGTCCGTATATTTAACGCTGCAATGTCAAAAATCCAATGGCAGCCTGATCTAACCCGGTGATTCTTAGCACCCTCTGCCTTGGGGCAGGTCTTCCCACTGCCGTAGGTAGTTGCCCCTTGGCCTCCGGGGAATGAGGGCCGTGTTTGAGGTTGTACTGTCATATTTCAACATATTGAAATACCATGTTGAAGGTATGGACCGTAATCTGCCACGCTGGTCCAATGCGGGTTGGCAGATTTTGGATCATGTTAGTCTGAGGCCTCCGCTGGGACCTGTCCGCCAGGGGTGACCCTCCCAGGAGCATAGACTCCAGACGGCATAGCTCAATGCTTCATTGCCCTACTCAAACCCCTTTACCACGTCAAGGTCTGATCCACAAAGGGAATCATATATATATATATATATATATATATATATATATATATATATATATATATATATATATATATATATATATATATATATATATATATTATATATATATATATATATATATATATATATATATATATATATATATATATATATATATATATATATATATATATATATATATATATATATATATATTTATATATATATATATATATATATATATATATATATATATATATATATATATATATATATACATAACCAATACAAGGTCAAAAGTTAAATTCATGTGTGACATCTCAGATCATTAATTTTGGATTAGGCATTGAAATTTTTACTAGGCAAGTTTTTTATTATCACATGGAGGAAAATATGTCTACGTAAATTCTGAGTATTTACAATAATAAAGATACCATATATAATCTTATATGGTGAATAATTATAACATGATGTGATTTGTTTGACTATAATATATAGTTGGACTAGCTTGCTATTTAAGAAGGTATCGATTTTCTCCTTAAGAGCAAGTCAAAAAAGATTTTTCACCCTGTTCACCAATTTTAGTTTCTAAATTGCTTTTTCTGTATTACACGAGTTACTGGATCCGCGAATAAAGAAATTTTCAGCCGCGAATACAAAAAGTAGTTACAATGTTTTAATTCGCGAATACCGAAAACGCAAATAACGGAACCGTGAATTAGAAGCTTTGACTGTACAGCTCATTCAGGGAAACAATGGTTGCACGTTATCAAAATCTATGACGCATTCACATTACAATGCTGCCACATCAACACCAAAATACCCAGATTTTGGCATTTGTATGATCGATAAAACTGTAAACGAGAAAGTAACACGAAACATTTTTTCTCCGAAAGTTTTAATCAAAAATTTTTAATCACAAAATTTAATTATTCTGTGTCACTAAAACAACTTTCAGCATCTGAATCGCTGTTCAAGTAAATTATTAAAGTATTAACTTCTAGTCTATCAAATACTCTTTCGCGATTTGACCATCTTTGAATCTCTTCTTCTGTATATCTGATGTTGTTCATCCAGATCTATGGTGTAACTATTGACAAAGCTCCTTCCACATTCCGATTCCGATTCCGATCTCGACCTATATGACGATTGTAATAATTTTTGGCCACCGACCCATATCAATTCTATAGGATTGAATATGCAATGATAAGACGGAAGATGTAAAACTTTATGGCCATACTCTTCAGCCATATGATCTGCCACATATTCTTTTTTAGGTTTGTTCCTGAAAAGAATAATATGAAACACAAACCTGTCCCTTTAATTACTGCTTATCGAATAACGATTTGAAGCAGTTCACTTTCCAACATAGTGTTTCCAAAAGGAAGATTATGTTTCGTCTGCGTTCTGCAATTTTTGTTTTTGTTCATGCACTAGTTGGAGGTTTATCCATCAGTGTACTGTGACATGATGCATTATCTAACCTAACCGTACAGAACTAACAAAAGCAAAAACTAAACCAGCAAATAGCTAAAACAGCAAAGAATACAGTAAAAATAATTCAGAAACGTTTCAAGGCACAACTCAAAAACGATCAGAACATGGAAATGACAGATTCTACGAAAAAGTTGTGTAAGGTCGGCAACACTGTCCAGAACCATTAACCTAAATGTTATCTTGACAGCGGATTTACAGAATGTGATCCGCCGGCTCACCGTATTTTTATTTTATTCTAATAGACTTAGAAGAAGAAGGAAAGAGAGTGCTTCGAACTTTAAATGATTTTTTCTTTCTTATGGATTTAAATTGGCAATAGATTTCTCTAGATTAATGACATGCAACCATTGCTTCCCTGAATGAGCTATATGTATCTCTACCATATCGATTTTCTTAAGAATAATTTCTAAATCGCCCTTGTATTTTATTAGCACTTGTTTTTTCTTGTGTAATATCGTCATACATTAATATTAATATGGTAATAATATAAAACTGTTTCATTATCAATCTGAATTGATTGAAATATTAATAAAGCTCACACTGATTTATTGATTATATGAAATCATTTTCTGTACATCCGGAATAAACTAGTCTGGGTTTTACAACACTATTAATATTCTACATATATAAATAACGATTGACAGGAACAACTACTGTATATACTCAAAGTATATCTAAAAATCTTTGTGTTCAATAATGAGGTTATCGTTTACGTCAAATGTGGCTATATTGTTTTGTAAATAATTAGTCACATATATAAGATTAAGGTAAAGTATGTAACGATTGAGATTTATTTATGTTTGTTTTTCGGTATTATCTCGCATCTAAAGAGGTTTGTTTATTCATTAACGGAAACAAAGGGATGTGAATCCTGGATGTGATATTTCCTTCAATACAGTCATCAAACTTTTGGCTTTTATGGGCTCAAAACGGCGTCCACGAAGCTGCCTCTTCAATCGAGAGAACAGGAAAAAGTCACACGGTGTCATATCTGGTGAATATAGTGCTTGTGGAACGGTGTTTGTTTGAGATTTAGCGAAATATTGACGAATAACAAGGAATAAGCCAAGGATGAAGTTGAGGACCCAATAGATCGATTTCGATTAGCAACTGAGCCCATTTCTTTATCGTATCGTATATTAATAAGAAACGAATTTATCAGTAAATTTGTGCGTGCCACTGCCAAGTAACAGAGAGAGAGAAACATCACAACTGAAGGCAGAGAAGAAGAGTCAAGAGACACCGAACAACAATAAAATAATACACACATTCTTACAATGAAGTTGTTTTTACAATTATATGTTAATAAAAAGTGCCCAAAAAACTAAATCACCAGTATCACTTCACGAATAATATATCGAAACGAATATAAAATCAAAGTTAATTACATTGTTTATTAATATTTTGTGAAACATAATTATTTTAAATAATTTCTTTTTTTTTATTGATATCACATGTTGAAGTATTTTGTTTATTATCAAAACCGTCGATTGATTAGAAATTTTAATGCCAGTGGTACACAACTTGTGAAGGTTGTATATATTTTGGGATTTTTATATATATTGGGATTTTTGGTCAATGATTAAGTTATTATTTTTTAAATTGTTTTGTTTACGTTTCAGTTTATCAACAAACGATCCACAGAACAACTCACTATATCTAATTGAACAATTAATTTCCCAAACTTTTTAAATGAATTATAAAATTTTCTCCCCAATTTTAAAATTAAAATTCTTAAAATTTTCCAAATACCCTATATATATCATCATTATCATCATCAGCCCGTATCGATCCACTGCAGGATGAAGGCCTCTTCAGCATGTTTCCAACTTTCACGGTCATGGGCTTTCCTCTGCCACTCGGGTCCAATATACTTAACTATGTCATCAATCCATCGTGCTTTCGGTCTTCTTCGCTCCAGGATTGCCTCCGTCACTCCAGGATTGCCTTGGTCCATCTGTCGTCCCATCGCCTCGCTATATGGCTGCCCATCTCCATTTCAATTACTTTGCTCTTCCAATGATGTCACAGACTTTTGTTTGTTCCTTGATCCATGCGCAGGACTTTTTGTCTCGTCTTGTAATGCCGAGCATACATCTTTCCATTCCCCTCTATGCCACCCGAAGCTTGTTTGTTATATATATATATATATATATATATATATATATATATATATATATATATATATATATATATATATATATATATATATATATATATATAGCAAATATATATGTTCATATGTTTATATGCATGCTATAGACAATGAACATAACTTTAATTTTAACAAAATAAAAATCTTAGATTTTGAAAAACAATATAAAAAAAGAAATATAAAAGAAATGATTTATATAAAAAAAACAAATAATACCATTAATTTCAGAAATGATACAGATAATTTAAGTTGTATATATAATAACATTATTAAACAATACATTTTTATAATTTTTTTAATTTTTGCATCTAGTATCATTCCACATAAAAAATTCAAAACAATTAGGTTATAATAAAAAACAAAAAAGGTGGAAGAATTGTTAAATATGTCAAAAGTCAAATATGTCATTTAAAAATTTTATAAAAAATGGACACATATTACTTAAAAAATTAAAGAAATTAATTGTTTAAGTGATATTGGTAGGTTTTTAAATGTAAGTTTATATATTTTTTTTATATAAAAGTAATTTTTATTTTAGAAGTATTCTGATGATGGTTCGTTGTAGAATCGAAACGTAAATAAAACAATAAAAAATGAAAACTTATTTACACTGACCGAAAATCCCAATAAATAAAAAAAAAAAACAAAATATGGTAACATCAGACGAGTCTCTCAATTCAAATATTTGGGTGAAATAATCATGGAAAATGGGTTGGAAAAAGCGGCCAATAAGGGTAGATGTCAAAAAATGGAAACGGCATTGAGACTTACACAAAATATTTACAACAAAAAATGCCTATCTAAAAACACAAAACTGAGACATTATAACACGGTCATTAAGCCAGAATGTATATATGCTGCAGAAACGCTCATTTTGAATAGAAAGAGGGACATCGAGGACATTGAAAAGAAGGAAAGAAAAATCATAAGAAAAATCCTAGGCCCCAAATAAATAAATAGCACAACATACCGACTTCGAGAAAACCAAGAAATCAAACAATACACAGATATACATAGCGATATGAGAAAAAGAAGACTTAAGTTTTACGGACACATCAAACGGATGAATCCGAGTAGGCTAACTAGACAAATAGTCGAATTTTATGAAAATAGGAGTAGAGCTAAAGTAGAAATAATTAAATGGATTGCGGCAATTAAAGAGGACCTAAGATCAGCAAATATTACACAAAGTGAAATTCAGGATAGAGGTTGTTTCAGACACAAGGTTAACGTTTGGAAGGTTGGGCAGAGAGAAAAATGTAGGAAGACTGGAACAGCTTGGTCTGACGAAAGGAGAAAAGCTCATAGCGAAAGAATGAAATTAGTATGGGCTCAAAGGAAGGCTAACAACAACAAACGCCTCTAATTCTACTTCGCGTGGTCCACCAGGGCCCATACGTGAATAATAATAATATTTATACATATATATATATATATATATATATATATATATATATATATATATATATATATATATATATATATATATATATATATATGTATATATATATATATATATATATATATATATATATATATATATATATATATATGTATATATATATATATATATATATATATATATATATATATATATATATATATATATATATATATATACATATATATATATATATATATATATATATATATATATATATATATATATATATATATATATATATATATGTGTGTATATATATATATATGTGTGTATATATATATATATATATATATATATATATATATATATATATATATATATATATATATATATATATATATATATATATATATATATATATATATATATTATCATCATCAGCCCGTGTCGATCCACTGTTTTTGGAGTTATTTTATTTAGTATCATCAATGTTTTATTTGCTTTTTCGCATGTGAGTTTGCCGTGAGTGGTCATTTTAGCATCTTTGAATGAGAATCCCCATATATTTAGTTGTTCTTGTACTGTTTATTGTGGCACCCTGAATATTGATTTGGAGATTTGTGAGTTGAATTCTTTGAATATAAAACGACAGGAAGGAACATGCATATATATATATATATATATATATATATATATATATATATATATATATATATATATATATATATATATATATATATATATATATATATATATTGCTTTCAACAATTGGTTCAGCTTCTATGAGGTTCACACTCTCATCAATAGTGATAATATTTTCATACGATTTTTTGCGAAAGAAACATTATATATGTAATGTTGCTTTAGTTTAATGGTATATGGGAGTAAACTCAAGAAGAAGACGTTCGATGAACTAGACAAAATTGTATTTCTATCTTGTCCAGTATACAATCCTGATTTTGCGCCATTCAGTTTTCAATGATACTATTCTTGCCTGAACAGAAGTTCAATAATCTAAATGGCATCCAATGTGATATGCAAAAGAAGATTCCTAACAGGGAATCGAATAGTTTGACTACTGATTGCTGAGAATTGATGACTACAGAATCAAATTACATTTAATTTTAAGATCGGGCTTTTTAGATGTTCTCAAATGTATGATTCAATAAAAGCCAAACAAGAATTTTCATTCTTATTTAATAAAATTTCTTTTAACACTTCAGATTGAATTGAATAAAAATAATTAAAGAATATGTAGTTTTATACAGTACACATAAAATCACATAGGACATACACAGTAGGTGAGAAAAATTTTTTGAAAATGATTTTTTTTTATTCAAAATCCATCCCGTCTGCATCAATACAACGAATCGTCTTAATGACCCAGGTCACAGCTATTTGGACTCTTATAAAACGTTTCTTTCATGGCCAGTTTGAGTTTCGGGAACAGGAAATAATCACACTTAGATAACTCAGGTGAATACGGAGGATGTTAAAGCATACAAATTTGTTTTTTTTCGCCAAAAATTCACGAACAGCGACGGTTCTCAATTAACGCTTGAGAAAAAAATCAACACAAACTTTCCGTTTGTCAAAATTTCGTGTATCATGTCTTCGATCATATTCAATTTCACCGCTATCCATCTTACAGACGAATTCGCTTCGTAGATGATCATTTCATGCCCTTTTTCCACCGACTCATCGCGATTTTTGTTTTTTGGCCGGCCTGGGTCGTCTTCCAAAGCATCACGACCATCCAGGAATCGTTTACACCACTCAAATACACGAGTACCGGATAAACATTCATCGCTAGATACATTTTTCATCAATTCAAATGTTTCTGTAAAAGTTTTACCGAACTTAAAAGAAAATTTAATATTAGCTCTTTGTTCCATCGTGTTTTTGTGACGAGATGACAAAGGTACTGTCACTTTAAGCCCTATAACTCGACAATCCGTTAATTCTAATGATGGCAGTCTCATTTTATATAGTTTTGATTGATTGTGCGGTTGGCTCTTGGTGAAACATAGTAACAATGATAATAATTAAAACACTTGGTATTTGTTTCACAATATATTCAAGATATTCTCTAATATGTTTCGGCCTCGCGACCATTCTCAAAGAGAGTTATGTATAAACTAAACTAAAGTTTCAAAGTGCTGTCTAATGGAAGTCGGTTTTTCCATCTCGTTAAATTTATTACACTATCAATAATTGGAGTATTTCCGAAGTCTAGCTGGGTGTTTGTTAGGTTTTTGCCGTCGTATATGGCTTTTTTAATTTCGAAAATTTCCAGGTAATTTAACAGCCTGCTTTTATTGCAGCTATGTATTAATTTGGTATTATTAATGTTAAAAAATGGTTCTGGTCTATACAACGTTCGGCAAAGCCCGTCTTTCTCTGATTGTGTAAAATTGAATATTTAAGTTCTTTTAGCCTATCATTGAGCGATCGGCCCGTTTGGCCTATATAAATAGCGTCACACATACGAAGAGCCAACAAACGAATGGATTACCAATGGGAAGCCCTCTGAGCCCCCTCCTGGCAGAAATTTATATGGCTAATTTTGAAAACAATTTATTTAGCGACACTAATTATACAAGACACATACATTTTTGGGCCAGGTATGTCGATGATATTATTTGCATATGGACCGGTACAGAAAGACTATTGGGTCAATTTCTTGAATATTTAAACAGTGTAAACTCAAAAATCCAGTTCACAATAGAAACAGAGACGGATAATTCATTAAATTTCTTAGATTTAAAAATAATAAGAACACCGAATAAATTAGAATTCGAAATATTTAGAAAACCCACGTATACCGATACAATTATTCACGCAAGTTCAAATCAGTCATGGAATGTAAAAATGTCCACTTTTCATAGTATGACCCACAGACTTCTAACGATTCCACTTAAAAAAGACAGCTATGAAAAAGAACTTAATATTATCAAAAATATCGCAAGGAATAATGGATATCAGCCAAGCATCATAGATAAAATGATAAAAAACAAGATTAAAAAAAACAACACCAAACATTTTTATGCCGCAACACCCGAAAAAGATTCTAAAAATTGGCATGCTATAAACTATATTCACAAATTAAGTTCAAGAATCACAAATCAGTTAAAGAACGAAAATATTAATATTATCTCTGTTAATAAGAATAATCTTGCATCGATGTTAAACAATAACAAAGAAAGAGCAAAATTTTGTGACAAATCTGGAGTATACGAAATTAAATGTAATATGTGTGACGCTATTTATATAGGCCAAACGGGCCGATCGCTCAATGAGGGTAAAAGAACATAAATATTCAATTTTACACAATCAGAGAAAGACGGGCTTTGCCGAACATTGTATAGACCAGAACCATTTTTTAACATTAATAATACCAAATTAATACATAGCTGCAATAAAAGCAGGCTGTTAAATTACCTGGAAATTTTCGAAATTAAAAAAGCCATATACGACGGCAAAAACCTAACAAACACCCAGCTAGACTTCGGAAATACTCCAATTATTGATAGTGTAATAAATTTAACGAGTTGAAAAAACCGACTTCCATTAGACAGCACTTTGAAACTTTAGTTTAGTTTATACATAACTCTCTTTGAGAATGGTCGCGAGGCCGAAACATGTTAGAGAATATCTTGAATATATTGTGAAACAAATACCAAGTGTTTTAATTATTATCATCATTTTATATAGGAGATATACAGCTTTCAGATTAAATATTTTTATTTCTTTAAATTTAAAAAGTTATTTTTTCGACATTGTGTGTAATAAAATGTTTTTTAACACTTCCGATAGCGTTATATCAAAATAATCAAAGTATATGTAGTTTTATGTAGTACAAATAAATACAAGTAGGACGTATAATGAATTGACTATTCGCCCTAAATTGTATCGATTATACCAGTACGAGTTTGACCTACACACCTTTTATTGGGTTCATAAGCAAACAGCTGAATAACGATGATTATAATATAGATATGCGATTTCGACTAATGGGTTTATTGATACCTATAATTTATTGTTAATTTTAATATTGAGATAGTGCGTAATCTGCATATATGTGAGTACATTTAATGACTGTTTTTTTGTGAGTAGAATATTTTTCTGCCGTATTAGGAATTATTTTTTCCACGAAGAAAATATTCCATAGATCTGAAAAGACGGCAAATACTTCCCAGCCTCTGCACTTTGATTTTTTCTTGGGCGATTCTCGCATTATGAGGTCTTGTCATACTGCAGTATAATACTTTATTTTTTGATTAAACCGTCTTGGACGTTTTCAAATCAAAGCTGTTTAACCTATCAAGCTGAGCTCAATATTATTCAGCATTTATGATTTCATTAGGATTTAGAACCACGCATTTAATAATTCTTGTAGGAAAATCCTGGTTTTTGGAGTGGGCAAAACTAGTTGTCCTGGTGTTAAACTGGGTCAAAGTGCACTGGTGGTTACACGTTAAATTTTATTTTCGAATGAAATAAGATATTTATATATATATCGTTAGATTGAATATATATATATATATATATATATATATATATATATATATATATATATATATATATATATATATATATATATATATATATATATATATATATATATATATATATATATATATATATATATATATATATTTCTAAATCTTTCCGGATGTCGATACTGTGAAGAGTCACGACGATTCGCTAAAATCGCATTTGGCATTTTCAGATCTTATCTGCTTCGACTGAAGAGTCCAACTGACGTGCACGGATCGTTGTGTTCGCTTTTATAGCCGGCCGGCCACAAAAGCGACTGCGCAGCTTATATCGGGGTAGTTCGGGAACATCTGCGGCGCTCGGCAACGCTGTCGGGTGGTATATACAAAAACCCGAAAATCAAACCAAACCAATCTCAAACAGAAAACCAAACAAAAAACCGAAAACCAAATCAAATCAAACCATAACAAACGAAACCCAAACCAAACCGAAAACTAAACCAAACCAAACCAAACTAAACCAAACCAAACCAATGTTGTTGTTGTTGATTCGACACATTTGCACAAACACAAGGGCTAATTAGGTCTTTTGTATGGAAAGAACTAGATTATCTACCGTATAGTTCAAACCTTGCACCCAGTGAATTTCACTTGTTTCGGTACTTAAAGGAGTTCCTTGGTTTTCAGATTCCTTTTACATCGATATTCAAAAACTTGTTGAGCGGTATGACAAATGTTTGAACAAAAACGGAAATTATGTAGAAAAGTCGATAAAAGCATATAGAATATGGAAAAAAAAAATTTTAATACTAGTTTTCTTATTATTAAAAACGCACTTTATTTAAAAAATATAGTTCGTTTTTTTTAGAAGAACTACGCAATATGAGAGTACGTTAACAAAAAGCAAAAATTATTATTATTATAGGACAGAAGAATTTCAGTTTTAGAAAGGGATTTAGAAATAGTAGACCACATTATATATCTTGGGCAGAGATACCGTCCGGGAGGTGAAACGGCGTGTTAAATGTGGCTGGCAGGCATTTGGCAGGCTCAACATAGTGTTTACGAGCAACTCTATGGAAGAGTAAAGCAATTGAAATGTAGATGGGTAGGCCATATAGCGAGGCGATGGAACGATAGATGGACCAAGGTTATCCTGGAGTGGAAACCGCTTGATCGCAAACGTTCGTGAAGAAGACCGAAAGTACGATGTACTGATGGCATCGTTAAGTATATTGGACCCGAGTGGCAGAGGAAAGCTCCAGATTGTGGAAAGGGACTTCCTATTCTTGGCGAGAGAGCATATGTCGGTACCCTGATGAGCCTAACCACCAACAGACGAAACATGTGTCCTCCAATGTAAGGGATTGGTGGGGCTTCCTCCCGGTCAAGCAACTAACCATTGGTCATATATATATATATATATATATATATATATATATATATATATATATATATATATATATATATATATATATATATATATAAGTGTTTAAAACATCTCATTATATAGGCAACCAATAATATACATCAAAATTTACAATACAATGAGATGTTTTAAACACTTAGATATTGAAATATAGATAAGATAGATATAGAAATTAGATATAGAAATAAGATATTGAATATAGGGAGTATTGGAAAGTAATATTTCTATGTGCTCTTCCAACCACGTATTAACCCTAGTAGTTACATGTTGGTCAGAAATAAAAGTTCCCTATAAATGATCTTTCAATTTAAGAGAGGTAGAAATAAAGTAGAGAAGTGATATGGAATTTGTAGTAGTAATTAATAAAGTAGTATCTGCACTATATATATATATATATATATATATATATATATATATATATATATATATATATATATATATATATATATATATATATATATATATTATATATATGTATATTACAGTTCCTTTTAAGTTGTTCCGACATAAGTTGGTCGAGTGACATAAGACGCAATAATTATAAATAAACAACAATATGAAATAATGATAAATGCACTTATTAATTGAATTATTCCCATAATTTACAATTTTTTCAATGGTGATTTTATATTTTTATCTTTGTTCCAATTTGAATGTATTTTTTCTATAAGTTACAATATCTTTTAGTTTAATAACTAACTTGGAAAAACCTCTTTGCTATATGTAATTTTGATAGTTTCGTATCAACAGTCCAAAAATATTTTTTTATAGTTGTTGCTCTTGACATTTGAAGTGTACTGATATCATTGTATTATAAAATTTTATCATTTTTGTTTAAACAATTCAAATGGAAAAAATGAATAATAAAATATTTCAAGAGCCATTATAGTTAATATCGGATTGTTTTGAGGTTTTTTATTTTGTTATTTGACTTGAACGACTCAGAATTGACAAAAACTGTTTAATCGTTTTGTGTTTTTCCAGTCATCAGTTCGGCAACACAACTGTTAATAATGTTTTTATACCAAAAGCAATGTTCCTTGGCCGTCATAATTCTATCTCCTTGTTTCTTATCGTTAACTTCTAATGTTGTGTGTATAATAACTAATTATTAAACGCATATCGCTTAAATCACGTTTAGGAAACTGATTAAGTCTGGCCATTTTTTACAAATTATTTAATACCAACTCAAGATTGGAGAAAGTTGTTTCCACCTTCGTTTAATAGGATAGAAGAAGAAGAAGAAGAAGCGGGGGGGTCTCACTAAATCCCTCTAATAGGATAGATAGAAAACAATGACAGTTGTCATGGTTTGTCACCTCGATTTTAAACCTGATATCTTCAACCGTTTTTAAATTATGTCAATTTTTCAATTATGTCAAATTTCAAATTCTTTTAAATTTGCTTCTTCAACCCAATCCCAAGGACAGGCCAGATACAAAAACTTTGATGACATTAGGTGATATATTTCCATCTCTTCATTGTCTCTCAGTTAATTTAGGTTGTATTTTGAATGTAGGTTGTATTTGAATTAGATTGTATTTGAATTTGAAAATGTAATTTCACTTTCAGCACCCTGTATCTTTTTAATGACTATTTGCCAACACATTTAATGACATTTACCAACACATTTATTTACTAAATCTTTTATTTTGATCTCCACTATCACCAGTTCCTCTATGGCGGCTAAGTTATGGGACACTTTGTACTAATTTTATACACGTTATCTCGTACCAATTCTTATAAAATATGTAATTAAATTTGTTGATATAGCAAAAGTTAGTCCATTTTCCAATATATTAAAGTAAACATAAGCCGCCCTAGAAACTGTGCTGCTGAACAAAAACGTTCCAGTTGTAATAATTGCATTATATGAAAATAAGAAGAATGCGTACCAGCGGTTATACGGTAGAGGTGACAAGAAAGTTCCGTGTTTAAGTAAACTTATATTCTGTAGCAGCGGATAAAATTGGCAGAAGAAGAAAAGGCAAAACTTGCAAAAACTGTAGTGAAATATTTCCAACGCAACTGGAACAATATTGTTATTATTATTCACGTATGGGCCCTAGTGGACCACGCGAAGTACAATTAGAGGCGTTTGTTGTTGTTAGCCTTCCTTTGAGCCCATACTAATTTCATTCTTTCGCTATGAGCTTTTTTCCTTTCGTCAGACCAAGTTGTTCCAGTCTTCCTACATTTTTCTCTCTGGCCAACCTTCCAAACGTTAACCTTGTGTCTGAAACAACCTCTATCCTGAATTTCACTTTGTGTAATATTTGCAGATCTTAGGTCCTCTTTAATTGCCGCAATCCATTTAATTATTTCTACTTTAGCTCTACTCCTATTTTCATAAAATTCGACTATTTGTCTAGTTAGCCTACTCGGATTCATCCGTTTGATGTGCCCGTAAAACTTAAGTCTTCTTTTTCTCATATCGCTATGTATATCTGTGTATTGTTTGATTTCTTGGTTTTCTCGAAGTCGGTATGTTGTGCTATTTATTTGTTTGGGCCCTAGGATTTTTCTTATGATTTTTCTTTCCTTCTTTTCAATGTCCTCGATGTCTCTCTTTCTATTCAAAATGAGCGTTTCTGCAGCATATAGACATTCTGGCTTAATAACCGCGTTGTAATGTCTCAATTTTGTGTTTTTAGATAGGCATTTTTTGTTGTAAATATTTTGTGTAAGTCTCAATGCTGTTTCCATTTTTTGACATCTACCCTTATTGGCCGCTTTTTCCAACCCATTTTCCATGATTATTTCACCCAAATATTTGAATTGAGAGACTCGTCTGATGTTACCATATTTTGTTTTTAGAAATGGTGTTCTTAGTCTGTTGCAGGTCATGTATTGTGTCTTTTCAAAGGATATTTGAAGTCCTACCTTTCCTGCTGTTTCTTTTAGGATTTCAATCTGTTTTTGAGCCGTTAATACATCTTGAGCTAAAATTGCTAGATCATCAGCAAATGCCAAACAATCAATTTTGATGTTGGTTCTCCCCAGTTTAATGGGCTGGTCAATATTCAGTGCCGACTTTTTTTCACGCCACTCCTGTATTACTCTTTCTAGAACACAGTTAAATAAGAGTGGCGAGAGTCCATCCCCTTGTCTCACACCAGTTTTAATTTCGAAGGGTTCTGAAATGTCACCCATGAATTTAACTTTTGACCTCGTGTTAGTTAACGTTGCTTTAATAATTGCCAGCGTTTTCAGATCTAGTCCTTGTTCTTTCAAGATTCGGAATAAAGATTCGCGGTCAATAGAATCATATGCTTTTTTGAAATCCACAAATGTACAGACGAGATTTTTATTGTACAGTTTTTGATGTCTTAGAATCAACTTTAGATTCAGGATCTGTTCAGGGCAGGATCTGTCCGGTCGAAAACCTGCCTGATATTCACCAATGTTCGGTTCTAACTGTCCCTGTGCTCTGTCTAGTAGACATTGAGATAGAATCTTGTAACAAACTGGGAGAAGAGATATTCCTCTATAGTTGTTTACATCCGTTCTATCTCCTTTCTTATGTAGTGGATGGATTAGAGCATCTTTCCAGTCTTCCGGAATCCGTTCGGTTCGCCACACTTCTTGTAGAATTTTGGTTATTTCCTTGATTGTACCTGGACCAGCGGATTTCAAAAGTTCAGCAGTGATTCCATCTTCACCAGAAGCTTTGTTATTTTTAAGCCGCTTGATTTGCCTAAGTATTTCCTCTTCATTCGGTGGTAATGAATCTGGGTTTGTTTGTTTAGGGTTTAGTGTTGGTAATTTGTTTAAGGGCTCAGGACAGTTTAGTATTTGTTCAAAATATTTCGCAAGTTCTTTGCAATTGTCTTGGTTATTTAGAGCTAGTTGTCCGTTTTCCTTTTGAAAGCATAGGCTCTGCGGTTGATAGCCTGTTAATTTAGTTTTAAAAGTTTTGTAAAAGTTTCGGGTGTTATTTTTTTGGAAATCTTTTTCTATTTCATTAAGTTGATTGTTTTCATATTTTCTTTTAGTTTGTCTAATTAGCTTCGATGTTTCTTTTCTTACTTCCAAAAAGATGTTATAGTTTATTGCTGTTTTTTGACTGTTCCAATCTTTGAATGCTTTACTTCGGCTTAATACTGCTTGCTCGCAAACTTCATCCCACCACGGATGTTTTCTATGTTTTTGTAAAGGGACCAACTTTAAGGCTGTTTTAATAATTTTTTGTTTTAATTCTTGCCAGTTCTGTGCAGGTTGTTTATCAAGCTCTTCTGTTAGGGCTGGTTTTATTTTCGTTGGGTCAAACTTTGGTATTAGCAGTCCCTTTTGAATAAGTTTTCGAGGTTTTAAGCTAAGTTTGATTCTAATCAAGTAGTGATCCGTGTCTATATTTGCTCCTTTCCTGACTTGAACATTCAAAATCTCTTTATAATTGGGGTACGAAATGGCAACATGGTCAATTTGAAATTCACCCATGTACGTGTTTGGGCACCTCCAGGTCTTTTGTTTTGTTATTTTCTTCTTAAAATGGGTAGACATTATTTTTAGATTAAACTGCGAACATAGTTCAACCAATCTTCTACCATTATGGTTAGTCCATTTATGAGCGGGAAAACTGCCGACTGTTTTCCTGTACTTTTTTTCTTTCCCTAGTTGGGCGTTGAAATCACCCAATAGGATTTTTACATGGTTAGAGGGAATTTTAGAGATAGTCTTTTCCAGAATTTCCCAGGACTTATTTACTTTTTGAGGATTAGATTTATATAACAATATTGTTTATATATATATCGACACTTTTGCGGTGTTTAAGGATCCGAATCACCTCTCAGTAACGCTAGTTCGTTCGTTAATCACGTTCGTTAATCAGTCGTTCCAATTTAGGGTTGATCAAAATTCTTGTGAGCTAATGATCATGGTTTTGAGCTCACGTCCAGCTGTAAGTCCATTAGTCAAATAGCTGCTGATAGCATTGAGTTGCAGATGCACGTCTAATCCTAAATAAATACTTTTTTGGGGTATGTTAAAGAAAAAACAAAAGTACTTTTGTAGATTTACAACATATAATCTAAATATCTGCATAGGATATCTAGATTTAATTCTACGAGATTTCGTCTATTGCCTAATCATTCTAAATTAAAAATATTTACAATTTAAATCTGAAAAACAAATTTCCATAAAAATGCAAACAATCTCCAAGTATTTCGTCAGTTTACGATAACTGTTATCATAAAAATAAACATGGTAAAAAAATGTACAAATCTACCATCACAGAATTTAAAAAATATTGTTAACGGATGAAGCTAATAGCAGAAATCTAGAAAATATTATTTTCTTTTGTCAAATCAAAATCAGTAAAAATAAAAAAAAAACGGGGTGTGTAAATATCAATATGTCAAACTTCTGGGAATAATTTTAAATCAATTTCCAACAAAAAAAAGTTTCTTTTCACTCCTTTTTATTTCCTTTTATTTATTTAAAAAAACCTATAAATAGATATTTGAGTTTTATGGCTTTTTGAGACTGTAAGAGTTCCTGACCATGCAAAGACAAATAAAACTAGAGATAAACTTGTGACGAATCAGACGTGCTGCAAATATGAAACGTCAACGAAGAACACTATAGAGGCTTAGATATTTCAAAGTAGGTTTCAAGTCAATAAATTCAACTCAATTCAATTCAATGTGTAAATATCTTCAATATAATGTTATCTCCAACACGCAAAATAAGTGATTTTCTCAGATTTGACCTTGCCATTTAAAGTGAAGCCTAGAGAGCCATTTCATCTGGTTTGGGAAAAGGAAGTAATCACTGGGAACCAAGTTTGGTAAATATGGCGCATGACCTACCTTTTACCAGGTGGTCTATGAGTACTACACTACGATAACCTTAGCAAATCGTAACAATGACTTTTTTAACTGCAGATGGAACTGCTTTTGATTTTTTTGCGCACTTTCAACTGCTATCAACTACTATTTGAACTGCTGCGTGGGTAAGTAACCCATCATTCATCTACTGTTATAAAACCGTACAGCTCGCGTACTTTTAGTCAGTACAACATTACAGAATTTTTATGATGATTTTATCGGTCGTTCTACAGCAGTTCTTGTGGCGTAGACTGCCAGAGTCATTTCTTTAGAGGTCTCCCTATTGGGATTCGTATTAATCTGTTTGGTTCTATTCTCTTTACGAGTTGGGACCAGTATCATCTTTTATATCTTCCCCATTTCACTACATCGTCGATATAATATTTTTCCCGTATTATTTCCTTTCTTATCCTATCTCTAACTGTGTTGCCCGTAATGGCTCTTAAAATATTCATATCCGCCGTTCTTAGCGTGCTTTTTGTCTTGTTGGTGTTATTATGGGCTTTATACAGGTTTTATATATTCTGACTTTTATATCGGTTGTCATATATTTGTTTTCCCATATAGTGTTTCTTATACACCCGGACAGTCTTACCGATTTGATGCTCAGCTCCTTTGCTGGGTCGCTATAGCTACAAATGTTTACTCCAGAATAGTGCGAAAGAAACGATAACCGAAAACAAAACGTCGGATACAGGATGGATTAAGGAAAGTTAAATTATATTTTTATCTAGTTAGGCATAAGTGTTAAAATCCCTTTCCTGTATTTTTTTTTGACAAAAAAGATGATTTTTTGTGATTATTAGTATAATTCAGGATAGTAAAGAATTCTGATATTATAAAATGTTTTTCATAAAATTTCAGTTTGTTGTTCATACTGTTATCGTTATTACATTACATACATTAATCGTATTGAGTATAGTCCATTATAAATCCATTTCATTTCGAATTAAATTGGAAAGATTTGTAATCTAATTAGAACTCTTGATATTGCACTGAATACAGCACGATAAAAAAAAACAAATATTTCGAAAAACGATGATTTTTGGATCATCTCTGGAAAAAAATTACAAATCGACAACAATTTAATATAACTAAATAGAAAATTGATTAGCAATACTTACATTTCGATACTATCAATCTCCATCCTGATAGCATTTTTTTTTCTATTTATTTTTTCTTAGCGATAGTCACAGTTACAAATTTGTTCGATCCGTATCGATCTTTCAGTATCGAAAAGCCGAGTGCAGAATTTCAGTCGTTCGCATGCACACGCGTCTCCGATCACTATTATCGTTAAAGTGCTGCATAAAGACAACGACATTCGTTCGACCGTTAATGTGTCCTAGGTAGAAGGATTTGACGTAAAAAATGTAGAAATTCCAAACGAGATTATCGAATGGGAATGATTGCGTTCGATTGGTTAAGTGGCACTTGTGTTTCGTTCGAGGTACCTGCGCTTGTTGTGTAAGGTGGAATAGTTTGTTTTCGACTAAGTAACTGCTCGATAGGAAATATGAAATAACAGTTTTTGGTGTGATATTGTAGCTACTGAAGAAGGAGAGGCGTGGTTCAAGAAGTACTATTCATAACAGTAATGTTGAATGTTTAATATTTAATATTTAATATTGTTGGCTTTTTTATTTTTACAAGTTACATTTCCAACACAAATAAACAACAACAGACACAGAAAGAAATTTTTAATTGCAAATTACATTCAAAGATAAATAAATAGTCCTGAATAATAACAATAATAATAACAAAATTAAATTTTACTTTCGAAATTCTGGAAAAGACTATCTCTAAAATTCCCTCTAACCATGTAAAACTCCTATTGGGTGATGTCAACGCCCAACTAGGGAAAGAAAGAAAGTACAGGAAAACAGTCGGCAGTTTTCCCGCTCATAAATGGACTAACTATAATGGAAGAAGAATTATAAAGAGATTTTAAATGTTCAAGTTAGGAAAGGAGCTAACATAGACACGCATCACTACTTGACTAGAATCAAACTTAGCTTAAAACCTCGAAAACTTATTCAAAAGAGACTGCTAATACCAAAGTTCGACCCTACGAAAATAAAATCATCCCTAATAGAAGGGCTTGATGAACAACCAGCAGAGAACTGGCAAGAATTGAAACAAAAATTTATTTAACAGCCTTAAAGTTGGTTCCTTTTCAAAAACGTAGAAAACATCCGTGGTGGGATGAAGTTTGCGAGCAAGCAGTATTAAGCCGAAGTAAAGCATTCAAAGAGTGGAACAGTCAAAAAACAGCAATACATTATAAAATATATTTGGAAGTAAGAAAAGAAACATCGAAGCTAATTAGGCAAACTAAAAGAAAATATGAAAATAATCAACTTAGTGAAATAGAAAAAGATTTCCAAAAAAATAACACCCGAAACTTTTACAAAACATTTAAAACTAAATTAACAGGCTATCAAACGCAAAGTCTTTGCTTCTAAAAGGAAAATGGACAATTATCTCTAAATAACCAAGAGAATTGTAAAGAACTTGCGAAATATTTTGAACAACTATTAAACTGTCCTGAGCCCTTAAACAAATTACCAACACTAAACCCTAAACAAACAAACCCAGATTCATTACCACCGAATGAAGACGAAATAATTAGGCAAATCAAGCGACTTAAAAATAGCAAAGCTACTGGTAAAGATGGAATCACTGCTGAACTTTTGAAATCTGCTAGTCCAGGTACAATCAAGGAAATAACCAAAATTCTACAAGAAGTTTGGCAAACCCCAGCCCATTAAACTGGGAAAGACCAACATCAAAATTTGTCTTTTATCTGTTGTTGCGTCTGTTGATTGTCTGGCGTTTGCTGATGATCTAGCAATTTTGGCTCAATATATAGTAACAGCACAAAAACAGATTGAAATCTTAAAAGAAACAGCAGAAAAGGTAGGACTCCAAATTTCCTTTGAAAAGACACAATACATGACCTTCAGCAGACTAAGAACACCATTTCTAAAAACAAAATATGGTAACATCAGACGAGTTTCCCAATTCAAATATTTGGGTAAAATAATTATGGAAAACGGGTTGGAAAAAGCGGCCAATATGGGTAAATGTCAAAAAATGGAAACGGCATTGAGACTTACACAAGATATTTACAACAAAAAATGCCTATCTAAAAACACAAAACCGAGACATTACAACACAGTTATTAAGCCAGAATGTCTATATGGGGCAGAAACGCTCATTTTGAATAGAAAGAGAGACATCGAGGACATTGAAAAGAAGGAAAGAAAAATCATAAGAAAAATCTTAGGCCCCAAACAAATAAATAACACAACATACTGACTTCGAGAAAACCAAGAAATCAAACAATACACAGAAAACGGATGAATCCAAGTAGGTTAACTAGACAAATAGTCGAATTTTATGAAAATAGGAGTAGAGCTAAAGTAGAAATAATTAAATGGATTGCTGCAATTAAAGAAGACCTAAAATCAGCAAATATTACACAAAGTGAAATTTAGGATAGAGGCTGTTTCAGACACAAGGTTGACGTTGGGAAGGTTGGCCAGAGAGAAAAATGTAAGACCGGAACAACTTGATCTGATGAAAGGAAAAATGTTCATAGTGAAAGAATGAAATTAGTATGGGCGCAAAGGAAGGCTTTGAAACAAACGCCTCTAACTGTACTTTGCGTGGTCCATTTGGGCCCATACGTGAATAATAATAATAATAAAAGTAAACATGCACCTGAGAATGTATATGTACATATTATATAAAAAAAATCTACAAAAAATTAATAGTTTGTTGGTTCACCTTCGGTACTTATGACCCCTTTTAATCTTTTGGGCATTATCAGGACTAAATTTTCCGTAACGTCTGGGGTGATTTTAGTCAAACGTATTGTAGAATATTTTTTAAAGATACCTTATTGGAAGTCTTGTATTTTCGCACTCTTCTTTTTTACTCATCCCAAAATTGCCCGACTGGATTTAAATTGGGTGATTGGGATGGGGAATGAAGTTGCTCTATTCCTTGAGAAGTGCCGCTTTGTGTTTGGGATCGTTGTCTTAGTGATATATGATCGATTTTCCAATTCCAAATTTTCAACTGATGGTAATAAATAATCACTCAAAATTTGCTGGTATATGTAATGATCCATATTACCTTCAATAAAAACTAAATTTTACACTCCAACCGCTGCCATAGAGCCCCACACCATCGCACTACCTCCACCGTGTTTGACTGTTGGTATCAAATTTTCGGGTTTTACTCTTGGTTTGCTTTTCTCCATATTTGACTTTTTCCGTCATCGGTAAACAAAACTTTCCCAAAAATCAAAATCAATCCAAGTGCGGCCTGGAAAATTCTAACCGCATTTATCCATTTTTCTTAGATATAAGTGGTTTTTTCCTTGGTCTCCTGTCTTGAAATCCTTTTGATCTGACAACCCTCCGTACCGTTTTGGCACGGAGACATTTTTCAGTTTCTTCTTGATCACGACGTCCATTTGGGGGCACTAGTTTTGAGATTTCCTCTAATTTTTTCAAAATTGTACGGATATCGCGTTTACTCAATTTTTTGAACGATCGGCTCTGGGCTTATTCTACACTGTACCACGTAAATTAAGGTTTTTATTATAATCTTGTTCGTAGCACGACACAAAAGTACTGTTTTTGCAATCACATTATGAGATTTTCTTTCAATTCGTAATCTTATAATTAAATTACGAATTTGAACAGACATTTCGCTTCGAACCATTGTAACCAATCTAAGCAACAGAAATAATATACTTAAAAAAAAACCTAAAATTACTATTCCTTTGAGGTGGATGCCTAAAATAATGATTGACGTTAACAACTGATTCATTGTTATATAATTGTACAACGGCAACACAATAGTACTATTCACATCCGGGGCCTGATATTCTCGTAGACCAACCACGTCCGGTTTGCGCATGACGTCACTCGTTGAGTAAAATTCAAATATCTTCGTTGCTAGACTTTCAAATACAATTTAAAGGCATTGTAATTGAAATTAAGGCTTTATATTGAGGACAAATACTTTATCAGTGTGGGCAACATACTGTAAAATTGTATCTATGTAAATTGTATAGTTCGAATAGTTTTTATTAATCGACAAAAACATTTCATTTTATAGATTAATATTATTTATTACGAGTATTTGAAATGTATATAAACAAATCATTTTGTTTCTCAGTTTTAAAATGTATGTATAAAATAATATACATTGGTTATATAAAATTGCAATATGCAAATTGAAAGTAAATATTGGTTTTTAAATGTAATATCCAGATAAATTCGATATTTTTTGTCACAAATAAAATATTAATTATTCAACACACATCCAGCCATATTTTATATTGGTATTAAAAATGACAACATTTTGTTTCCTAAATTTAAAATTGTACATATTTCTTAAGCTTAAGTCCATTGTGAATTAGCTATAAGTGTAATTATATAATAGTTTTAATCCTTTTTCTTTTACCTAATTTTACACTTATATTCGCGATCGAAAAAATAGTTTTCATTTGTGAAAATGCGATGCAAATGAATTTGAAATTCTTCAGGTTTGTGTAAACCTACTTCACTTAAATGATCAGTCCAGGTATATTTGGACGTACTGGGTCTTTCTAAACTAGAATCGTTTAACTTGAAACATATATCTCCAGCTAAATGTTCAAGCCCATCATATTCAAGTTCATTAAGATCCTCGTCAATATCTCCTGCATGAGCACTGTTCAACGTAAGTGGATCATTTTCGGAGTCGAATTTCTTGATCATTGAACCACTTATTGGCAAATCTGAGGTATAAACATGGAATATTAGAAATATTACTACCTTCACCATCATTACTATTTCTACCACCATCCCAACATATAATCAAGCATAAATACATAAAACATCATACTTTTTAAAGCAACAAATTTTTAAACATGATTCAATGTTTTTGGGTTTAATATCTATTTCAATTATTTTTCTCTTGTGATAATTACCTGGTCAACAACTCGGTGACGACTTGTTTGCTCTCCCTTTTTTCAATTCTTGCAGATTGTTTATTCGATACTGGTTTTTTAGAACTAAATGCTAAATTTTGAGTCGGTACATCATCCTACGATCCTCGGTAACTTTTTGGTGTGTAATTAAACAATTCATGTTGAAGATTTTCGTTGAAATCGCTACTTAAAAAGTGTTTCGAACAAATACAAGCCCTTTTCATGTTAAACTTATCCTGTCTTTTTGTGACATGGATCCATTTCTTACACGCAACTTCATTCTTGGGAAAATGAAAAAACTTCACTTCACAAGAGTTCTTTTTCGTCTGATTGTCGGAGTTACACCTAAACACAGCACAACGCATTGTTATTATTGAATATTTTAGATTAACACCACACAAACGTCTTACATAAACTTCTAGTAAACTTGTTATATGTCAAAACTATGATGTTCGAATTTTACTAAGTGGATAACGTATTCTCAATAAAGTAGTATTTCTTGGGAATACGTAGAATTCCGTAGTACGTTAGTATTTATTATACCGTGATTCACCTCCATTGGGTGAGGTAGTGGCGGAGGAATAACGTGATCTAACACGACCTTCCTGATTTTAGGGCGTCCTCGCACTTTCTTAACTATATCCTAATTGGAAAAACAAATTAAGGGATATCATAAAAAAATTAGAGTATAAGATCCTGCCTAAATAGAAGTTTAGGGACCTGATAGCCCAAAATTGTTATTGGGGATCCTGCCTAAACAGAAGTTTAGGGACCTAATAGCCCAAAATTGTTATTGGGGATCCTGCCTAAACAGAAGTTTAGGGACCTAATACCCCAAAATTCTTATTGGAGATCCTACATAAACAAAAGTTTAAGGACCTAATAGCCCAAAATTCTTATTGTGGATCCTGTCTAGACAGAAGTTTTGGGCCCGAATTGCCCAAAATTGTTATTAGGTTCCTGCCTAAACAGAAGTTTAGGGACCGAATGACCTAAAATTGTTTTGGGGATCCTGCCTAAGCAGAAGTTTAGGAACATAGTTGCCCAGAATTGTTTTTATTCATCAGGACATGTGCGTAACTGCTCATGCGCACCTGTAATTCTGCCATGACTGTCTAATCGCCTGCATACCTTTTGTTTGGTCGGCAATATCTTATTTCAAAGAGACCTTAACATTTTGGTTTCAATTTTCCTCCATACGCCAATCGACTATTTTTAATTGATCACTTCTATCTGCGTACTGCACTGTCTTTACTCGCTTTTTTTAAAGTTCTTTATTGCTTGTTCAGTAATTTTCTGTAAACGTTTATTTACTTTTTCCCGTGTCACTTATTCGCTCGTCCAGTCCTGACAAATCCAAATTATTTTCACGGAATGTTCGTATAGAAAATATGCGAGCAACAGCAAGTGGGTCATGCATAATATCTACGCCGTTCGCACTTACTTTTATTTTGATTCCTGGTCGTTTCAATATATCCAGACTTATGAGAACATCAATGTATTTTTTGAGTATGGGTCCATCTGGGACAATTAAAATACTGGGTCAATAAATACAGCGCCCAATAGGTTTTATTGCACAATTTTCCATTCCAGTCAAAACCCGCATACGTTTTGCTACTTTTTCACTAAGTATGATATTGACGAAACTGTATTGTCATTTGTAAGTGTAGCCAACGGCATTGATTGGGTAAAATGAGTGTTTTGTGTTAGTATGGCTCGTTTCAGTACTCCACGCTTACGGTAACAAATATCTTCTCTATAATCTGGCTTTGGACAATGAGTATACCTTTTTAAAATCTTTTTATAAAATTTTTCAGGTGGATTCGAGTTTATTTCACGAATGTTACTGCCAACCATTTTTATTTTAGAACTAAAAAGTCACTGTTTTCACTAATTTCAGGTCCTTTCTCCATTGTTTTAGGTAACAAGGAAATATCCCACTTCTGATGTTAGCTTTAGCTTAGATCTTTTGTTAATATTTTTGAAGTAATACACTATCTGTCCGAAATACTGCTTATTATATAACTGACTGACAGCCACAACTGATTCATTGTTATATAATTATACAACCGCCACAAAATAGTACTATTCACATCCATCGTGTGAGGTAGTGGCGGAAGAACCACGTGATCTAAACGGTTAATAATTAATAATTCTTAATTTTTTCTAAAAAAGAACACGTTTAATTTGAGAGAAAGGAAAAAAGGGGCTGATTATTGAAAGTATGCGCCATCGGTAGCCGCACATTTTTCCCACCTCATTGGAAATTTGTAGATGCCCTCCCAAAAAAAAACATACCCGTATAAATCTTTTGAGGTGGTCCAGTTACCAAGTAATTTTTCGACATCTCCGTAATTGTTGAACTGTTTCATGGAAGATATGTGACATATCGATGGCAAAAGTGGTAATCCGGAGGGGTCAAGTCTGGTGAGTGTGTCGGGTGGGGTAAAAGTTCCCAGCCAAGTGAATGCTTTCGCTATATGGGATGTCGTACTGCAAAATCACTTTTCCGTATCTTGTAGTCCATTCTGGCAGCTTTTCGATCAATGAATGGTTCAAACTGATAATTTTTTGATGTAGCGAACGGTATTAACTGTTTCACCTGGTTTCAGAAGCTCATGGTACATGATTCCTTTCTGATCTCACCAAATGCGCAGTATTGTCTTCTTTCCAAAGCAATTCAGTCTTGCGGTCGATGTTGATGATTGTCCTGGGTCAACCCACGATATTCTGCGTTTTGAGTTCCCGAAATATATAATTTTTTTGTCTTCAGTCACGATCCGATGCAAAAAAATCTTTCATGACGCGAAAGCAAAATTTTGCACACCGTTTATTGCTTTTTCATCTGTCTGTCGTTTAACTGATGTGGTATCTATTTTCCTGTTTTCTGGATCTTCCCCATGACGACATGCAGACGATCACAAATGGTTCGGCGACCAACATTTACCCTCTCTACCATTTGTTGTTGGGTTTGCATATCATCTTCTTCCAACAATTGCAATTCGGCAAATTCAATTTTTTTCTGTTGACCTGGGCATTCTTTGTCTTCCAAGTCGAATTAATTATTCTCTATGTGTTATATGTACAATAATAGGTAACAGATGTGAAACAAAAATTATATAAAAGTTATTTTTTAGAACAAACACTGTAATTAATTCACAGAAGTCTTAAAAAACTGTTTTTTAATCGGTTTGGTTTGGTGGAGAATTTTAAATTAATGGAGAATGGAGAATTTTAATTATTAGACACCTACGTAATAACCTATGTAATATTCATGTACCTAACTCGTGTGTACCTAACTAAATTTTTTAAATTATAAAAGGATTTAAATTATAAAAGTTATTTTGCCAAAATGATTTTGGTATTCAAAATACAGCCCTGAAATGATATTTTTATTCAAAATACACCTTTCGGCATCGATACACCGTTGGGAACGTTAATAACAATACCAAATATATTTTTATGTCGTCTTTCGGAATCATTTCAATGACCTTCGTGACGGCTCCTTGGATTTATGTAACACTGTGATAAAAAATTCTTTTCATGGCCTGTTTGTTTTTGACAGGAAATAGTCACATGGAGATGGCAAAATCAGGCCAATTTGGAGGATGTTGAAATACACAAACTGGTTTTTTCGCAAAAAAAAAACAAAAACCAACTTCCCGACGCTCAATATTCGGTTCTGACTCGAACGATTCTTTTCCACAAACCTTCCACACCTTTGTAACAAAAAAATCGTATTGTAGGGGATCATTTGACGCAAGTTTTAAGTTTTTTTAAAGTTTTAGAGAGCTTGAAACAAAATTTAATATTAGCTCGTGTTGTTATGACGACGTGACAAAAAGGACTGTCACCTTAAGCGTTATAACTTGACAATCCAGTGATCGATTACCATATAATGATGACGTTTTCGTTTTATTTACGAGATACACATATTGTGTCAGCAGATGACGAAAGCAGGTTTCTTTAAATTTAAAAACAACCAATATTTTTCCGACATACTGTGTATGTATAATATTTGGCAACAGCAGTGAAATTAAAAGGATTTAAAGGTTATTTTTTATAATAAACATTTTATATTTAATTTAAAGTCTTGAAAAAAACTCGTTTTTAGGCGGTTGATTTAAACGACCTTGTATTTTCCAGCTCAAGAAAGCAAAACCAATGGAGAATTTTAACCTGATTGAATAATGTACCTGACTTTTAAAATATTATTATCATTTTTAATATTTATTAGGCCAATAAATGTATTAACCTCAAGATGTATTAACGGCACAGAAACAGATTGAAATCCTAAAAGAAATAGCAGAAAAGGTAGGACTCCAAATTTCCTTTGAAAAGACACAATACATGACCTGCAACAGACTAAGAACGCCATTTCTAAAAACAAAATATGGTAACATCAGACGAGTCTCTCAATTCAAATATTTGGGTGAAATAATCATGGAAAATGGGTTGGAAAAAGCGGCCAATAAGAGTAGATGTCAAAAAATGGAAACGGCATTGGGACTTACACAAAATATTTATAACAAAAAATGCCTATCTAAAAACACAAAACTGAGACATTACAACACAGTTATTAAGCCAGAATGTCTATATGGGGCAGAAACGCCCATTTTGAATAGAAAGAGAGACATCGAGGACATTGAAAAGAAGGAAAGAAAAATCATAAGAAAAATCCTAGGCCCCAAACAAATAAATACAACGACATACCGACTTCGAGAAAACCAAGAAATCAAACAATACACAGATATACATAGCGATATGAGAAAAAGAAGACTTAAGTTTTACGGACACATAAAACGGATGAATCCAAATAGGCTAACTAGACAAATAGTCGAATTTTATGAAAATAGGAGTAGAGCTAAAGTAGAAATAATTAAATGGATTGCTGCAATTAAAGAGGACCTAAGATCAGCAAATATTACGAAAAGTGAAATTCAGGATAGAGGCTGTTTCAGACACAAGGTTGACGTTTGGAAGGTTGGCCAGAGAGAAAAATGTAAGAAAGACTGGAAAGAATGAAATTAGTATGGGCGCAAAGGAAGGCTAACAACACCAAACGCCTCTAATTGTACTTCGCGTGGTCCACCCGGGCCCATACGTGAATAATAATAATAATAATGGAAGGTAACCGGAGATTGTTTGAGAAAACACAAAATATTGAGAGCACCGCTTCAATAACGGCTCTCAGTGATGCGATGTTTGGATGTCTGGACTTGTTGGTGACCCTTTCAACCACGTTCCATATATACTTTAAAGGACTTTAATCTGGGCTGTTGGGAGGCCACAGTTCTTTGGACCAAAACATGTCGACGTTGTTCGACAACCAGTTTTGTACCAAATGACTTTTTAACTGCAGGAAAAAACATGCGGCTTTCCATACGACACAGTTTCGATACACGGCTTCATAACATTTGTCAGAATACGCAAATAAATTTCTTTTGTGACATTTTCCCATTTGTTCCGAAATTTTGTTCTCAAAACAATGGGAAAATCTTTAGGGTCATGTGCGAGCCAGCAATCATTCCTTCGATTGCTTTTCGCATCGATACTAAACATCTTTTCGTCAGAAAAAAACCTGAGGCGTCCGGCAGCATTGTTTCTTAGGGAACACAAAAGCAGGTTGCTTTTGTCCTGAGGCGACAGCGACAGCTGAGACTTGCAGCGAAGGTCCTCCTTGACAATTCGACGCATAGTTTTTTCACTCACCCCGACAACCTATGACAATTTTAGGATCGAGTGCCCTGAATCCTCAAAAATCAGCTCCTGAGGTCGTTAATGATGTCGGGCGTCCTAACAAAGCGATCGTTCGAATGAGTTTTCCTTATCGGTGTTGCAAAACCTTCGTTGAACTTGTCCGACTCATTATTCTTCGCGACATCATACACAGTGGATCTCGGATACCCAAAGAATAATTTCTGTCGAAGAGTTCCCAGCGCGAACACTTTCGATAACCGGAGCTCTTCGATTATACTCCACACTTGGTTTCAACATTGCGACTGTTTCGAGGTTATGACTGTTTACAGTACATGCGTCAAGCTATTTGGACGCCAAACGCGACTTCTACAAGTGATATTGAACGGCGGGAAATTCAAATTGAATGTTGTCAGGATTTTGGCCCTTAACTCTACTAAATCTGTTATATGTAAGATTCGTTTGTCATATGTCTCTAAACATAATTGAAGGGACTGTTTCACACAATTAACTTTTAATGATGTCTTCACTAGAAAAAAAAACCATTTGGTAAAGATGATACTACCGTCAACGTTACATTTTATGATATAAAATGTTGAATGAGTACTAAAGTGGTTGGAAAGATACAACGATAACAGTCATTAATAAAATTAAACAATGGAAGCAAATAAGATAAAAAATATTATTCGATTACTTGACATTTTTTTTAATTATGACTTTAAGTGTAACGACCGTGAAGTATTTTTAAAATTTTTCACCGTTGATTGGAAATAATATTAAGAAAACCCAGACAAAAATTTAATTTTTTTTATACATAATAATACATCGAACTTTAAATTAATTTCCCAACTTAAATTTCAAATAAAACAACAACCAAATTAGATGCCTTGAAACTATATATTTTATGTAAAATAACATCCAATAACATTAATGTTTGAAAACAATTTCCCGCCGTAGCTACTTATGACAAAGCGTATTCTGTCAATCAAATTTATGTCCTTAACTTATTTTCATATTTGTCTGAGTATATATATCATCATCATCATCAGCCCGTGTCGATCCACTGTAGGATGAAGGCCTCTTCAACATGCTTCCAACTTTCATGGTCCTGGGCTTTCCGCTACCACTCGGGTTCAATACACTTAACGATGTCATCAATCCATCGTGCTTTCGGTCTCCTTCGCGAACGTTGGCGATCAAGCGGTATCCACTCCAGGATTGCCTTGGTTCATCTGTCGTCCCATAACCTCGCTATATGGCCTGCCCATCTTCATTTCAATTACTTTACTCTTCCAATGATGTCACAGACATTCGTTTGTTCCCTGATCCATGCGCGGGACTTTCTGTCTCGTCTTGTAATGCCAAGCATACATCTTTCCATTCCCCTCTGTGCAACCCGAAGTTTTTGAATTGATTGCGATGTGAGTGTCCAGGTTTCACTTCCGTATGTCATAACGGGTAGAACGCACTAGTCAAAGACTTTTCTTTTCAGGCAAAGTGGGAGTCTGCTCTTAAATACTATGTTGAGCCTGCCAAATGCCTGCCAGCCACATTTAACACGCCATTCCACCTCCCGGGCGGTCTCCTCCTCTATTGAAATCCTCTACCCAAGATATATAAAGTGGTCCACAATCTCCAAATCCATTCCAAGTTCGACAAGGCCCGACAATCTCAAGAAAGCCACCGGGAAAGCATACGGAATGCTCCGTATGCTGTACCTCTTAATCAACAGAAGAAGTAAGCTCACAAGTCCATGGCCAGATCAGTCCTTATTTATGGACATCCGGCCTGGTACCCGTTCCTCCCAACCTCATCGATTAAAAGACTTCAGTCTTTTCAATCACGTGCGCTTCGCACTATAGTAAACGCTCCCTGGTTTGTAAGGAATGCGCAAATCCACCGGGAGATAGATATTCCAGAGCTTCAGACGTTCCTGTCCAGACTACTGGACAAATTCCTAGCGACGGCGTCCCTTTCGGACAATCCGCCACCGCAGCCTCATTGCCGGCCGTTGCACCAGTGTGATCACTCACGTCGGTCTCCTGTCTCACAATCCTGCCTAAAGAACGGCAAATAAACTCTCCGGATAAACGACATTTGCAGTTCTTGTATGTATCCTTGCAGCTCCTCTGGGTCTTGTGAAAGGAGAACGATATCATCTGCAAATCTAAGATGGTTTAAGGTTACACCATTGATCTTTACACCATCCTGTTCCCAATCCAGTTTTCTTCAAGGCCAGCCGAGAAAAGAATAAGCGATATTGCGTCACCCTGCCGTACACCTCGTTCTACATTAATTCCCACTTCAAGATCATCAACGCAAATTGTGGTTGTAGCTCCCTCATATATCGATCCTAATAGGTTTACATATTCCATTATTCTTTATCTACCCCCTGGCTAAGCAGTGTATCCATTATGGCATGCTTTGAAATGGAGTCAAATGATTTTTCGTAGTCGATAAAAGCCAAGCATTGTGTATTCGTTGTGCCTTTCGATGACCTGTTTGAAAACCTGGATGTAATCCATTGTACTGAATCCACTTCTGAATTCTGCTTGTTCTCTTGATTGTGCGTCATTCAGTTTGTTTTAATATTCTTTTAGAAATTATCTTAGTGTAAACTTTGTACATTGCTGATAGGAGGCTTATTAGACGGTAGTTCTTTAAATCTTCCTGTGCTCCTTTTTTTTTGTAAAATGATCACTTCTGCATCTTTCTATAAGTCAGGTACTTTTTATTCTTTGAGGAATTGTGAGTATATTTTTAACAGTGTTCTATGTAATGTCCGACCACCAGCTTTTAGCATTTCGACGATTACACCGTCTCTTTCTACAGCCTTGCTGTTCTTCATCGATTCTGTGGCATTTGTTGCTTCCTCAACTGTGATATCTGGCATTTGTTCTTCCGTGGGTATTGTTGTCTTTGATTGGTTCTGATCTTCATATAACTGGGAATAAAATTTCTCAGAAAAAAACCTCTGACATTTGCGTACGCGCCCTGCCTGTACACTGTGCCATCCTCACGCCTTAAGGAATATATTTGCGTTCTTTTGTTCCTCAGTTTCTGTTTAGCCTTGTTAATTCCTTTGCTTTCTTCCAGGATTTCTTGTACTATCTGCATGTTGAATCGGTGCGTGTCGTCTCTGATACGTTTTCTTATACTTTTGCAGAACTCAGTGTACTCGACCCTGCCAAAAGGATTATCCGCAATTCTCATTCCCCGCCGTTTCTTCATTAAATCGATGGTCTCACTGGAGATTTTTATCTGTTTGAGACATTTTTCTTCTGGTGCTATTGAAGCAGCCGTTTGAATCACGTTGTTGACGATTTATTCATATTGACCTGATATTTCCACCTCCTCCGAATCTTGTAACACCGCAAACCGTTTTGACAAAGCAATCTCAAAATTGCTTCCTCTCTCTAGCAGTTTCCCAGAATCCACTCTGCCCTTCTTTGACCTTACTATTCTTTCGCGTTCTCTTCGATAGTTAATCCTAACTTTTGCTCGTACTATTCGGTGGTCACTTCCAACTTTTAAATTGTTAAGGACAGTACAATTGCAAAATATTGTTTTATTGTAGGTCATGATGTAATCAATTTCACTTGTGACTCCATATAGACTTTTTCATGTCCATTTTCTGCTGATATTTTTCTTATAGAACAAATTCATAATATATAGTTCCTGTCCTTCAGCAAAATCAACCAATCTGTCACCCCTATTGTCTCGCTCACCAGTTCCATATGGGTCAGTTGCATTTTCGTCAGTTCTTGTTGTTCCAATTCTGGCATTAAAATCACCCATCAGGATTTTGTACCTACATTTCTCCTTGTATAAAAGCTGGGCCACATCATCATAAAATTCCTTAATTTCCTCATTCCTATGGCTTATAGTTGGTGCATAAACTTGGACGATTTGAAGCCTAAACTTTTTATTCAGCTGATTAACGCATTGGGTTAGTCGGTCAGATGTACTTTCAAATTTTACTACACTGTTCTTCAGCTTTCGATTGATGAGGAAGCCAATTCCGCCACATCGGCAATTTTTCCTACCTCGCGCGTCTTGAGTACGTGCCCAGTTGATTTTCACATAGCCCAATAATATTATATATATATATATATATATATATATATATATATATATATATATATATATATATATATATATATATATATGTATATATATATATATATATATATATATATATATATATATATATATATATATGTATATATATATATATATATATATATATATATATATATATATATATATATATATATATATATACAATGCTAGCCAAAATTCCCCTACGCCCCTTTATCTTTTGAATGGTTATACTTAAATTATTGAAATTTGGAATGTGAAAATGATTGGATGTAAACTCCTTTTCTAGTCATAACTGATGACGTAATCAAGTGACACCTCGCTTGAAAGGTATTTCAAAGACCTATTCAACCATTCTAATTTTGTTTGGGTTCAAGGTATTTTTGATTCATAAAATAAATAAATACTAAAATTTTAGTTTAGCGTATAATTAATACAGATTTACAAGTCCGCCCTTAAAGTAAATGTTCAAAATGTGCTCCACCTACTTCCTGACAGTAAAACATCCTATTGGTAAACTCTTGTCGCACTCAAATGTTTCGGCGGAAATTGCTCTTCACGCTTCAACAATTCGTTGTCTTGAAACATCAATACTGTCAGGTGTTGCAGCATATACTTTAGATTTAAGGTACCCTCACAGAAGAAAAATCTATGGTGTAAAATCCGGTGACCGAGCCGGCCATTCTATCGGACCTCGTCCTCCAATCCATCACAATATTCCTGATCCAAATAATGTTTTATTACAGCACAATAGTGTGGAGGAGCTTCGTCATGTTGGAATGTGATTTCGAAGTTACCAAATTCATATCGATTTTCTTCCAGAATTTCGAGAATTAGCGGCTCAATCGCGACCTCTAACATCTCCATTCAGATTAACATCTGTCATTCAAAAATATAGGCCCAACTATGTGGTTTCCCAGAATACCTGTTCAGACATTTACTTTTTCTGGAAACTATGTATGTTTCTCACTAAATACGTGACGATTTGTATGACTTCAATTCCTTACATTTTGAGTGTTGACATTTCCATTGAAGTAGAAAGTACTTTCCTCACCAAAGCAAATTGTATTTAAATAATCTGGCGCTTGATCAATTGTAGTGGTCATATTTTCAGGTAGTACATTCTAAGTACATAAAAAAAATCTAAAATACATAGAGTACAAAGTCATTGTGTTTATTTAAGTTGTTTATCAGTGTTGTTCATCAGGGTACCGACATATGCTCTCTTGTCAATAATAGGAAGACCCTATCCATAATCAAACAACCCATATTTTCGCCGACTTTACGTCAGATGGCTTACACATGCAGTTTTTTGATTTCTTTGGACTGCGTATATATATATATATATATATATATATATATATATATATATATATATATATATATATATATATATATATATATATATATATATATATATATATATATATATATATATATATATATATATATATATATATATATATATATATATATATACCGCGTCACTGGCGCCACTACCTTGTCGACATCTGACAAAGATTTTCAACTCACAACAATACAAGTTTCATACAACAGCAAAGGTTTGTCGAATTTTGTTCCTGGAAACTACGAATTGCGGATAGCATTGATTTTCTGTTACCATTTGAAGAAAAGTGTTCTTGGTAAATCATGCTCATGGATGCTCTTGGTAAATCACAATGCTCTGACTCATTCAAAAATTCAAAAGTGACGAATCAATTAAATGTAACACGAGAAACCGTCTCTATACGTTTGACAGCAATGGGAAAGATCCAGGAAAAACCACTAGTGAAATGCTACTCGCCAGGTGCAAAAGAAAGTCATTTCTCCATCGAATTGTGACTGGCGTAGTCACAATTCGCGTAAGCCACCCAGCGTATCTAAGCGTAAAAGATCATGGGTAACTCCAGGCGAACCATCGACAACGACTGCAAGGCCAAATTGCTATGGTCGGAAGACAATCCAATCTCAATCTATTATGAGCTGCTAAAACCTGTCGAAACCGTTAATACTGAACGCTACAGAAAAGGCAACACAAAGTAATTTTGCTTCATGATAATGCACCATCACACATAGCAAAACTGGTTAAGGAAACGATTGAGGCATTTAGTTAGGGAAATACTTTCGATTGTCGCTTATTCACTAGACGATTCACTTCTTACGAAAATGGCTCAATCGTTGGTTTGCCTCAAAAGAGCAACATTTTTTTTGGATTAGCATTCACAAATTGTCAGACAGGTAGTCAAAATGTTTAGCTAGGGCAATATTTTCACAATGTCCCCTTAAAGTCAAGTAATCGCGTACGGGCTTGCGTGCTATGCCCGTCGCTACAGACTGAGCCAGTCATGTTGTTTTTCACTTATTCTGAAGAAATGAATGAGTCAATAAGATTAAGGAAATGGCACTGCAGCATGTAAGGGACCAGAAATTATACGGTTTATATTTCGCTGATATATCAGATGATAAAAATGATATCACTAGAGATTTCAAAGAAGAGTATGAGGTTGCAGCAGTAATAAAAAACTGGAAAAGTGTCTATATGTGGCAACAGGCTCCCAATACCTGGAACATCTTGAATAGATGCCTTAAAACATGCACATATTTGGACGTTACATTAAACAAATATGATAGTAATAATGATGAAATTACATTAACCACCAAGAAAGCATTTAGAAAACAAAGGTGGGTTAAATTTACATTTAGACAGTAACACTATGTATTTTACACACATTTTACATGCCTCTAATACGTTCTTCTACGATTCTCTAGTAGCACTGTAGGCACATATCCATTTATCCCAAAAAAACAGGCGACCATGTGCTTCGAAGTGCTTTTTGCGCGAACAACTTTTGTTGGGTTTGGTTCATTTTGAAAGACCCATACAGTTGACTGCGGTTTTCTTTCGAGCTCACACGCATAGATTCAAAATTCGTCACCTGTGTAGATATTATACACCGCTTTTGACATACTACGATCGTACTTTTATCGACACGAGCATTTTTGGGGATTGACTATTTATGTGGAAATTCTGAAATTCTAACTGTTCCTGTAATATCTTGTGTATGCTGGTCATACTAATGCCCAGGGATGTCTTAATCTCACGTATATCATATGACGATCCTGCTTTATCAGTTCGCATTCGCTTTTTCTAACACATCAACCGATTTTGAACCAACCAACAAATTTTGAATTCGTCCGTGAACGAACGACGGCCACCACTAAATTCACAAAGTCAGTTGATCGATGCACTATTGCTGAGATAATCGATATCAAAAGTCGTAGTAAATCATAACAAGAAAATTCTCACAAGTAAATTCCATTTTTTGGTTAAGATGACCTTTTCAAATCACTAAACAGCACAAATAGCATCAGTATGACAAAACGTTCTGAGTACGTAAACCGTCAACAATGTCAAACTTTACGATGTATATATCAAATGGCGCTTAGCAACACCATTGTTGAAAAATCCGAATACATAAATAGCAACACTCGTATATACTTACTAATTTTAGCCGCAAGAGATATAGATTTAATATAGAAGCATATATGTTGGTAGATTGGAGTAGAAGTGTGTTTGGAAACTTTATTCAATGACTTATTTACAAAAAAAAGGTACAAAATTTGTTTAATTTTCTTTTTTTGTTGTAATTATTATCCACCAGGTGTCCCATTAAGGATGGATCGCGGCCGTATCTTGAAAACTATTTATCCCACAGCTTTGGGGGAAAAAAATTGTACTAAAAATGACCATGAGAAATTCACCAAAAATATTTTTAAGCTTCTAAAACGACCGCAAGAGGGCGTGACGAGCTAAACATTTTTTAAAATTGTGTATTTTCAAGTGTTAACCGAGTAAGAAAAATTCTCAGTTATAATTAGCAAACTGTCTCCTACAACTTTGTTTTATGACATTTTGTCGTAACTTCGCGAATAAAGAAGTGGGGGGAGTTTTACCTATTTAGATAAAAAGTCGTCTAATGTCCGTTTGCCTTAACCGATTTTCCTCAATTTGGATTATTTAAAAGGCAGTTGCTAGGACAATCAGATAATCTGGGAGATAAATTATTTAGTTTATAAATGAAACCGTGAGGTGGCGTTACATTCAACAATAGTTTTTTTAAAGTTTTGTTCAGTTTTTTCAAATGGAATGGTACAGCTTTTATTACATGGCTAGAAAGGTAATTTAAAGAGGAATCATCCAGTGAAAACCCGAAATCGATATCTCTGAAATGTCAAGAGATATTTCGATTTTTTTGAAAAAATCAGTTATTTCACTACTACCTGCATTAAGTTAAAAAAAATATTAACCTAATGTTTGCCTTCCTTCAGACTTTTCCCAGGCTTAGGACTGGTCCAAATTCTTCGTGCCATATTAATTTGGAGCGTGTTTAAAGGCCAACGGGCCAACAACGAAGATAATAATAATAACAACAGTCAAATACAATTAACAGCACAACAGTCTAATAATTAACAGAATCTGAACTTTAACGCCTTTCTAAATGTTCAAAATGCCTTCCATCCTTAGAAATGCAAAGATTTATTTTTCGACGAGTACTAAAAACGGTAGCTTCAATTTCCGCTCTTGAAATGCTGGTTATTGAATTTTGAATTATTTCAATCATGTTTTCTCGTGTGGTAGGACGAGTTTGAAAAACAAGGTCTTTTAGTCTTCCCCACAAGTAAAAATTGAGGACTGTCAAATCCGGTGAGCGCGCCGGCCACGAAAATAAACTACCCCGTCCTATCCAACGATTTGGAAACGAAGCATCCAAGAAGTTTCGAACCACCTGCGAGAAGTGGGCAGGGCATCCATCATGCTGGTACCACATTTGTCTTCTTGTTTCCAACGAAACATCTTCCATTAGTTCTGGCAGTCCATTTTGTAAAAAATTTAAATATGTTTCATTATTCAAATGTCCATTAAAAATAAAGGGACCAATAATTTTGTCTCCCAAATCACCACACCATACGTTCACACTCCATCTATTTTGGTGGTTGATTTCTAACATCCAGTGTGGAAGGCATTTTGAACATTTAGAAAGGCGTTAAAGTTCAGATTCTGTTAATTATTAGACTGTTGTGCTGTTAATTTTATTTGACTGTTGTTATTATTATCTTCGTTGTTGGCTCGTTGGCCTTTAAACATGCTCCAAATTAATATTGCATGAAGAATTTGGACCAGCCCTAAGCCTGGGTAAAGTGTGAAGGAAGGCAAACATTAGGTTAATATTTTTTTAACTTAAATCAGGTAGTAGTGAAATAATAACTGATTTTTTCAGAAAAATCGAAATATCTCTTGACATGTCAGAGATATCGATTTCGGGTTTTCACTGGATGATTAGACTGGTTTTCACTGGTCATTAGACGACTTTTTATCTCAATAGGTAAAACTCCCCCCACCCCTCTATTTGTGAAATTACGACAAAATGTCATAAAACAAAGTTGTAGGAGACAGTTTGCTAATTATAACTGAGAATTTTTCTTACTCGGTTAACACTTGAAAATACACAAAAAAAAGATTTTTAAAAATGTTTAGCTCGTCACGCTCTCTTGCGGTCGTTTTAGAAGCTTAAAAATATTTTTGGTGAATTTCTCATGATCATTTTTAGTACAATTTTTTTTTCCCCAAAGTTGTGGGATAAATAGTTTTCAAGAGACGGCCGCGATCCATCCTTAATGGGACACGTGGTATATGGATACTGTCACCAAACCAAACACTGTGTTAATATTTGCAGTCTTCAATTTGTTTTTCGCCCTGGTCTTTTTCCGATTTTTGCCTGTTGTATTCTGGATCGTTCCATTTCTGAACCTTTCCTGTTCCGAACGTCAAATAGATTAAGTTCGTGACTGCAAATACTCCAAACGTTATCCAGAAGACCAATCGCCATTGTTTCAATGTGTGCTGAAAGAAAAGACAAAAACATAATGAAGTTAACTAGAAATCGAAATTTAGCTCAACTTCATATTCGTCATATTCGTCTTCATATTCTCAAAAGTAAAACAGATGATGAAAGGAAAACAAGTAAACATGAATACCACGAGCGTAAATATTTAACGTCTTGAATTTCATTCCAGGAATCTTTAATTCCTTACCTTTGTTTCATTCCAGATTAGTGCCTTTTTCCTTTGGATAAACTGTGGATTTGATGTGGAACTGTGAATAAAGTAATTTTTGTTTTGACGTAATTTTTATTTTCATGGTATTTATGACAGTTTGGGTGTGGCAGGTATGTAGTTATAAATAAATAAATAAATACACACTTTATTTAGCATATACAGCTAATAGTAACAAAACAAAATCAATATACAAAAAAAAACTAAAAGTAAGAAAAATTCTAAAAAATCTTAACAAAAGAAAATACAATCAAAAGGCAATAACCAACATTGTTCAAATGATAAAACACTCTATTGCTTCAAATAATAATTTAACAGTCTATTAAATACATGCACATTAGGAGCGCTCCCTATGTGGGCGGGCAAAGTATTGAACAGACAAACACCTTCCCAAAACAATGTCTTCTGGAGAGCAGTAGTTCTCACAATTGGTACATCATAATTGTTCTTAGAACGGACATCGTAAGAATGCATATTTACTCTTTGTACCAAAAAAGTATTCAAATAATCGGGCATCAAATTATGTTTTATTTTATTTATCAATCGAATGTTAGCCCCTTCAATGGCCCGCGCAACTGAAAACCAATCCAATGACCGCAACATTACCTCTATCAGTGTATACCTATTACAATTCAATAGTACACGCATAGCCTTGTTCTGCTGTATTTGAATTCTACAAATACTCTCCTTATTACATGATATCAGCACAGACATACAATGGTAAAATGGGGTAAAACTATAGTATTATATACAAGCCTCTTGGACCATGGTGATAAATGTGACGATATACGACTAAAGAACCCTATTTTTTTCCCAATCTTTCTACATAGATAACTGATATGATTACAAAATGTTAGCTGAGGATCCAACAGTACTCCTAAGTATTATATTTATTTTTAACCCTAACTCATTAAGTATTTTGCAGTTTGCTTTAGACCCTATCACCATGCATCTTGTTTTCAGTTCGTTTAGTTTAAGTTTATTGTTGCATAGTCATCGAAATAGTATTGCCAGTTCACTATTCATGGTTTCAACCATCTCAGGCAAATTATACCCAGACACAGATATGAGAGTATCATCTGCAAAAAGACTAATAAAACATTTATCCAATGTTGTAGAAATATCGTTGATATATATCAAAAACAGCAACGGGCCCAAAACACTACCCTGAGGAACTCCCCACGCACTTTCCCTGTTTGCCGACACTTTTCCCTCAACCCTCGTCCTATGATATCTGTCTGTTAAGTAACTCTTGATCCATTTTAAGGCTTTCGATCTTACACCATAACTTAATAATTTTTTACACAGTATATCCCGGTCAATAGTTTCGAATGCTCGCTTTAAATCTATAAATACACTAAGCACAGTTTTTCCGACCTTCATATCGCTCCTCCATGTTGCGGACGTGCCAGTTGTATTATGGCTAAATGCACGCTAGAAGAACGCAGTGAAATACTAATTTAGATTTGAAAATTAATTGTAACTCAAAATGAATTTAGGCGAAAATATCTTAATCGTCTGGCGCAATTATGTGTTTTTTTTCAACTTTTTAGTTTTGAAGTTTTTAATTTTCTTTTTTTCTCAGATAACATTTGTGAAATAAAGATAATATTGATATTGCTACTTACATCTTCAGTCAATGCTCCAGCCAAGTATGGCGTAACGATGCCGCTAGTAGCACCAAGACCATTGATAATAGCCATCAGAGTTCCTGCAAAATTTGGACTGAGATCTAAAGCATTTATTTTCATGCCGCAATAGTAACATCCCATGAATCCCATGGCGATTGTAAACATCCAAACAGCAAGCATTCGGTCGCACCCAACATAAGAAGCGACAAGAATAAACACAGCAGGACCCATCGATGCTGGAAAAAACATACATTGTTCAGAAAATATTCGCATGAACCACTTTGGTTATATATACTTTATACCAGGTGCAGCTTTTTCTTAATTTTTTCAAGATATGGCATTGGAAACAATGGTCGCTTCACAGTCTAATCTTTTATGTAATTTTACTGTTACAATCAAAAGAAAAACGCGAGTGAAAGCTGTCGTATACTTCGTGGAAACTTACAGTGACAATATAAAGGGTATTCCATTAAGAGGTTTGGAATGTTGGTAACGAATAAAAGAAACGTTTCATAACATACCTGCAAGTTATTTATGGCAGTGCGAAGCTGGATAGTGTACAATTATACGTGGAATACAACATCTGTCAAAGGACCGCCACGACTTCTCTGGCAGCTCACAATTCTTTTGTTGAAATTCTCGATTACTGCTGAACACATTTGCGGAGTTATGTCACGAATTATTTGCCTAATTTCTTCTTTCAACTGTTGAACGGTTTGCGGATTATTTTCGTAAGCTTTGCTCTTCACATAGCCCCACAAAAGATAGTCTAGTGGCGTCAAGTCGCATGACCTTGGTGGCCAATTTAACAGCTCGTTCATCTCCATCTTCAAAAAAATACGGTCCAGTGATACCCTCAGCCCAAAAACCGCACCAAACTGTGACACGTTGAGCATGCATCGGGATTTCGTGGATTTCTCTAGGATTTTCATTGCCCCAGATGCGACAATTTTGTTTATTTACATAACCGTTTAAGTGGAAATGAGCCTCGTCACTGAAAATGATTTTATCGCAAATATTATTGTCATTTGCCTTCATCCGTAGGATCCAATTGGCAAATGCACGGCGTTGCCCATGGTCGGCTGGCTTTAGCTCCTGTGTTTTTGTAAGGACAGGACAGGCTGATCTCCGGGAATGGGGACGTAAATTGGCCACAAAGGTCATGCGACTTGACGCCGCTAGACTATTTTTTGTGGGGCTATGTAAAGAGCAAAGCTTACGAAAATAATCCGCAAACCCTTCAACAATTTAAAGAAGAAATTAGGCGAATAATTCCTGACATAACTCCGCAAATGTGTTCAGCAGTAATCGAGAATTTCAACAAAAGAATTGTGAACTGCCAGAGAAGTCGTGGCGGTCATTTGACAGATGTATTCCACGTATAATTGTACACTATCCAGCTTCGCACTGCCATAAATAACTTTCAGGTATGTTATGAAACGTTTCTTTTATTCGTTACCAACATTCGAAACCTCTTAATGGAATACCCGTTACAAGATGCTTGTCGGTGTTGATTTAGACGATTCAAAAGTGACGATTTTGATTTGAAACATAAAGGTCAACCCAAAAACATTGAATATGTCGAATTTCAAGCTTTGTGAGAAGAAGAGGATATGCAAACTGAGAAGATGTCTGATAGCCGGTAAGGTTATGGCCTCTGTATTTTGTGATGTGCATGGGATATTGTTCATCGTTTATATCGAGAAAGGTAAAACCATTAATAGCGAATATTACATAGCGTTATTGGTGCGTTTAAAGGACCAGATCGCAAAAAAAGGTTCCAAATGAACAAAAAGAATGCAACGTGTCAGAAATCTGTCAGTATATCAACTATCATTGCTTCATTCGTGTTATTTCGATATATATCTTCAATAGTTATAATAATGATATCAATAAATGCATGGCAATATTTTTGTAGAAGTGGTTATAATGACTTTCAATGTAACTTGTATCTGTAATCAAAGTTTCAATTGATTGCGCGGTTGCTTCTTGGTGAAACATAGTAACAATGATAATGATTAAAACACCTGGTATTTCTTTCAGAATATATTGTTATATATATATATATATATATATATATATATATATATATATATATATATATATATATATATATATATATATATATATATATATTGTGTTTGTGTGGTTCACAATATATATTGTGAATCTGTAATCATATAATCAGGAGTCGGTTTATTAAGAGTAAAAATTTTTGGTCCACCGTGTATTGAATAGACTGTTCACTATGTTGTTATGTTTTAATTACACCGCCGATGATTTTGTATGTATAATATAAAAATAATGATTTTTATTATATCTATAAATATGGAAAAGTTTACGGCGTGATCGTAAATTGATTATAGTTATTTAAAATTTATTACTTTTATAGCAATTTTATTATGCTGTGAGGGGAGAGGGGATCAGACCCGGTGAATACCGAAGATGAGACAAAAAATCGCAGCCAAAATTTGGTTATTTCGTTAATTAGGTTGAATATTTGGTTTGAGTGAATTCTGAGCGTGGTATGTGTTTTGTTTGAACAAATTTCAATAAAACTGGTGATAAATGGTGACAGATAATATTTTAACAGACTCATCATCCAGAGAGGACTATTTCCAATAATGCCAAATTCAAGTACCGTTGTCATTAAAAAAAAAAAAGAAAATATACCCAAAAAATGGCAAACATTTTCTGATGTTTCTGCAGAAAATTTCTTTAAGAAATCTCAAAACATTCTCGAAATATTTCACCTTTTCCATACACAATAGCGACGCTGTACAATGATATGGTGTTGAATTTTTCGAATCACCTTCGTATATGCGACTCGTACTTGATATCTGCAAAGTGTCGAAATGAAGAATTGGCCATGAAATATTAATTAGCCAATATAATATACATCCAACAAATATTATTTGCCATTATGTAATAAATTAATCCAAAATATAAACACATTAAGTGTTCGTATAAATAAATAAGACGTACATCGTAAACATTAAATATCTTTGGAGGTCAATGAATCTAGAAATTTTCCAATTAAAAAAAAAACAATAAACATAATTTTTACCTTGTCGTATACCCTCTCATTCTGGGAATTGAAGCTGTTTTTAAGAATATTCTACAACACTCAGTGTCCAAATATTAGATACACATAAACAATAATTTAATACCAAATACAGGGTGTCCGCTAATTAATGGTACACAGCAAAACTGCAGATTTTTTGGATAAAATATTGCTATTTAACTCAACTTACTCTAGTCCAAAAGTTAATAGTAACCAAGATACAGGGTGTTTCAATTTTCGTCAATAAATTTCTTAAAAAGTATCTTTCTTGAACGAAATTTGGTAGTGGGGGTTTTTTAAGATAAGAAATTTAAATGTCTTGAAAATTTGTATGTAGTTTGTAGAGGGCGTTGTCTGCAACACTTTTCTACGTTTAAAAGGTCACAACTTTTTTGCGCCTTAGTGTATTTGCATTCTTAGTGAAAATATTATTTTGTCCATCTTTTTTACGTAAATAAGGTATATATTGTACAATTTAAAACGACGCAATGAACAGTTTAAACGCAGATACCTAGAAAACGGTAACTCGGAGCGACATTTACAAGGTATACCTTTTTTACGTAAAAAATGTGGATAAAATAGTAAATTTCATTAATAACACGACTACACTAAGACGCAAAAACGTTGTGACCTTCCAAATGAAGAAAAGTCCTTCTACAATTTACATAAGAATTTTCAAGTAATTTAAATGTCTTATCTTACAAAAACACTCCACTACCAAATTTTGTTTAAGAAAGATGATTTCATGATGATGATTGAAAATAAAATTATTACTTTAACGCTCTGTATCTTGGTTACTATTAACTTTTGAACTAAGGTAAGTTGGATTAAATCGCAATATTTTTAGTTTTATATATATATATATATATATATATATATATATATATATATATATATATATATATATATATATATATATATATATATATATATATATATATATATGTTTGTGCGTACTGTTTCACGGATTGGAAGATGTATTGGGTTTTTTCCGGGAATACATCCGGTTGTCGGGTTGGTCCTTGTCGGGAGCTTGCATATCATCGCGAGTTTTGACGTAAAATCGCTGTACCCCAGGGTCCCAATAGACTAGGCCTTAGAATTAATTACAGAGAACGAGAACTTTGAAGACCACGTTCTGGATCTCGCAAGACATTGTCTAAAGAACTCGTATTTCCTATTCGACAACAAATTCTACCGACAGACTGAAGGCGCAGCAATGGGGTCATCCCTCTCTCCTGCTGTGGCAAACCTATTCATGGTCTATTTTGAAAGGCAAGCCATTGAAAAGGCCCATCTCAAACCAAAGCTCTGATTAAGATACGTCGATGACATATTTGTCATATGGCCTTTCGGAAAAACGGAGCTCTACAACTTCTTAAAACATCTGAACTCCCAACACCCAAAAATACAGTTCATATTCGAAATTGAAGAACAAAACAAGCTACCGTTCCTGGACGTTCTAGTCACAAAAACAACAGAAGGGCGCCTACGACACACGGTATACAGAAAACCAACACACACAAACAGATATCTCAACGCACAATTACACCACCACCCCACTCAAATCCAGGCAGTAGCAAACACCCTAATCTCAAGATCCATCCGCTTTACGGACAACGATGCACAGCAGGCAGAACTCAACAACATAACGAACAGTCTAAAACAAAACGGCTACTCAAAAAAGACAATCAACCGTGCAATGCAACAACACCAAACACAAAAAACGACAGAATATATATATATATATATATATATATATATATATATATATATATATATATATATATATATATATATATATATATATATATATATATATAATTAATATGGTCCTGTTCAAAATTTAACTTAAATACATTATTCAACAATTTTATCAAAAGCTTGCTCAATTCTTGGCCTCAACATCGCGATATGTTCTATTTCAGTGTTGTAGACTAATGATTTAATATATCCCGAAAGAAAATAGTCAAGAGAATTACAATCTGGTGATCCGGCTGACTAAGGCATCGGACCCCCTCTTCCAATCCGCCGATTAGGAAATTTTTCATCCAATAAGTCTCGGGCCTGTCGACTATGTGCCGGCGCAGCGTCTTGATCAAACCATAATTTATTCCTAACATAACACGTAACATCTTCGACAAATTCAGACAGATTCTCACGGAGAAATCTCCAATACACCTGCCCAGAAACATTGTTCTACTAGGACATATGCCTAGTGGAAATACTGCCTGGTACAAAAGTCTTGCTCTTCTGGCATTACAATTAGCCATTCCGTAATAGAGGTGAATATCGGTTAATTCTGCATTAGTATACTTATGGATATTTCTGCCTTGCCTCCAAAATACTTCAATTGCTAATGATTAACACGTCGAACACTAAGTGCCACTGAAGTTTTGTCAATCTGACGGTTAAGTAAATTATTTATCTTCATAGATTCCATTGTATTAGTTATTTTATTGTCAAGTTTGCCATGAAACCACGATAGATACGAAAAAAGGTCAAGATATACTTTTTGTAGAAAATAATATTCTGTGTTAAAAAAATGTATTTAAGTTTAATTTTAAACAGAAGCGTACTAATGATTTTTTAAATTAATTAGTAGCAAAATCCTATAACTCCGCCATTGGCTGCTTGTAGGACTTGATATTCTGTCAGATTATGGCATCCGGAAGGGTGATGATGTGTATAAAAGTGGGTTACAATATTTTTCTTTATGCGGAAGATATAAATTAAAAAAGAAAAAAAATTAAATCTTCAACTCCCTGTATCTCGAATACGAAGGATTTCCAGACTGATGTTGTTCGACGAGTACTATAAGCGACAGCTTCAATTTCCGCTCTTGAAATGCTGGTTATTGAATTTTGAATTCTTTCAATCATGTTTTCTCGTGTGGAAGGACGAGTTTGAAAAACAAGGTCTTTTAGTCTTCCCCACAAGTAAAAATCGAGGACTGTCAAATCCGGTCAGCACGCCGGCCACGAAAATAAACTACCCCTATCCAATCCAACCAACGATTTGGAAACGAAGGATCCAAGAAGTTTCGAACCACCTGCGAGAAGTGGGCAGGGCATCCATCATGCTGGTACCACATTTGTCTTCTTGTTTCCAACGAAACATCTTCCATTAGTTCTGGCAGTTCATTTTGTAAAAAATTAAATATGTTTCACTATTCAAATGTCCATTAAAAATAAAGGGACCAATAATTTTATCTCCCAAAACACCACACCATACGTTCACACTCCATCTATTTTGGTGGTTGATTTCTAACATCCAGTGTGGATTAGCAACTGCCCAATAGTGCATATTATGTAAGTTAATACCTCCATCACTGCTAAAAGTAGCTTCATCAGTACATAGTATGCGTTTTAAGAATTGCTTATTTCTACTACACATATTTTTTAACCAGTGACAATAGTCTAACCGTCTGTCGAAATCGTTATCCAAAAGGGCTTGGTGTAAGACAACATGATAGGGGTGCAGCTTGTTATCTCTTAAGATTCGATGAACGGATGTCTTGCTAACACCTAATTCTTCAGATATTTGTCTGATACTTAAATGGGGGTTGGTTTCAACATAAGCCAGAACATTTACGACATTATCTCCATTACGAATCGAACGTAACCTGGTGCGGACTGGATCTGGATGCACAATTCCTGTTTCTCGTAAGCGTCTTGCTAGACGTGTAAACACCTTCTTCGAATAATGCCTTCTTTCGGGATATTTACTTGCATATTGCCGCTCTGCAATACATGCATTTTCAAAACATTGGAAATACACCGCCAGCATGTCATAGGCCTCGTTATTCGTAAAAGGCATTGTTAGATATTATTATAATAATTATTAATAATCAATAAATGCAATGTTGAAAATGTAATACATTTCAATACTGACAAGTTAATTTGACTGTTTTTGTTTATTTCCATGATTCCCTTCTTACACTCTTTGTGTAATGTACCTAAGGATTGCATGCGTTTATTTGGAAACCCGAAAACGCATAATTTCATTCATCCATTCATTTAGTTTAAAAGAAAGAGTAGGTATATTTATTAATGACTGATTTTAATATTCTGTCAAGTAGTATTTAAGCATCACAAAAGAGAAAATGCAACAATTGGGGAAAGGCATTTTTTCGGCTTATGTAATTAAATTAGAAAATAATATCAAGGTCAGGATTAGAACATTTATGATGATTGATACTGAATAGATAATTTTATTTATTAAATAAAATTGTTGCAGTTGCGATTGCGACCTAAATATTAAGACCAATTTTTAACTTAATATTACAGTAAAAATTAAAACTAACTGATTTTTTTCAGAAAAATCGAAATATCTCTTGACATGTCAGAGATATCGATTTCGGGTTTTCACTGGACAATTCCTCTTTAAATTACCTTTCTTGCCATGTAGTAAAAGCTGTACCATTCCATTTGAAAAAACTGAACAAAACGTCAAAGAAACTATTGTTGAATGTAACGCCACCTCGCGGTTTTATTTATAAACTAAATAATTTATCTCCCAGATTATCTGATTGTCCCAGCAATTGCCTTTTAAATGAATCTAAATTGAGGAAAATCGGTTTAGGCAAACGGACATTAGACGACTTTTTATCTAAATAGGAAAAACTCCCCCCCTCCCTCCCACTTCTTTATTCGCGAAGTTACGACAAAATGTCATAAAACAAAGTTGTAGTAGACAGTTTGCTAATTATAACTGAGAATTTTTCTTACTCAGTTAACACTTGAAAATACACACAAAAAATGATTTTTAAAAATGTTTAGCTCGTCACGTCCTCTTGCGGTCGTTTTAGAAGCTTAAAAATATTTTTGGTGAATTTCTCATGATCATTTTTAGTACAATTTTTTTTCCCCAAAGCTGTGGGATAAACAGTTTTCAAGATACGACCGCGATCCATCCTTAATGGGACACCTGGTATATATATATATATATATATATATATATATATATATATATATATATATATATATATATATATATATATATATATATATATATATATATATATTGAAACAATTGTTATTAATTGTGATTTTTTAAGGTATCCGAGATTCCAATAGAGGTCGCTGTCAAATGTACTGTGAATTTGCACAATGATCTGGTTAAATTTTATCCAAAAAAAAGGAAATTTCCTATGCTGATGCCCTGAAAACGTAACGGCGATGAAGCTATTAAAGAAAAAATATTTACAAGTAGTACAAACAAGTTAGTGATAGTAGGAAAGCAGTTAAAGATGAACTTTGTTCAAGACAGCATGAAGAAAATGTTATCAAAATGTCAAACCATTAAATTCAATGTACTAATACTACGAGTATCGTTCAATAAATCCTTGGAAAATCCAAGAGATGGTGCTCGTAGCATCGGAAATGGTTTGTTTTTGGTAAGCCTCATTATATTAAGTCTCAGTTATATTCATCACATGGTTTCATTTGTATTGTCGATTGAAGTAAGAAACTTTTGTTTATTTGGAAAAATGAAAACAAGTGCTTTCCGAGTGGTGATTAAACATTTATATTTAAAAGGCTTAACACCGAAAGAGATCAAACCTGAGTTGGATGAAGTTCATGGCACGCCTGCTCCTGTATTTGCAACTGTTTATAATTGGGTAAATGAGTTTAAAGGTGGCTGTGCATCCACAAAAGATCAACATCGTTCGGGACGTCCAGTGGAAGTGATTACTCCCGAAATGATTGACAAAATCCACGACATGGTTTTAAGTGATGGATGAATTAAAGTACTCGAAATAGTTGAGGCCACAGGTTTATTACAAGGTACAGTGTTTTCAATTTTGCACGAAAAATTGGGTGTAAAAAAAATTTCGCCAAAATGGATTTGCTCTCAGTGGAGAATAAACGCAATCGTGTGGTCGGCTCTGAGGCGTTTTTGGCACGTTTTCGTCGCAATCCTGATGAGTTTCTGCATCGATACATAACTGTGGACGAAACATGGATACACTATTACACTCCAGAGACAAAGGAACAATTAAAACAGTGGGTTTTTAAAGGCGAACGGGCTCCGAAGAAGGCGAAGACGGTGAAATCGGTCGGCAGGGTTATATTCACAGTTTTTTAGCATGCACGCAGAATAATCTACACCGATTACTTGAAAAAAGGAGATACAATAACTGGAGAGTATTATGCGAATGAAGAAAAATTGGTCTCATTTGGAAAAGAAAAAGATCCACTTCCATCAAGACAATGCACGGGTGCAGTTTCAATCGCCAAAATCATGGAATTTAAGTTCAAATTATTACAACAACCTCCGTATTCACCGGATTTGGCCCCCAGACGACGCTTCACATCGAACGAGGAGATCATCGCCCAAACAGATACCTATTTTGAGGACCTTCCGCAATCTTACTTTTTAGACGGCTTAAAAAAGCTGGAGAAACGATTGGAAAAGTGTATAGAGCTAAAGGGAGATTATTGAAAAATTGAAAAATAAAAAATCTGCTTAAAATAATTTGTTTTTAAAGGCGAACGGGCTCCGAAGAAGGCGAAGACGGTGAAATCGGTCGGCAGGGTTATATTCACAGTTTTTTAGCATGCACGCAGAATAATCTACACCGATTACTTGAAAAAAGGAGATACAATAACTGGAGAGTATTATGCGAATGAAGAAAAATTGGTCTCATTTGGAAAAGAAAAAGATCCACTTCCATCAAGACAATGCACGGGTGCAGTTTCAATCGCCAAAATCATGGAATTTAAGTTCAAATTATTACAACAACCTCCGTATTCACCGGATTTGGCCCCAGACGACGCTTCACATCGAACGAGGAGATCATCGCCCAAACAGATACCTATTTTGAGGACCTTCCGCAATCTTACTTTTTAGACGGCTTAAAAAAGCTGGAGAAACGATTGGAAAAGTGTATAGAGCTAAAGGGAGATTATTGAAAAATTGAAAAATAAAAAAATCTGCTTAAAATAATTTGTTTTTCGATCTTTTTCTTATTGAACGGGACTCGAATATTCAAAGTAAATGAAAGATGTGATTCTCAAAACCATAAAATATATAATAAATATATTCATTTTAATAAACTTACCAATACTGGTGAAGAACTTTCTTGAAAATGTGAGACCCATAATTTTCTTTTTAACCAAAAAGTCGCATAACCATCCAGAACCCAAAGAGGTGAACCACATGACTACGTACGGTACTGAAGACCAAACGCCGTTTTGGGATACATTAAACTTCAAGACGTCCTTCATGTATTTCGGCAAATCGGTGACCATGGTGAAGAAACCCCAGTCGTGGCCCACCTGGGTGATGACCAATGCCCATACTGGTACTGAGGTCAGAATATCCTTCCATGGAATGGGAAGTCGTGTGTTTGAAACACTTGCTGCAAAAAAAATTGTTTTTAGTTGGTATAGTTAAGTTTAGCAACATTACAAGTGATTTTCATTAAAGTTATTTCCAAGATACACAGGGTGTATCAGAAAGCTACGATAAGAATTGTCATTTTAATATATGTGTAAAAGCATATTTGGAAAATATTAAATGGTTGTCATTTAACGAATAAACTATAACTAAACTAATCAACATTTTTAAAACAATATTTTTAAAATTAAAAATCAGCCAGCCATCAGCCTAAAAATGCAGGTGGTAAAATAGTATCGTTGTTTTAGTAGTATCGACTAATAGAGATAATTATCTCGTGTTGCCGGCAAAAAATATCTCAGTGTGTGCGTATTTAAATTCCATTTAAAACCAAAATTGCGTTTTATACGCGAATATAACGATATACTTCATATTTATGAAGAAGCAGCAATCAGGAAGAAATACTTTTTATAGACTTTTTTCAATATGTTTGTTCCGGAAACTAGGTTAGAAACGATGCCTGCTTTACATATACTCAAATGATGCACATTTTGAACAATTAATTCAATGAAACGATTAATAATGGGTTTCTTAATGTGATGTGACTGGTTTAAAACGTATATTGTAATAATCATTATTTCTATTCCTAAATTTTAGTATAAGTAGGCAACCATCAATTAGGATGAGGAAACGTAAACGACACGATAAGTGGGGAGTAGGCGTCGCCCAGATAGTATCCATAGGTAGTGATGGGAAATACGGATCTTTTTGGAGAGTCAGATCACTGGATCCGAATCAATTTAAAGATCCGGATCTCTGAGCCGGTTCTCGGAGCCCACTGAACCTTTTGTTGTATAACTGGTTGCATAACTTAGTTGCATAGTCAGATAAACAAATACTTTACGATTGGCAGTAGTATATAGCATAATATTTTAATTTCTGAGAATATCAACATGCCCTGATATAAATTATTTTTCGTATGAATTATTAAAAGGCTTCGATATATCATTGACATCAAAAAGCAATAATTCACTCTCTCATATGGAAAAATTTTGAAAACAAAGTAATAAATGTAAAAAGTTCCAGAAACCCTACGTAGGCAGCTATTAATGAAATAAAAAAAATATTTAAATGAGCCCTTAATCGATCGACACGAGGACTCCTTAATATGGTGGTTTCAAAGAAAAAATATTTATCCAAGACTATATGAATTTGCCTCATGTCTACTTCAATGCCATGTGAAAGAATTTTCAGTAAAACTGGTCAAATTGTGGCAGAAAAAAGAAGTCGATTGAAAACTAAAAAGATAAATGAAATCATATTTTTACATGTAAATATGTAATTGTTTAAAAATTTTAGTTTATAAAAATTAATTTTAAAATGTGATGTACTTATTGTGATGTGTCTTACCTAACACATCAAATATATATATATATATATATATATATATATATATATATATATATATATATATATATATATATATATATATATATATATAATATACTATTTAAAAATTATAATAATTGTTTAAAAATAAATTAATATATTTAAATATTATGTGTATTATTCTATATATTTATATATTTAGGTACATAAAACAATAATAGATTGCAAATTTTAAGCCACAGTACGGCTCCTTTCCCCACGAATCTTTTCTCTCACGGTTCACAAATCAACGGATCTAAAAAAGACCCGAGACCCGAGATCCGCCCGACCCGACTATCTGAGATCCAACAGAACCGAGAACCGTCAGGGATCCGAGAACAGTCTGGGATCCGAGAGCCGTCTGGGATCCAAGAGCCGTCTGGGATCCGAGAGCCGTCTGGGATCCGAGATTTGTGAATCGTAATTTTAGGAACCGGTTCATTCGGCTCTTTTAAAAGATCCGAATCTGGGAGTCGGATCAGATCCGATCCGGACATCTCTATCCATAGGGTAAGAGTAGAGAGTCGAAGGTACGAACAACCGCACCGCGTCGAGTATCAGTTCTCGATAATTGAAGTTAAGTGACATCGATCGCGGTTGATACCTAAATGACTGACCGTAACATAGGCAACCCCACACACCAAGCTATGCACTAACTCGGCTCGAAGAGCTAACATTATATTGTTTGATGTTTCATTTTGTTATACTAATTTAACTATACAGGATGGCGCAAAATAAGATGCCTATTTTTGAAAAATCATAATATTTTCCTCTTTATTTTACAGATAAAAGTCAGAGAGTACACAATTGTTCAGCGAACAAGAGTAGTCGCCTTGTTTTTAGAAAATAATCAGTCAATAATTCTAACGCAACGTGGATATAAAAGAATTTACAATGTTTGCGAGACACTACTAATAAATAAAACGCACAATACCAAAACGGTTTGGCCTTTTGAAGAAAGGGAAACTGTTGGGGATGCCAGACACACTGAAAGATAGTGGATGTTGAATTGCAAACGACTGCCGTCGTTCCCTACAGCGAATTCTATGGACAGATTTGAAACTCTTCCCCTACAAGATTCAATCATTTCGTCCAAATGATTAGGCTATTTCGTCTGGAATACTCCCGCGCATTCGTAAACCTCGCACAAAATTATGAGAATTTCCAGCTTTGTGGCTTCGTTAATAAAAAAACCTGTTGATTTTGTGGCCGTGAGAACCCATAAAGAAATCACCAGAGACACCTGCATTCCACTCGCGTAACGGTTTGGTGTGCCACAACAACTGAACGAATCATTGGACCTTATTTTTTCGAAAAATGTGTTACTCAGACGGTCAATGGAGATTGCTATAGGTCACACTTTTTTATCAGCTTCACCTGTATATATATATATATATATATATATATATATATATATATATATATATATATATATATATATATATATATATATATAACGGAATATTTAAACGTCCTTTTCACCCACTTCAAAACATCAGATTAAATTGAAACTTTACACACTTATCAAGAACCGATGACAATACAATAATTTAATAAGTTCGTCCCATTATCCTAAACAGGATCGTCAGTATCAAGGATTTGCTTTCGGAGACTACTGGAAGACCAGAATATGTGGTTTCAACTGTATGGTGCCAGGGTTGATACCGCCCGAGGCCCAATGGACCTTCTAAGGCAACATTTTAACTGCATCATATCGAAAAATGGCGATGTGAGATATCCATCTTTCCTATGGGGCTATTTCAAGGAGAGAGTATATGCCAAGAACCCTCCAACCATCGAGGCCCTAAAGAACAATACCCGGCATGAGATAACCACAATAGCTCCTGAAATGTCGAGAAGAGCCTTTGAAAACGCTGTTTGCGAGCGGGAGAACAGTGATCATTTGATCAATGTGACTTTTCATGTGTAAAAAAAATATCTAGAATAAAAACTTTCATTTGTAGTGTAGACGGTTTATGTACTATGTTTTGTTTAAATTTTACCGAGCGAATAAACTACACAACTCAAACACTACTTTAAAACTAAGGTTTTACAGCTGTTTATATATTCTATGTAACTAATTTCATATTTTTATTGGGGTTAATTTTTTACAATATTTTAAATAGTGGGGAATTTCGGAGATCCGTCTGATCATTTAATAGCTGTCTAGACGGATCTTTATTATATTTATAAATTTCAATAGCTTCTAAAATGTTTAATTTTTTGCTTTTGGGCGCTGTATGTAAAATTTTCAAATTTGTAATCTCGGGAAATATATGTCCGGTATCTATGAAATGGTTCACAAAGTTAGAGTGTTGTTTCTTTAATATGTATACAGATTTATGTTCTTTGTATCTGGTCTGAAAATGTCTACCGGTTTGTCCAACATAGCAGCTACTGCACTCGTTGCAACTTACCATATAAACTCCAGATTTTGTATTTGCTGATGTTTTATCTTTGGCATTGAAAATTAATTTACTGATAGACTGGGTGGTTTTAAACGCCATTTGCAAATTATATTTCCTCAAAGAGCGAGCTATTTATTCTGAAATTGGATCGAAATATGAAATTTTACATTACTTTTTATCATTTGTTTGTTTTACTTTTGGATATACTTGAATTAGTAATTGTTTCCGTTTTTTATTTATTAAATAACTAATTGTTTTTTCTTTGAAGCCGTTATTTTGTGCTATTAGTTTTATTTTTTGCAGTTCTATTTTTCTATTATTTTCAGATAGTGGAATTGTGAAAGCTCGGTGGATTATAGACTTATACGAGGCATATTTATGTGTAATAGGGTGGATTGAATGTTTTGTAATTGTTAAATCTGAGTATGTGGGTTTTCTATAGATATTAAATTTTAGTTTATTATTTTGTTTGGATATTGAAAGGTCCAGAAAATTTATGGTTTGATTTTGTTCTTTTTCTAATGTAAATTTTATTTTTGATTGGGTTGATGCATAATTAAGTTCGCTGTTTATTTTTACTTTTAACTTGTTGGAGTTTGCATTTTTTATTAATTTTTTTTATAAACTTATCTTTCAGGTTTAGTATTGTTATAATGCGTGTTGAAAATCATGAACATTTACGCCATATTATGCTCTACCACTTCGAGAAAGGATGGAAAGCAACCGAGTCCGCGCGCGATATAAATGAACTGTTTGGTGAACAATTGGTGAGAGAACGGTCCAAAAATGGTTTAAGCGTTTCAAGGATGGTGAAACATCGCTTAAAGATGAAGAAGGAAGAGGTCGACCATCGGATTTCGATGATCAGGCACTTCTGGCAGCGGTGGAAGAGGACGAAAGCTTGACAACACGAATGCTGGCAAACGATTTCGATGTCAACCAGTCAACGATTGTCCGTCGTCTCAAAAAGCTCGGAAAGGTGTGGAAACTGGCTGGATGGGTCCCTCACGAGCTCTGCGACGACAACAAAGCCGATCGCGTTCGAATTTTTACCGATTTGCTGCAGTGAAGCGAACAAACACCATTTCTGAAGAACCTCGTCACTGGAGACGAATCTTGGCTCCTCATTAAAAACATCAAAAGAAAGAAGGTTTGCGTATCGCCAGGTGTTTCGCCCAAAGGCATACCGAAAGATGTCCACTGTAAGAAGGCAATGTGGTACATTTGGTGGGACAGAAGCGGAATCATCCACTGGGAGATCATCTCAAATGGCATTTGCTATTGGTGGAACGAGAATGGTTAGTGGTTTTTTCAATTTTTTTCTCCCATTTTTTGTTTTTTGCAGATGAGCGTCAGCAGTGGCAAATTTCGGACAAAAATGGCAAGCGGCAGTTCAACATTAACAGCGACGTCTATCTGGCTCAACTTAACCGCCTTCACGCTGCAATTGAGGCGAAAAGAACGCACAAAAAAAACCACATCGTGTTCCACCACGATAACGCCCGTCCTCATGTTGAGCGTCGTGTCGTCAAATCCATCGCCAATATGGGATCGGATCTGCTCCCACATCCGTCATATTCACCGACTGAAGCACCTACGGACTACCACGTCAACAGGTCGCTGAAAAATTGGCAAAGAAACAAAGTCTACGACGATTTGGATGACTTGGTTGCCGATGTTAAGGCGTGAATCGCCTCCAAGAATCGTGACTTCTTCGCACGAGGAATCGACCAACTGCCAAGCAAATGGGAAGCAGTTCTTGAAGTCGATGGTGGATTTTGGTTAAATATTTTTATTGTTTTTAATGTGACAAATAGAAGGAACATACTGTTTAGTGGTAAATCTCTTGGAGTTTAGTGTTTCACACCGAAAGTTCTAATAGAAGAATTGATTTGGAGGGGAGGCAACCCAACATCTGATGCGTCTGAAACGCATGCTTTAAATCGTAAATGAAGTGACTAGGTATGCTGATAACAAACTAGCAAACTATTTTGATATAAATACGGTATTTAAATAAAACAGTAGTGCCAATACATTAAGTAATAACTTAGTTTCTTACCCAATTCTTTTTGTAGGTATTCTTTTTCACGGTCGCTTATAAACGGGTGAATTTCTGGATCAGAATAGCATAACATCACCCACAATATGAACCATATTATACCGAGACCTCCGAAAAAGTAGAATACAGACGCCCAGTCTTGCGTGTATCGAATCAGTTCACCGCTTATGAGATTGCTAAGGATTGTTCCTGGAATGTGTTAAAATAAAATCTAATCAAATATTCCTTTTATATGAATTATGGTGACCCTTACCGAATTGACTACCTGCGTAAACAAGACTGCCGATAGTTGCCCGTTCTTTCAAAGGCACCCATTTCGCTAAAAGGGCTGTTAAGGCTGGATATGTAGTTCCCTATAAAAATAAATTTACTTATAAGATGCAAATGTTTTGTGATAATATCTAACGGTGAATTTCCCTATGTCTAGTCTCACTTCAGAAGTTTAGTGTATGCCATTTATAAAAATGGAGTCGTACACAATATAAAAACGCGTTAAAATCATTGAATTATATTATGAAAATGGGCGTTCAATAAAAAATATGGTTTGTACAATCATCCACTCGAAAGCATTATCAATTGAATTGTTGAAAAATTTCAAGAAACTGTTTCGATGGAAGATAAAAAAGCATATTGATTTGGTACGTGAAAGTGTTGCTGTAGGCCCAGAAATTTCTATTAGTCGATGTTCACAACAATTTGGACTCAGGACTTGGGCCGTATTTCCTTCAGAATGCTACTAGTGAAGCTGCAACTGAATGGTGTTCGATATCGTGAGATGATAACTGGACTTTTGTTTGCTGAATTGAATAATATTGCTCTGGAGGATATGTGCTTCCAACAGAATGGCGCTAAAGCTCACTCTGCTAATGAAACAAGTGATTTATTGAAAGAAAAAATTCCTGACGAGTGATTGTAAGAAACGGTGGTGTTAATTGGTCACCAAGATCATGTGATTTGACACCGATGAAGTATTTACTTTGGGCTTACGTGAAAGGCCCGGTATATAAACTGGTTCGATGGAAGATAAAAAAGCATATTGATTTGATACGTGAAAGTGTTGCTGTAGGCCCAGAAATTTCTATTAGTCGATGTTCACAACAATTTGGACTCAGGACTTGGGCCGCATTTCCTTCAGAATGCTACTAGTGAAGCTGCAACTGAATGGTGTCCGATATTGTGAGATGATAACTGGACTTTCGTTTGCTGAATTGAATAATATTAATCTGGAGGCAATGTGCTTCCAACAGGATGGCGCTACAGCTCACTCTGCTAATGAAACAAGTGATTTATTGAAAGAAAAAATTTCTGACGAGTGATTGTAAGAAACGGTGGTGTTAATTGATCACCAAGATCATGTGATTTGACACCGATGAAGTATTTACTTTGGGCTTACGTGAAAGGCCCGGTATATAAACTGGTTCGATGGAAGATAAAAAAGCATATTGATTTGATACGTGAAAGTGTTGCTGTAGGCCCAGAAATTTCTATTAGTCGATGTTCACAACAATTTTGGCTCAGGACTTGGGCCGTATTTCCTTCAGAATGCTACTGGTGAAGCTGCAACTGTGAATTATGTTCGATATCGTGAGATGATAACTGGACTTCGGTTTGCTGAATTGAATAATATTGATCTGGAGGATATGTGCTTCCAACAGGATGGCGCTACAGCTCACTCTGCTAATGAAACAAGTGATTTATTGAAAGAAAAAATTCCTGACGAGTGATTGTAAGAAACGGTGGTGTTAATTGGTCACCAAGATCATGTGATTTGACACCGATGAAGTATTTACGTTGGGCTTACGTGAAAGGCCCGGCATATAAACTGGTTCGATAGAAGATAAAAAAGCATATTGATTTGGTACGTGAAAGTGTTGCTGAAGGTCCAGAAATTTCTATTAGTCGATGTTCACAACAATTTAGACTCAGGACTTGGGCCGTATTTCCTTCGGAGTGCTACTAGTGAAGCTGCAACTGAATGGTGTTCGATATCGTGAGATGATAACTGGACTTTCGTTTGCTGAATTGAATAATTTTAATCTGGAGGAAATGTGCTTCCAACAGGATGGCGCTACAGCTCACTCTGCTAATGAAACAAGTGATTTATTGAAAGAAAAAATTCCTGACGAGTGATTGTAAGAAACGGTGGTGTTAATTGGTCACCAAGATCATGTGATTTGACACCGATGAAGTATTTACTTTGGGCTTACGGAAAGGCCCGGTATATAAACTGGTTCGATGGAAGATAAAAAAGCATATTGATTTGATACGTGAAAGTGTTGCTGTAGGCCCAGAAATTTCTATTAGTCGATGTTCACAACAATTTGGACTCAGGACTTGGGCCGTATTTCCTTCAGAATGCTACTAGTGAAGCTGCAATTGAATGGTGTTCGATATCGTGAGATGATAACTGGACTTTCGTTTGCTGAATTGAATAATATTGATCTGGAGGATATGTGCTTCCAACAGGATGGCGCTACAGCTCACTCTGCTAATGAAACAAGTGATTTATTGAAAGAAAAAATTCCTGACGAGTGATTGTAAGAAACGGTGGTGTTAATTGGTCACCAAGATCATGTGATTTGACACCGATGAAGTATTTACTTTGGGCTTACGTGAAAGGCCCGGTATATAAACTGGTTGGATGGAAGATAAAAAAGCATATTGATTTGATACGTGAAAGTGTTGCTGTAGGCCCAGAAATTTTTATTAGTCGATGTTCACAACAATTTGGACTCAGGACTTGGGCCGTATTTCCTTCAGAATGCTACTAGTGAAGCTGCAACTGAATGGTGTCCGATATTGTGAGATGATAACTGGACTTTCGTTTGCTGAATTGAATAATATTAATCTGGAGGAAATGTGCTTCCAACAGGATGGCGTTACAGCTCACTCTGCTAATGAAACAAGTGATTTATTGAAACATAAAATTCCTGACGAGTGATTGTAAGAAACGGTGGTGTTAATTGGTCACCAAGATCATGTGATTTGACACCGATGAAATATTTACTTTGGGCTTACGTGAAAGGCCCGGTATATAAACTGGTTCGATGGAAGATAAAAAAGCATATTGATTTGGTACGTGAAAGTGTTGCTGAAGGCCCAGAAATTTCTATTAGTCGATGTTCACAACAATTTAGACTCAGGACTTGGACCGTATTTCCTTCAGAATGCTACTAGTGAAGCTGCAACTGTGAATGGTGTTCGATATCGTGAGATGATAACTGGACTTTCGTTTGCTGAATTGAATAATATTGATCTGGAGGATACGTGCTTCCAACAGGATGGCGCTACAGCTCACTCTGCTAATGAAACAAGTGATTTATTGAAAGAAAAAATTCCTGACGAGTGATTGTAAGAAACGGTGGTGTTAATTGGTCACCAAGATCATGTGATTTGACACCGATGAAGTATTTACGTTGGGCTTACGTGAAAGGCCCGGTATATAAACTGGTTCGATGGAAGATAAAAAAGCATATTGATTTGATACGTGAAAGTGTTGCTGTAGGCCCAGAAATTTCTATTAGTCGATGTTCACAACAATTTAGACTCAGGACTTGGACCGTATTTCCTTCAGAATGCTACTAGTGAAGCTGCAACTGTGAATGGTGTTCGATATCGTGAGATGATAACTGGACTTTCGTTTGCTGAATTGAATAATATTGATCTGGAGGATACGTGCTTCCAACAGGATGGCGCTACAGCTCACTCTGCTAATGAAACAAGTGATTTATTGAAAGAAAAAATTCCTGACGAGTGATTGTAAGAAACGGTGGTGTTAATTGGTCACCAAGATCATGTGATTTGACACCGATGAAGTATTTACTTTGGGCTTACGTGAAAGGCCCGGTATATAAACTGGTTCGATGGAAGATAAAAAAGCATATTGATTTGGTACGTGAAAGTGTTGCTGTAGGCCCAGAAATTTCTATTAGTCGATGTTCACAACAATTTGGACTCAGGACTTGGGCCGTATTTCCTTCAGAATGCTACTAGTGAAGCTGCAACTGAATGGTGTTCGATATCGTGAGATGATAACTGGACTTTTGTTTGCTGAATTGAATAATATTGATCTGGAGGATATGTGCTTCCAACAGGATGGCGCTACAGCTCACTCTGCTAATGAACAAGTGATTTATTGAAAGAAAAAATTCCTGACGAGTGATTGTAAGAAACGGTGGTGTTAATTGGTCACCAAGATCATGTGATTTGACACCGATGAAGTATTTACTTTGGGCTTACGTGAAAGGCCCGGTATATAAACTGGTTCGATGGAAGATAAAAAAGCATATTGATTTGATACGTGAAAGTGTTGCTGTAGGCCCAGAAATTTCTATTAGTCGATGTTCACAACAATTTGGACTCAGGACTTGGGCCGTATTTCCTTCAGAATGCTACTAGTGAAGCTGCAACTGAATGGTGTTCGATATCGTGAGATGATAACTGGACTTTCGTTTGCTGAATTGAATAATATTGATCTGGAGGATATGTGCTTCCAACAGGATGGCGCTACAGCTCACTCTGCTAATGAAACAAGTGATTTATTGAAAGAAAAAATTCCTGACGAGTGATTGTAAGAAACGGTGGTGTTAATTGGTCACCAAGATCATGTGATTTGACACCGATGAAGTATTTACTTTGGGCTTACGTGAAAGGCCCGGTATATAAACTGGTTCGATGGAAGATAAAAAAGCATATTGATTTGATACGTGAAAGTGTTGCTGTAGGCCCAGAAATTTCTATTAGTCGATGTTCACAACAATTTGGACTCAGGACTTGGGCCGTATTTCCTTCAGAATGCTACTAGTGAAGCTGCAATTGAATGGTGTTCGATATCGTGAGATGATAACTGGACTTTCGTTTGCTGAATTGAATAATATTGATCTGGAGGATATGTGCTTCCAACAGGATGGCGCTACAGCTCACTCTGCTAATGAAACAAGTGATTTATTGAAAGAAAAAATTCCTGACGAGTGATTGTAAGAAACGGTGGTGTTAATTGGTCACCAAGATCATGTGATTTGACACCGATGAAGTATTTACTTTGGGCTTACGTGAAAGGCCCGGTATATAAACTGGTTGGATGGAAGATAAAAAAGCATATTGATTTGATACGTGAAAGTGTTGCTGTAGGCCCAGAAATTTTTATTAGTCGATGTTCACAACAATTTGGACTCAGGACTTGGGCCGTATTTCCTTCAGAATGCTACTAGTGAAGCTGCAACTGAATGGTGTCCGATATTGTGAGATGATAACTGGACTTTCGTTTGCTGAATTGAATAATATTAATCTGGAGGAAATGTGCTTCCAACAGGATGGCGTTACAGCTCACTCTGCTAATGAAACAAGTGATTTATTGAAACATAAAATTCCTGACGAGTGATTGTAAGAAACGGTGGTGTTAATTGGTCACCAAGATCATGTGATTTGACACCGATGAAATATTTACTTTGGGCTTACGTGAAAGGCCCGGTATATAAACTGGTTCGATGGAAGATAAAAAAGCATATTGATTTGGTACGTGAAAGTGTTGCTGAAGGCCCAGAAATTTCTATTAGTCGATGTTCACAACAATTTAGACTCAGGACTTGGACCGTATTTCCTTCAGAATGCTACTAGTGAAGCTGCAACTGTGAATGGTGTTCGATATCGTGAGATGATAACTGGACTTTCGTTTGCTGAATTGAATAATATTGATCTGGAGGATACGTGCTTCCAACAGGATGGCGCTACAGCTCACTCTGCTAATGAAACAAGTGATTTATTGAAAGAAAAAATTCCTGACGAGTGATTGTAAGAAACGGTGGTGTTAATTGGTCACCAAGATCATGTGATTTGACACCGATGAAGTATTTACGTTGGGCTTACGTGAAAGGCCCGGTATATAAACTGGTTCGATGGAAGATAAAAAAGCATATTGATTTGATACGTGAAAGTGTTGCTGTAGGCCCAGAAATTTCTATTAGTCGATGTTCACAACAATTTGGGCTCAGGACTTGGGCCGTATTTCCTTCAGAATGCTACTAGTGAAGCTGCAACTGAATGGTGTTCGATATCGTGAGATGATAACTGGACTTTCGTTTGCTGAATTGAATAATATTGATCTGGAGGATATGTGCTTCCAACAGGATGGCGCTACAGCTCACTCTGCTAATGAAACAAGTGATTTATTGAAAGAAAAAATTCCTGACGAGTGATTGTAAGAAACGGTGGTGTTAATTGGTCACCAAGATCATGTGATTTGACACCGATGAAGTATTTACTTTGGGCTTACGTGAAAGGCCCGGTATATAAACTGGTTGGATGGAAGATAAAAAAGCATATTGATTTGATACGTGAAAGTGTTGCTGTAGGCCCAGAAATTTTTATTAGTCGATGTTCACAACAATTTGGACTCAGGACTTGGGCCGTATTTCCTTCAGAATGCTACTAGTGAAGCTGCAACTGAATGGTGTCCGATATTGTGAGATGATAACTGGACTTTCGTTTGCTGAATTGAATAATATTAATCTGGAGGAAATGTGCTTCCAACAGGATGGCGTTACAGCTCACTCTGCTAATGAAACAAGTGATTTATTGAAACATAAAATTCCTGACGAGTGATTGTAAGAAACGGTGGTGTTAATTGGTCACCAAGATCATGTGATTTGACACCGATGAAATATTTACTTTGGGCTTACGTGAAAGGCCCGGTATATAAACTGGTTCGATGGAAGATAAAAAAGCATATTGATTTGGTACGTGAAAGTGTTGCTGAAGGCCCAGAAATTTCTATTAGTCGATGTTCACAACAATTTAGACTCAGGACTTGGACCGTATTTCCTTCAGAATGCTACTAGTGAAGCTGCAACTGTGAATGGTGTTCGATATCGTGAGATGATAACTGGACTTTCGTTTGCTGAATTGAATAATATTGATCTGGAGGATACGTGCTTCCAACAGGATGGCGCTACAGCTCACTCTGCTAATGAAACAAGTGATTTATTGAAAGAAAAAATTCCTGACGAGTGATTGTAAGAAACGGTGGTGTTAATTGGTCACCAAGATCATGTGATTTGACACCGATGAAGTATTTACGTTGGGCTTACGTGAAAGGCCCGGTATATAAACTGGTTCGATGGAAGATAAAAAAGCATATTGATTTGATACGTGAAAGTGTTGCTGTAGGCCCAGAAATTTCTATTAGTCGATGTTCACAACAATTTGGGCTCAGGACTTGGGCCGTATTTCCTTCAGAATGCTACTAGTGAAGCTGCAACTGAATGGTGTTCGATATCGTGAGATGATAACTGGACTTTCGTTTGCTGAATTGAATAATATTGATCTGGAGGATATGTGCTTCCAACAGGATGGCGCTACAGCTCACTCTGCTAATGAAACAAGTGATTTATTGAAAGAAAAAATTCCTGACGAGTGATTGTAAGAAACGGTGGTGTTAATTGGTCACCAAGATCATGTGATTTGACACCGATGAAGTATTTACTTTGGGCTTACGTGAAAGGCCCGGTATATAAACTGGTTCGATGGAAGATAAAAAAGCATATTGATTTGATACGTGAAAGTGTTGCTGTAGGCCCAGAAATTTCTATTAGTCGATGTTCACAACAATTTGGACTCAGGACTTGGGCCGTATTTCCTTCAGAATGCTACTAGTGAAGCTGCAATTGAATGGTGTTCGATATCGTGAGATGATAACTGGACTTTCGTTTGCTGAATTGAATAATATTGATCTGGAGGATATGTGCTTCCAACAGGATGGCGCTACAGCTCACTCTGCTAATGAAACAAGTGATTTATTGAAAGAAAAAATTCCTGACGAGTGATTGTAAGAAACGGTGGTGTTAATTGGTCACCAAGATCATGTGATTTGACACCGATGAAGTATTTACTTTGGGCTTACGTGAAAGGCCCGGTATATAAACTGGTTGGATGGAAGATAAAAAAGCATATTGATTTGATACGTGAAAGTGTTGCTGTAGGCCCAGAAATTTTTATTAGTCGATGTTCACAACAATTTGGACTCAGGACTTGGGCCGTATTTCCTTCAGAATGCTACTAGTGAAGCTGCAACTGAATGGTGTCCGATATTGTGAGATGATAACTGGACTTTCGTTTGCTGAATTGAATAATATTAATCTGGAGGAAATGTGCTTCCAACAGGATGGCGTTACAGCTCACTCTGCTAATGAAACAAGTGATTTATTGAAACATAAAATTCCTGACGAGTGATTGTAAGAAACGGTGGTGTTAATTGGTCACCAAGATCATGTGATTTGACACCGATGAAATATTTACTTTGGGCTTACGTGAAAGGCCCGGTATATAAACTGGTTCGATGGAAGATAAAAAAGCATATTGATTTGGTACGTGAAAGTGTTGCTGAAGGCCCAGAAATTTCTATTAGTCGATGTTCACAACAATTTAGACTCAGGACTTGGACCGTATTTCCTTCAGAATGCTACTAGTGAAGCTGCAACTGTGAATGGTGTTCGATATCGTGAGATGATAACTGGACTTTCGTTTGCTGAATTGAATAATATTGATCTGGAGGATACGTGCTTCCAACAGGATGGCGCTACAGCTCACTCTGCTAATGAAACAAGTGATTTATTGAAAGAAAAAATTCCTGACGAGTGATTGTAAGAAACGGTGGTGTTAATTGGTCACCAAGATCATGTGATTTGACACCGATGAAGTATTTACGTTGGGCTTACGTGAAAGGCCCGGTATATAAACTGGTTCGATGGAAGATAAAAAAGCTTATTGATTTGATACGTGAAACTGTTGCTGTAGGCCCAGAAATTTCTATTAGTCGATGTTCACAACAATTTAGACTCAGGACTTGGACCGTATTTCCTTCAGAATGCTACTAGTGAAGCTGCAACTGTGAATGGTGTTCGATATCGTGAGATGATAACTGGACTTTCGTTTGCTGAATTGAATAATATTGATCTGGAGGATACGTGCTTCCAACAGGATGGCGCTACAGCTCACTCTGCTAATGAAACAAGTGATTTATTGAAAGAAAAAATTCCTGACGAGTGATTGTAAGAAACGGTGGTGTTAATTGGTCACCAAGATCATGTGATTTGACACCGATGAAGTATTTACTTTGGGCTTACGTGAAAGGCCCGGTATATAAACTGGTTCGATGGAAGATAAAAAAGCATATTGATTTGGTACGTGAAAGTGTTGCTGTAGGCCCAGAAATTTCTATTAGTCGATGTTCACAACAATTTGGACTCAGGACTTGGGCCGTATTTCCTTCAGAATGCTACTAGTGAAGCTGCAACTGAATGGTGTTCGATATCGTGAGATGATAACTGGACTTTTGTTTGCTGAATTGAATAATATTGATCTGGAGGATATGTGCTTCCAACAGGATGGCGCTACAGCTCACTCTGCTAATGAACAAGTGATTTATTGAAAGAAAAAATTCCTGACGAGTGATTGTAAGAAACGGTGGTGTTAATTGGTCACCAAGATCATGTGATTTGACACCGATGAAGTATTTACTTTGGGCTTACGTGAAAGGCCCGGTATATAAACTGGTTCGATGGAAGATAAAAAAGCATATTGATTTGATACGTGAAAGTGTTGCTGTAGGCCCAGAAATTTCTATTAGTCGATGTTCACAACAATTTGGGCTCAGGACTTGGGCCGTATTTCCTTCAGAATGCTACTGGTGAAGCTGCAACTGTGAATTATGTTCGATATCGTGAGATGATAACTGGACTTCGGTTTGCTGAATTGAATAATATTGATCTGGAGGATATGTGCTTCCAACAGGATGGCGCTACAGCTCACTCTACTAATGAAACAATTGATTTATTGAAAGAAAAAATTCCTGACGAGTGATTGTAAGAAAATTTTTTTTTTCAAATCAACGCAAATTCTGTGGTTTATTCAAGAATTTAAAAAAACCGCCCAATTTGAAAGATCGTTCATATAGTAAAGAAACGGGTGATTTTCGATATCAAATTTCTAGTGCATCATGGTATTAATAATCATGAACTAGTAGAATTGTATTGAGATAACCCAACGGTTATTGTAGTCGCCAAGTCAATATTAACCGTAATGAGTTATGATGAGGTATAAACATGGTTAAAAACTTTGAAGAAACTAGTCATACACTGAAAATTGAACTTTCAGGTGGGGAAAGAGCTGTATATAAACCAATAAATATAGATAAAGTCAGGGCCTCTGCCCATAAAGTTTCATTGAAAATTCCGGTCATGAGCCAAACCTGACGCCGATTCATTGACGCCGTTGGTGGGATCAATCTGCACTACTCAGCTCAGTTTCAAAAAGTTCCGGGAAGGAGACACGAGTCTTGAAGATAAGTGAATATCAGGCCCTCCACGTCTTCTCGATGCCCGATATTTTAAAAGCAGCTGTAGCTAGAGATTCTAGAATAAGCACTAGGATACTTTCAGGAGAATTAGAAGTATCCCAGACTGTCATTGAGTCCAGTCCCTCCGGTTCTTTTAACAAGGCCCGAGAGATTTGTCAAAAGGTATCAAAAAGGAAAAATATTTCACTTTAAATTGGTTCCTGATGATAGGGCGACAAATCTAAAACTATACTCAGTCCAACTTGGAAAGGTACACGCTATTTTGGTCGAAAAACATCAGCTTTGGTTAATAGTAACAAGGTTCTTCTGTAACAAAACAACATAAGATCACACACTTTATATATGACCACCTCAAAAATTAACAAACTGGACTTTAAACTTCTCCCACATCCAGCTTACAGCTCCCACCTCGCTCCGTTAGATTACCAGTTTCTACAACCATTCTTCCTGAGCCATTCTACAGAGGTAGCTGCGCCGAGTTTTTCTGGCTCAAAAAACTCAGCGTGGTACCGAGGAGGAATAGAGTGAAAAGATGAGTTGAGCTTATGTAAAACAATGACGAAGGAATAATCTCCAGGTATTTTTTTTTATTGTGAATAATTATGAATCTCAAAAACTTAAATACTTTTATCACATCTTAGTATTGTAACACAAACAATTAACAGTATATTCAGTAAAAGTTTTGATTAGCTATGATTTTAAATAATTACCTCTCCAAATCCTTCTATTACTCTTAGAGCTACCATCGCCTTCCAGTCGCCATTGGTACCAATAATCACAAAAGGAGTGATTATAGTAAAAATGGCAGTAGACAAGATTCCCAATCCAAGAGAATATTTTCCACCAAACTTTTCAGCCAGTACGCCACCGGGAAGATGTGTGATGACATAACCCCAATAAAATGAGCTGAGAATGAGGCCTTGAGTTTTCTCGTCCCAATCATAAAGAGTCGTTTGGTCCTGAAAGAAATAAATGCAGGTTTATTTTTATTATAAACAACGTTATATAGTTTTTAGAATATCTATATTATTGTATTTAATTTTATTTCGTACAGTTTTGATAAGAAAATAAAAAAAATCAGGTATTTTAATTATTATTTAAGTCTTTCCCTAGACAGTGTTTCTGAACGTTCAGAAACCAATGGTACGACCATACATGTACGACAAGAGATGAATACATAATTTTATATAGTTTAATTTGTACATAAAATCAGTAAACATTTATTAAATAATATGATAATATAATATATTTTTATATATTAAATATTAGCCAGAAAAATTATTTCCATTGTTAAGATAGGCAACTAGTAAAACTCATGTAAAAGTAAATGGAGCAATCCGCTTTCAAACTAATTGAGTTTGTCCTTTACAATTAACTATTTTAACTCCATAATATCTGTGGACGTGACATCAGAATGACTTTTTTGGTCAGTTAATTAGTCGATTATTATGACTAATTAATTTTCATTCGCCAAAAATCACTTTACAAAAATTCCAAACCAACGAATCCTTATAGAATATTTGATTAAGAGTCAGGTGGGATCTCCTGTAATCCGGTATCTCATAAATCGAAACGCAGCGTAACTTTTGCGTTTAGTACATGGATGGGTGCCGTCCGAGGAAAGACCAGGCTTGTTTGGGAAATTAATTAAATTACAATTTGGGAAGTTTTTTATAATGTAGCATGTATAAAAAAAATATTTGGGTTTTATTTAAAAAGTCACCTAACTTATTGATCTTAGTATTTTAATACTTAGGGGTTTACTGTCCGGAATATGGATGATTTTATATCTTAAAGTCATTAAACAATATTTGATATGTAAATTGAAACTTTAACTAAATGCGTCATACCGCGTAGAGTTTCGGCGCGATGTAATCATCAGTTTATTTACAGTCGCTATTTCTTTTAGCCGAATTCGAGAGTTGTCGAGAAAGTGTAAGTAAAGAATGTATCATTCAGTATTATGTAGCCACGAAATTTCTTGTGCTGAATCACCGAAAATATTACAAAAGCTTTTGAGTCATGTCTCTCGGAAATTCAAGCTTAGAAATAGCGAAAGGTCGTAAAAGATGACCGATAAGTGGATATTAACTAGCCACGTTCTAGTTGACTTTCAACTCCTATAACTGAAGGAAATATAAAGTAAACTTAGTCAAGTAGTGCTTGACGATAATCATTATTTGAGAAGGATATGAGTTGAATCAGAACGGAATGAATTGATGTTTAGAGGCAAATACCGATCAGGTTAATCAGGCCTCTTCAACTCGCGGGGTCCTCAATCTTCGTCTGTCAATCGGGTCCATTGGTTCAGTTGGTCTAGTTAATTGTCGTTACATCGCCTTTCTATATGGCTTGTCCACCTCCATTTTGATTCCATTTTTACAATTTAAAGATGTGAATTATGTTATGAAATAAAGGTAGAGGAGGGGCGAAGGTTAGATTTTTTTAAGGGAGGCGTATTATCATAAAATTTGGAATTGCTGATGTAGATTTTTGCTAATGGTAGTAGACATAGCAATGGTAGCAACATAACTGTCGAACTTTATATACAAACAATCCTGGAACCTCACTTACTAGTAGGTCTTTTGGTTAATAATGTCGATTTTGCTAAGAGAGAGTAACTAATACATTTGTTGATATAGTATAATGACGTTGGCGTATTATCTATGGCGTTTTGAAGAATGAACATATGCAATCAAGTTCGGTATTAATTATCATTGCGCAAAAAACATAGTTTTGAATGTGTCGAATTGTATACCAAAAAAAGACGTTTTGCAGAGAAGTTTAATAACCATTTTTCGTTTGAAGAAAAGGTTTGTTGAAAGTTATCGATTGTTGCTTGAAGCTTATGGTAAATAATCATTAACCCAACAAACTTATGAACGATAGTTTAAACGCTTTAGAAGTGATTTTGAATATTAAAGTCAAGGAGCGCCCAGGACAGCCGAAAAAGTTCGTTAAGCCACCACTAAAATGCCAGCAAGTCTTTCCCTAGATTGTGTTTCTGAACGTTAAGAAACCAACGGTACGATTATACATATACGACAAGAGATGAATACATAATTTTACATACTTTAATTTGTACATAAAATCAGTAAACAGTCCATAAAAAAATATTATGATAATTTTTTTTTTATTAAATATGATAATATATATATATATATATATATATATATATATATATATATATATATATATATATATATATATATATATATATATATATATAAATAATATAATTTAATAATGTAAAAGTAAATGGAGCAATCCGCTTTCAAACTAATGGAGTATGTCCTTTACAATTGACTATTTTAGCTCCATAATCTCTGTGGATGCGACATCAGAATGACTTTTTTGATCAGTATAATAATCGACTAATTAAAAATATTTAAATTTTTTAAAATTTTCATTCGTCAAATTGTCAACATTACTTTAAAAAAATCCAAAACAACGAATCCTTATAGAATATTTGATTAAGAGTGAGGATACATTTGCTTTGTATGTAATGTCAATATCGTCAGGTAGGATCTCCTGTAATCCGGTATCTCATAAATCGAATCGCAGCTAACGAATATATGCAATCAAAGGTCAGTTCATTATTAATTGTCATTAAGCAAAAAAACATAGTTTTGAATATGTCGAATTATATACCAAAAAAGACGTTTTGCAGAGAAGTTTAATAACCTTCTTTCGTTTGAAGAAAATGTTTGTTGAAAGTTATTGATTGTTGGTTGAAGCTTATGGTAAATAATCATTAACCCAACAAACTTATGAACGATAGTTTAAACGCTTTAGAAGTGATTTTGAATATTAAAGTCAAGGAGCTTCCAGGACAGCCGAAAAAGTTTGAAGATGTAGATTTGCAAACATTATTGGATGAAGACTCAACTCATACGTTGAAACAATTGAGAGAAGCATTGAATGTTGCTCAATCCACCATTTTCGAATGCCTATACGCATTGGAAAAGATCCAGAAGGAAGGAAATTGGGTTCCATATGAATTGATGAAAAGAGACATTGAAAGGCGAAAGATCACATGTGAAATTTTGTTTTCCAGACATACAAGAAAAGGTTTTTTTTGCGTCGAGTTGTGGCAAGTGATGAAAAAGTAGATCTATTTTGACCCAAAACTAATAATTGATTCTAACTAATAATTATAAACTAAGAAAAAGAATAACTAATAGTTGATTCTAACCCAAAGTACAAAAATTGTTTCACCGGCAACGATTGATAAAATTGAAACGAGCATTGCAGGAAAAACGACCAGAATGGGCACAAAGATACGATAAAGTCCTTTTTCAACGTGGCAATGCTCGGCCCCATGTCGAAAAATGTTTATAAAACTATTTGGAAAATGTTAAATGGGATATTCTGCCTCAGCCACCTGATGAACGTTTGTCCTCAAAAATTCTTTTGGCGCGGAATCCATTCTTTGACAGAAAGATGGGAAAAAATAATAGCTAACCAAGGCCAATAGTTTGATTATTAAGGTAATCTAATTTGTTGTGGGAATTAATACTTAAATTTTGCGAAAAAATCGACATTATGAATCGAAACATATGCATTTTCAGAATATTTGGATCTCCCAAGCCTACAAAATTAACTCAAATAATCTAAAGACTAGAAGCTCTTGGAAATGAGATACCATCTTATCGGATCTGCTTAACAGATCGTGTTACACCTACACATTATTTTTAACGTAGAAACTTTCATCTCTAAATAAATAAAACTTTTAAATCAGGATGTTTTACCTTAATAGCACTGTTAGTTTTATTAAATTCTTCCGGTGTACAGGCATCTGGATCGTAATACTCCGTCGCTTTAATTGGTATGACCATCTCCGTGATCGCTAAGGACAACGATACCCTCATGGTGTATGCGTTAACTATTGCGAAAAATCCCATAATTCCCAAAACATATCTTTGCGGTATGAGAAAACCTAAAACAAACTTTATTAGTTCGAATTGATTATAAAATCAACATATTCCCGGAAATTGGAAAAAACCTTCTCTGCAAAATATTTAGACAAGTCATTATTTATAATGAATATTTGCGATTTGTTTGACACGTAAAGCAGTGAATAAAATTATGAAATTAGAAGGGAATTAATTAATTCCCTTGGCGTGATGCTAAAATACGAGGAGAGTTCACGAATTACTGGCCCCAAAAAGGCTTATCAGAGACGTTTGAAGAAACTCATTTTGCTAATATAATCTTCTAAAATTAAAAGGTCTCGATGCCTTTGGAAGTAACATATTTAATTAATTGGTCATTTGAAAGTGATATATTTCCGAATGTTCTGAAGACAACTAAAATAATTCTGATATTTAAGAAGGGCGATCTTCTATGCCTTAGCAACTACAGACCAATTGTCATTCTGTCCGTGGTATTTAAAATAATAATGTCCTTTGTAAATAAATTATATATATATATATATATATATATATATATATATATATATATATATATATATATATATATATTTCTAAATCATTTCGATAGTCCACAAATGGTTTGGTAGTACTATCAAAAATTTCCACAGCCCTTAAACAAAACGGATATTCAGAAAATTGTATCAGAAAGGCCATTCACCGTCAGGAAACCCAAACACGAAGAACAATAGAAGATCATGAACTAAAGGTCCTGCTACCATACGTAAAAGGAATCACAGATGGAATTGGCAAACTACTAAGGAAACATAAGATCAGAACAGCCAACAAGCCGCCCAAAACTATCGCAAACATCCTAAAAAACTCCAAAGACAAATTTAGACTGGAAAATCATGGGGTATCTTGTTCCGCCTGCAACAGAACATACATAGGACAGACAAACAAACGAATATTGACCAGAATAAAAGAACATAAAAACAACTTTACAAACAAACCACTTCCGCCTAGTTCCTGCATCATCTACAAACAGGACATAAAATCAATTTTGAAGGAGCCGTCAGCAGGACTCTTCAATCGGATAGATACCTGGGATGATTTAGAAACATATTTTACCATCCGTGAATATATATATATATATATATATATATATATATATATATATATATATATATATATATATATATATATATATATATATATATATATATATATATATATATATATATTATTATTATTATTTTGATTTCCCGAATTTTTTAATATGTTTCTGTAGTCTATTAAAAAATTCAGGGCAATTTTTTTGATCATTGATCAAAAAACTTGATCAAATTGTTTTTTGATCAATCTGTTCAAAATCGAATTTGATCAAATAAATTAAGGTCAATTTTTATTTATTTATTTTTGATAATTCGTTTGAAGTATCTCAATTTAAAAAAAAAATTGAGCTTTTTTTTGGTTTTTTGGCCATAGCTTCTTGAAAAGGGACAAAGTTAGACCGTTTTTTTTCAAAATTGTCGTTTTTTGCGTAATTTTTAGAAATACATACAAAAAATTATTCAAAGTGTTTTACCCTTGACTTTTCAATTTTAAACTTTTTTGACAATGAGCGTATGCTTTTATTTTTAAATTCATAATTCAAACCAATTTTTGTTGTTAACTATTAATTTTTTAGTGATTTTGAATGAATTTTTAAATTTTTTCGTCAATAATAGGTGTTTAAGGTAAATAATCACTATTTTAGTTCATTTTAACACAATGATAACGAAGGTGTTTATTTATTTGCGTGTTCTTTTAATAACTTTACATATTCGACTATCAATGAAATGAAAATACTCTTTAACAATTGTTTCCATTTTCAATTGGAATGATTGAGTGTAATTTTTGTGGCTTATATATATATATATATATATATATATATATATATATATATATATATATATATATATATATATATATATATATATTTATACCAGGTGTCCCATTAAGGATGGGTCGCGGCCGTATCTTGAAAACTATTTATCCCACAGCTTTGGGGAAAATAATTGTACTAAAAATTATCATGAGAAATTCACCAAAAATATTTTTAAGCTTCTAAAACGACCGCAAGAGGGCGTGAGGAGCTAAACATTTTTAAAAATAATTTTTTTTGTGTATTTTCAAGTGTTAACCGAGTAAGAAAAATTCTCAGTTATAATTAGCAAACTGTCTCCTACAACTTTGTTTTATGACATTTTGTCGTAATTTCACGAATAGAAGGGTGGGGGGGAGTTTTACCTATTGAGATGAAAAGTCGTCTAATGTCCATTTGCCTTAACCGATTTTTTTCAATTTGGATTCATTTAAAAGGCAATTGCTGGAACAATCAGATAATCTGGGAGATAAATTATTTAGTTTATAAATGAAACCGCGAGGTGGCGTTACATTCAACAATAGTTTTTTGATGTCAAGAGCTATTTCGATTTTTCTGAAAAAATCAGTTATTATTTCACTACTACCTGCATTAAGTTAAAAAAATATTAACCTAATATTTGCCTTCCTTCACACTTTCCCCAGGCTTAGGACTAGTCCAAATTCTTCGTGCCATATTAATTTGGAGCGTGTTTAAAGGCCAACGGGCCAACAACGAAGATAATAATAATAACAACAGTCAAATAAAATTAACAGCACAACAGTCTAATAATTAACAGAATCTGAACTTTAACGCCTTTCTAAATGTTCAAAATGCCTTCCATCCTTAGAAATGCAAAGATTTATTTTTCGACGAGTACTAAAAACGGTAGCTTCAATTTCCGCTCTTGAAATGCTGGTTATTGAATTTTGAATTATTTCAATCATGTTTTCTCGTGTGGTAGGACGAGTTTGAAAAACAAGGTCTTTTAGTCTTCCCCACAAGTAAAAATCGAGGACTGTCAAATCCGGTGAGCGCGGCGGCCACGAAAATAAACTACCGAGTCCTGTCCAACGATTTGGAAACGAAGCATCCAAGAAGTTTCGAACCACCTGCGAGAAGTGGGCAGGGCATCCATCATGCTGGTACCACATTTGCCTTCTTGTTTCCAACGAAACATCTTCCATTAGTTCTGGCAGTCCATTTTGTAAAAAATTTAAATATGTTTCACTATTCAAATGTCCATTAAAAATAAAGGGACCAATAATTTTGTCTCCCAAAACACCACACCATACGTTCACACTCCATCTATTTTGGTGGTTGATTTCTGTGGTGAAGGCATTTTGAACATTTAGAAAGGCGTTAAGTTCAGATTCTGTTAATTATTAGACTGTTGTGCTGTTAATTTTATTTGACTGCTGTTATTGTTATTATCTTCGTTGTTGGCCCGTTGGCATGTAAACACGCTCCAAATTAATATGGCACGAAGAATTTGGACCAGTCCTAAGCCTGGGTAAGGTGTGAAGGAAGGCAAACATTAGGTTAATACTTTTTTAACTTAATGCAGGTAGTAGTGAAATAATAACTGATTTTTTCAGAAAAATCGAAATATCTCTTGACATGTCAGAGATATCGATTTCGGGTTTTCACTGGATGATTCCTCTTTAAATTACCTCTCTAGCCATGTAATAAAAGCTGTACCATGCCATTTAAAAAAAACTGAACAAAACTTCAAAAAAACTATTGTTGAATGTAACGCCACATCGCGGTTTCATTTATAAACTAAATAATTTATCTCCCAGATTATCTAATGGTGCCTGCAATTGCATTTTAAATGAATCCAAATTGAGGAAAATCGGTTTGGGCAAACGGACATTAGACGACTTTTTATCTAAATAGGTAAAACTCCCCCCACTTCTTTATTCGCGAAGTTACGACAAAATGTCATAAAACAAAGTTGTAGGAGACAGTTTGCTAATTATAACTGAGAATTTTTCTTACTCGGTTAACACTTGAAAATACACAAAAAAATGATTTTTTAAAATGTTTAGCTCGTCACGCCCTCTTGCGGTCGTTTTAGAAGCTTAAAAATATTTTTGGTGAATTTCTCACAGTCAGTTTTAGTACAATTTTTTTTCCCCAAAGCTGTGGGATAAATAGTTTTCAAGATACGGCCGCGATCCATCCTTAATGGGACACCTGGTATATATAACAATAAAACCGACCATTTAAAGTGTATTGGCATTTTGATGGACCTAAGTAATTCTACTTAGTCACATGTTCATGTGACTTAGTTGATCATTCTGTATTACTTTATAAACTATATAACTATGGTATAGAGAGATAAAATTCATTAATGGATACAGTCATGTATCACTGATCGCACCCAGATCTTTGAAATAAATAATATACAATCTAAAATATCGAGAATTGTTTGCGGAATAATATCTCAAGTATCTGTTCTAGCCCTCTTTTACTTCTGCTTTTTATTAATGTTTTACCGACTATCTGCGATAATAAAACATAATTATGTTTGCTGATGACTGTAGCTACCTAGTGCCAGTTGATGATATACAGGGACTTACGTAGATTACTCAGACCATTCTACACAAATTTTATCTTTATATTTATTTATATTTATATATAACTTCCTTCTTCAAACAATTGTTTCTACACAATTTTTTTAACTTCCCTGTTCAAGCTTATATAGAGGACAAATCTTTTCGCTTAAAAATTGACGGAAGGTCAATACGGCAGGTGTCAGGTGTCAAGTTCTTGGGTATTCATTCAAGTTCTTTGGTTGCCAAAAATTAGCAACCCTATGCATATGCTTCATATAAAGTGAAACTGGTCACTAGTACTGATTAGTGTTGTAAGATTATTATGCTAAATTTTATAGCCGTGTAAAGTATGGACTAATTTTCTGCGGCAATTCACCTCATTTATTGCGAGTTTTCAGATTCCAAAAGCTCCTGATAAGAACAATCGCCGGAGCTCGAAAATCAGCTAGCTGCCGACATCTTTTTCTTGGATAGAATAGCTTAACATTACCTTCATTATACATAAACGAGATTATTAAATTTGTTAGAGTGAATGTTCAAAAATTTTCACAGCATTTTTCCATGAATACAAAACTCATGGTCGTAAAACTTCGTTTACTCAGTACACTCGCTTAAAGTATTTGGAAATAGCGTATGCTATAAAGGGGTTAAATTCGTTCGTTTAAGACCGACCTTTCTACCCCACTTACCGAATTTTCGTGGAAATCGTCTAAAACTGAAGCAATAAGTATTTTGAGTTTGGTTCATTTAAAAAGCAAGTGAATTCCTGCACCATTGACCGTTTTACTAAAGATAATTATTGTCTACTATATTTACCACACGGTATATTTAATTAAACTAGATATGTTTATTGTTTTATTGCACCATCTGTTTGAACGTGGATCATCTCAGACTTGATTTTTACACAAAACTCATATTTATTGGCATATTGTTGAGGTGGATGACTGGCAGTAGAACAATATAAAACATAATTCTTAATCTAACATAGTACTTATTTATAATATAACCGCAAAGCTTTTTTTATACTTTACTAAGATTAGTTTAAAACTTTTTCTATTATTGCACAATTAAGGGACTACCTGAAAAGGTATTGTTATTCTGCATTACCTAATTTTAATTTTAAATAATAACAATAGTAAGATTATTCAAGTATGATGTTAACAGAATAGTGGTTGTAAATACTTTCTACTTATTTAATTCTTACTGTCAATAAATATTTAATTTTTACTGTTATTTTCTATTATGCTTTTCTCTCACCCATTGTGGCGAGCAAACTCCAAGTATTCCAGAACAAAATCCTGCGTTTGGCACTAAACGGTTTCTTGTTAGTTCGGAAAAACCAATTTTTTTGCGAAACTGGTGTTTTGCTAGTCTCCCAAGTTTATTCCACCGCAAATCCGAAGTTTGTCTTACAAACTCGGCTTAGCGATAATCCCCGCATCTTAAACCGTTATCCCCCTTGCTCCGATCAGCAAGCAGAAAAGAACCGCACTTCGATTCTTGGCTTGCGTAAGACCACCCTCTACTTTACTGGCCGCCAAAACCCTGCCAGGCCAAATGCGGGTCGACCGATCGGCTTGTCCGGCATTTTGGCAAACCCGTCTCAATTTTCCGATGAGTCAAAAGTCTTCAAAACTAACCTCCATGAAGTTATATCCTCCTTTCCATAAAAGCCGAAATTTTCCGGCAATTCCTGGGTCAACAAGAGGCCTCCAAACCGCACAAAATCCAACCCTGTCTCGGGGTACAATCTCGTGACAAATAAGTAGGAGCCCGAGAGCTATCTTAAAAACCAAGTTAAAGTCAATGTCTCTGATGTCCTTTAAAATATAAAATATTTTTATACGCCCCTGAAGGAAAAAAAATCTACATTGACACTGTAATATTCCATTCTTCTTATGAACACATAAAGTTTCAGTTTCTGCAATACGGACGGACGATTGGGAGATCGTCCGTCGGGAGATCGGATTGTTACAAGAGTGTAACATTCATTCAGTAATCGCCCTTCAGTCATGCCAATTCGAGACTGGGTAAAGCCTGAAGCCCTCTGAGACTTATTCCACTTTGCTCACTTGCCAATCGCAAAATTTTAATTATATTAAAAATTTTTTTTTTTATATATATTAATTTTTCGATATACAGTAATCCCTTATCACCCGCGAGGGTTTCTTTCCGGATAGAGGGACGCGGTTGGCGAGAGATTTTTTGGGGCTCCACTTGAAAACAGAAAATTAGGTATATATATATATATATATATATATATATATATATATATATATATATATATATATATATATTCACACATATATATATATATATATATATATATATATATATATATATATATATATATATATATATATATATATATATATATATATATATCCATAACCATCACTTCGAGACAAGTACCTCCCAGGACCGGTTTCTGGTCTCACAGCCGTCGTCAGCTGGTCTCTAGTCTAACGCAAGAAGACAGCTGAATAGAAACGAACAGAGCAAAACCAAGTCAACCGGCCATATTAAAATGAACAGAGGTATGTGGAAGTACGGATGAAAGATTTCTGTTATTCAAATATCTCTATCCACGGTCCTACTATGCTATATTTTGAGCATGTCTTATATCTACATCCAAGGTTGTGGGAAGAATGCATCGCATAGTTCCGACTGCTCCGAACATTCACCGTAGGATGGCGCGAGTTGCATTGAGATTGCGACCCGCCAATCAATATGATCAATAAGTTAAAAACTTTTCGATAAGCCTAGGTAGGTCAAACAGATGAATCAACGTAAAAAAATTAATGAACATAAAATTATTAATTATTAAATATTTATTAATGATTAGCACAATTTTAATGTTGATTTCAAAACTTTACATGTAAGGAATAAACCTAAAATATTAATTGTTGGAAAATAACAGCTATTATTCGTAAATACGGTTAAAAAAAATTATACAACTAAGGTTGCTTGAAGACGGCTCAGATGGTACCGAACTAAAATTAGTACTTTATATAAAAAGTACATTAAAATAACGAAAAAAAACAATTTTTAATTATTAATAAATCCTAATTATTAGGATTAAATATATATATATATATATATATATATATATATATATATATATATATATATATATATATATATATATATATATATATATATATATATAATGAGTCAAAAAACTATCTAATTTATTTACATTTATACTGAGAAAAAAATCGGTGTCGTAGCCATTTGAAATTTTCCATTTTAATAACACGCAAAAACATTTTTCTTCATCAAAAATGCTATAACTTTTGAACCATTTCAAATAATAAATTTTTATAGGCATGTTCTTGTAGGGCATTAAATTCTCTGAAAAATGAACCCAGAGTTCACCAGCTCGGCAGTTACACCGTCTCTTCCTGGAGCCTTACCGTTTTTCATCGATTCTATAGCATTTATTACTTTATCCACTAAGATATCTGGCATTTGTTCTTCCGAGGATGTTGTTGTCTTTGAGTGGTTCTGATCTGATATTCATATAACTGGGAATAACATTTTCTGACAACCTCTAACATTTGTGTACGCGCATTAAAGCATAAATTTGCGTTCTTTTCTTTCTCAGCTTCTGCTTAGCCTTGTTAATTCCTTTGTTTTCTTCCAGGGTTTTTAGCACTAGATATATGTTGAACCGGCATTCCAATTTTCACGGTCGTGAGCTTTCCTCTGCCACTCTGATCCAATATATTTAATGATGTCATCAATCCATCGTGATTTCGGTCTTCTTCGCGGATGTTTGCGATCAAGCGGTATCCACTCCGGATTCTCTTGGCCCATCTGTCATCCCATCGCCTCGCTATATGGCCTGCCCATCTCCATTTCATTTGCTTTACTCTTTCAATGATGTCAGTGATGTTCGTTTGTTCTCTGATCCATGCGTAGGACTTTCTGTCTCATCTTGTAATGCCAATCATACATCTTTCCATTGCCTTCTGTGCTGCCCGAAGTTTTTGAATCGATTGCGATGTGAGTGTCTAGGTTTTACTTCCGTATGTCATAACGGGTAGAACGCACTGATCCAAGACTTTTCTTTTCAGGCAATGTGGGTGTCTGCTCTTAAACACAATGTTGAGCCTGCCAACTACCTGCCAGCCACATTTAACACGCCGTTCCACCTCCCAGGCGGTATTCCCCTCCATTGAAATCCTCTGCCCAAGATATATAAAGCTGTCCACAATCTCCAAATCCCTTCCTAAAACTGAAATTCTTCTGTAATGAGCGAAGTTATTGAACATAATCTGACCTTTTTTCAAGTTTATTTTCAAGCCAAATGGTTCGCCCGCACTTTGCAGTTCTTATATGCATCTTTGCAGCTCCTCTGGGTCTTGTGACAGGAGAACGATATCATCTGCAAATTTAAGATGGTTAAAGCTTGCACCATTGATCTTTACACCATCCTGTTCTCAATCCAGTTTACGAAATACTTCTTCAAGGCCAACCGAGAAAAGAATAGGCGATATTGCGTTACCCTGCCGTACACCTCGTTCTGCATTAATTCCCACTTCAAGATCATCAAGGTGAATTGTGGCTGTAGCTCCATCATATATCGATCCTAATAGGTTTACATATGCTTTATCTGCCCTTTGGCTAAGCAGTGTATCCATTATTGCATGCTTTGAGATGGAGTCAAATGCTTTTTCGTAGTCGATAAAAGCCAAGCACAGTGGCATGGTGTATTCGTTGTACCTTTCTATGGCCTGCTGTACAACCTGGATGTGATCCATTGTACTGAATCCACTTTTAAATCCTGCTTGTTCTCTTGGTTGTGCGTCATTAAGATTTTTTAATATTCTTTTAGAAATTATCTTAGTGAAAACTTTGTACATTACTGATAAAAGGCTTATTGGACGGTAGTTCTTTAAATCTTCCTGTGCTTCCTTTTTATGTAAAAGGATCACTTCTGCATTTTTCCATAAGTCAGGTACTTTTTGTTCTTTGAGGCATTTTGAGTATAATTTTGCCAGTGTTTCATGTAACGTCCGACTACCAACTTTTAGTATTTCGACAGTTACACTGTCCTTTCCTAGAGCCATGCCGTTTTTCATCGATTCTATAGCATTTGTTACTTCCTCCGCTAGGATATCTGGCATTTGTTCTTCCGTGGGTATTGGTGTCTTTGATTGGTTCTGATCTTCATATAACTCGGAATAAAAATTTCTGACAACCTCTAGCATTTGCGTACCCGCCATGCATACTGTGCCCTCCTCACCCCTTAAGGCATATATTTGCGTTCTTTTGTTTTTCAGCTTCTGTTTAGGCTTGTTAATTCCTTGGTTTTCTTCCAGGATTTTTTGCACTAGCTGCATGTTTAATCGGCGCGAGTCCTCTCTCTCTCTCTCTCTCTCTCTATATATATATATATATATATATATATATATATATATATATATATATATATATATATATATATATATATATATATATATATATATATGTGTGTGTGTGTGTGTGTGTGTGTGTGTGTGTGTGTGTGTGTGTGTGTGCGTGTGTGTGTGATTAAAGGGTGGTGAATTGTGCCCGTTGGGGGGCGGGGGAAAGTCGCCCGTGTTCCGCGTCGGTGCTTTGCCGTTCCTTCGTCCACCGTCCGAGGCCCCGGGGGGCGTCTTCGAGGACCGCTTTCTGCCCTTGGGCCGTCGTCGGTTGAGCTCGGGCGGATGGCGGAGAGACTAATGCTTTTCTCCGCGTGCCCGGTTCATTGTTTGTTTCAATTTTCTCAATCTAATTTTTGACCATTTTTTCAAGCTATTGGGGTCTTATGTCCGCAATTTTCCGCGTTATCTTGCCTTTCAAGGCGTCAATAGTAGCTGGTTTAACGGCATAGACCAAATACTTAACATAACCTCAAAGAAAGTAATCTAAAGGCGATAAATCGCATGACTTCGGTGGTCAATTAAGAGATCTGTACCTCGAAATAATTTTCTCACAGAATTGTTCCCTCAATTAACCGATTATTGTGTTGGCTGTGGAGCTGTCCTGTTGAAACCACATTTCCACCAAGTTAAATTTTTCCACGTAGTCGAATAACCAAACCCAACTTCCTGCGAACGGCTACGAATTGATAAATTTGGATCTACAACAACACTGTCAACAACAGCGGCGATATTTTCTTCCGAGTGCACAGTTTTTTGTTTTAATATCGAACGTCGGGAAATGCGTTCGAAATTTGTCGATAATTCGGCGAATATATCGTTCGGTTGGGCGATTATGTGCACCAGAGTTGACGAAATACTCTATATTTTGCCAGATGATTGCGCAAACTGACAGTTCGTTTGACAGAGACCTCTGTCACAGTATGTCGGAAAAATTACGACACTTTTTAAATTAAAAAAAAACTAGCATCGCCATCTATTAAAACAATATATAATAAAAAAGTATATCTCTTCTATAAAGCGAAGCTCCCATCAATAGAATCTAACAACGAATTGTTAAGTTATAATGATTAAAGGGATAGTACTTTTTGTCACCTGGTCACAAATCACAAAAGAAGAAAGAACTAATATTAAATTTTGTTTAAACTCGGTAAAGCTTTTACAGAAATATTTGAATTGATGAAAAAAGTTTATGGCAATGATTGATTATCCCATACACGCATGTTCTAATGGCTTAAACAAATCCAGGACTGACGTGATGTTTTGAAAGGCGACTCAAAGCCGAACCGGTCAAAAAAGAAAAATCGCGATTAGTTAGTGGTAAGAGTGTGTGAATTAATTCCACACGGTCAAAATGTCACTGATGAGTATTATCTGGGTGTTATGGAGCATCGTTCGAGTGACGACCGAATATCGAGTTTTAGGGGGTTGGTTTTTGTTGAATGATAATTCTGCATCTCACAGGACCCTCGCTGTTCGTGAATTTTTGGTGAAAAAACATATATGTGTGCTTTAATATTCTCTGTATTCACCTGATTTATCTCTGTGTGAGTATTTCCTGTTACCAAAACTCAAACCGGTCATGAAAGAAATGTTTTATTACAAGAGGTGATCCCGAAAAACAACTTAAAAAATCTGTGCCAGCATTGGTTGAACGTGTCCACAAGTGTATTGATGAGGAAGGAATATATTTTGGATTAATATAAATAATTTTGGAAATAAAGTTTTACCTTGTGTTAACAATATAAAGTAATTACAATACATTTTCTACTTACATTTCGATAAGGTTAATCTCCAACCAGTTAACATTTTTCTTATATAAATAATAAGTTTCGTTTGAACTACGTTTTTACTAGTTTTGGATCGAAAAATATCAACACGTTTTGCCTATTAACAAAATTCAGATTCGCGAAACTTATGAGTACATTTCTACGAGTGTGTTGTTATCAGTTTGAAAACTCAAAAGAAACTGTTCTTAAACTACTCCAACTGACAAACAGAATAAATTAAACTGTATACAAGATTCGGAATTTACTTTTGTTTAAATTTCCAATTCGTAGTAAAAATTTTTTTGCACCAGCGGTTACGCGACAACTTTTATAATGGGATATCCAGTTCGCGATTCGTGCTATTAAAATGGTTAATGTTAATTTTTTCCGCCGTTTTCGTGAAATTACTTTGAATGACTGAACAAAATAAAGGTGCTAGATGCAGAAGCACAAATTTGTACAAGCATTTCGAGTGTTTTTTTCAACAGTTATTTTTCGAGTGTTTAGATGATTGTTGGTTTTGTGGCAAAATAGTTCAGACTAAAAAAAAAAAAGACTTTTTATCGCGAAACCAAAAAGTATGTCTGGTTTTTTGCAGGATATTTATGCTGTTTGATAGTTTGGTTTGTTGTTTGTGTTAGTTTATATATATATATATATATATATATATATATATATATATATATATATATATATATATATATATATATATATATATATATATATATATATATATATATATGTGGTATATATATATGCAGTTTTTTTACTTCTTTGGACTGCGTTCAACGAGACAACAGTAGTCAGGATTTATATACCCCCGACCGTTGGGTTCCACAATCTCATGTGGAACGCACAACAACCTGCGTCTCCGCCATAATGACCAATGGTTAGTTGCTTGACCGGGAGGAAGCCCCACCCATACCTTACATTGGAGCACGGGCGTAGCCAAGGGGGGGGTTTTGGGGGTTCAACCCCGAAATAAGCCAAATATTATCTAATATTATACCGAAAAAATACGAGGAGTGAAGAGAGTTAAATTATTACATTTGAATTGAATATATATCCGAACTAGTGGACGTTGCGCATAGTAACGCCATCTCTTTTCGAGTAGTCGAACTATTTTGTATCGTATGGAAACTTTGCGTTGTTTCTCGATTATTCGCCACGCCCCTCGCTCGGAATTAGTGGAGCTTTGTGGAAGTTTGTGGTAGTTTCTGGACGACTACTACTGGGCTGCTATATAAGCGGCACGTGACCGCGCTTACGGCAGTATTGTGCCATGCGAACTTGAAGCGAATATAAGTGAAAAGTGGTGAACGAATAGTGAAGAGAATTAAGTGTACCGTGTAAGTGAGTAATTTTAGTGCAGTGTTATTCGGTGACCTTGTTAAGGATAGATACGTGAATCATTTTTACTGTCGAAAAATGGAGGGAAAAAAAAGGAAGGGTGATAAACTTAAAGGTATGGACTACTGGAAAAAGTGTTGTGGTCAAGGGGTTTCAAATAAAGAAACAAATTTGGATTTAGCTATCAAAACTTCAGCTACCTTGCATGCTGATAAGAAGACTGTGATGACAAAAGGGCCCTCGACCTCTACCTCAATCACAATACCGATTGTCGAAATCGATGCCATGTCGCTGGTGCCCTGTTCGACACCTTCAACTGCCGAATCTACATCTAGTCTGCAACAGGCCAGCTTGCCTGTTACCTCATCTTTTACAACTGTAGCTAAGTTGGTTGTTGTTTTTTACGCGAATCAAGAAAAAATCTTGGATGAATATTTTAAAGTCCAAATTTTAAAAACACCATGGAACCCACCCAGAGATTATAAGTTTCCTATTTCCACAAAATGAAATGCGGTCATCAAAGGATCGGCCAGTTGGTAACCGAACCTTTTTGTAAGTGGAAAAATGCCCTAGAAATATTTGAAGCTTATGCGAAATCGGGATACCTCAAGCGAAATTCAGTACTGGCAGATAACTTTCTAAAAGTAATGTCTTCGCAGGCTTTTTCGGTCACTGAACAGATGTCTTCTGAAAGAAAGAGACAACAAGAGGAGAATCGAAAGAAACTAATCCCTATCGTAAAAGCAATAGTTTTTTGCGACAAACAAGGCATCTCCTTGAGAGGTAAAATCGATTCGGGGCGCATACAAATTACACCAGAATCACCAGAACCTGAACAACCACTACAGAATGATGGTAATTGTAATACAAACACAAACATGAAGCTATTATAAGATTCAGGGAAATTTATTCAGCGATTGTGAATGCTCTCGAAGAACTCCAATTTAATCACAATAAGGAAACATCGCAACAAACCGCCCAATTGCTAAGTACGCTTCGATCTTCGGATTTTCTGATGTGTTTAGTGATTCTTCAAAAAGTTATGAGCTATACATTGTCGTTATCAAAACAATTACAGTGTACAAACAATTACATGTTATTAATATCTTACAACTCCTGAGAAACAACACTGACGTCGAATCTCTTCATCTCTATGAAGACGCAAACGTTTTACTGGAAGAAAATGGTGGTATACTGCGAATGCCACGCATCGTCGGAAGACAATTAAATAGACCGAACATTCCTGCATTGGATGTATGCACGTATTACAAAATTAATTTGTTCATTCCATTTCTTGATCATACAATTCAACAATTGGTTGAAAGGTTTACCAAACAACGTAAAGTAGTATCAGCATTATCTGGTGTGCTACCTTCAAATTTTACTGCCAGTTCTGAAATTGAAGAAGCAATTTCCATGTACTCGTCACTGCTTCCCGAAAGCAACATATCAGTGGTTAAAGCAGAACTTGAAGTATGGAAAACAGTGATGACAAGTATCTCGCCTACCCCGAAATCTAGTTTGGAATGCCTAGATATGTGCGATAAAAACCTTTATTCTAATATTTACACATTACTACAAATCTTGGCTACCATTCCTGTATCCACTGCTACCCCAGAAAGGTCTTTCTCGAGCCTAGGGAGACTGAAAAACTATTTACGAAACACTACAAGTGAAAACAGACTTAATGGTTTGACTCTCATGAACATTCACTATGGAACAAAAATTCATGCAGATGAAGTAGTGGATATATTTAAAAGAAAAAGCCGAAGATTTCTTCTTTAATGGTTTTAGATTTAGCGCAGAGGAACGAAATTAATTTAACCGTTTCATTTAAAGTTAAGAACTTTATAAATAAATATGTTGTCATTTTTCCGATGAATATACAGATATTAAATTTCATGTAAGTATATTTTTGTTGTTTTATTTACTTCAAACAACCCCCCCCCCCCCCCCCCCCCCCGGCCAAACTAAATCCTGGCTACGCCCGTGCATTGGAGGGCACATGTTTTGTCTGTTGGTGGTTAGACTCATCCATCAGGGTACCGACATATGCTCTCTCGCCAAGAAGAATAGGGAGTCCCTGTCCATAATCAAACAACCCTTATTTTCGCCTACTTCTCATGATGGCTTATAAATGCAGTTTTTTGACTTCTTTGGACTGCGTCCAACGCCGAGAGTGTATAACTCCTGATTACTGTTGTCTCGTTGTCACATACTTCCCATAGGACGGGAAGCTGGCGAAACTATGGGTGGTTGACGGTGGATAGTGTCTGTGTGATAGTTACGAGAGAGTATATGTCGGCAACCTGAAGAGCCTGAACATCGATAGGCGAAACATAAATTGTAATGCAATTTTTTTTATCAAAACAGGTGTTTTAATTTTTTCAAAAAAGTACCTTTGGTAAGATCTATAGATTTCGGTGAAGACATCTTAAACCATATAGAAAAATGCTTAATAATAAGAGATGATATTAAAAAATAAACTTAGATCAGCTTACAATCAATATTTTTTTAAATCAAAGTCTCAAAGTTAAACTTAATTACTTAATTAATTACTTATTAAAATTATTGAGATTGAACACAAATATTACAAATATTTTATTATGCGTCATCACATAGATCATGTTTTCTTCGCAATCTTTCTCAAATGGTTGGCATAACCATTATTCTTTGCATTTGGATTTTTTTATTATTCTTCTTTTCATAGTTTTCTTTATTTTTTTTCTATTTTATTTCTTTTTAATCCAGTACAGGCTTCTTCCTCTTATTTATATTTTGCTTAGCCTCTACTTCGTTTTTGTAGGGACTTGAAGTTAATTTCATTGTTGACTTAGTACTTTTCTTCATTTTTTTAATAACTGCTGATATGCAAGAGAGAGGAGATAAGTGTTCAAGTAAGACTTTATCATTTCATTAGTGTTAGTGATTTTATTAACTGCTGTGTGCAGTATCTAGTGATATTGTTGAAGGTCCAAATAGAATGGTGTTGCATCTCTAGGTACTAAGGGTGGTGTTGTTACTTTTGGTAGCTTGCAGTTGCTTGTTAGTTATCGGTGGCGATACTATGATTGATGGCGATGCATCAATTATTGGATTTATGACTATGGGTGGCGACGCATCTCTAGCGAGTGACAATTTGATGTCTAATAGTGTGATTTTTCCAGTTACATCATCAGGCAGGTTTGATTTGATGAATAAGAGATCTGTACAGAAGCTACGAAATCCTCTTCATGAATTACATTTCTATCACATGACCATACACTTGTTGCTCGGTAAATCAATTCTGGAAAATTAATATTGTCTTAAAAAACATATATATATATATATATATATATATATATATATATATATATATATATATATATATATATATATATATATATATCTTTGACAGAATGGCTGCAATAAACTATTAACAACCCCTGCCGTAACGAAACCCGACAAAGTTGCAAAAAAAGTAAACAACGCTGGGCCTAATAAAATAACAGGTAAAAAGATAAAATTAATTTTATATCTGATTTGGTAGTTTCAAAATATTTTAGTTTAGATCGCATTATTTTCTTAAACAGTGAAGTTCTATAATTCCAATCGTATTTTTATAATTCCAAATGTGCTAAACATGTGGCGTTCTAGTCAAGATAATGATTATTGTGCTTTTGGTAGTGCTAATTTTAAAAGAAAACATTTATCGTCCGATGTTAAGCAAATTGTTAGAAATGTGTATGTTTCTTTTTTGAATAGGGGTTTTAATGTAAATGCAGACGCAGCAGAAACGTCTTCATTAACGAAAACGCCATTGTTTACAATTAAAGATATTGTGACGAAGTCAATTAAAGCCAAAAAAGATCGTAGTGATTGTGGTAAAAGCAAATATGTGAGTATGTAAATATGTAAAAGACAAATATGTAAATATGTAAAAGACTTAATTCGAAGCAAAATTTATGCTATGTATGAAGAGCAAACTGCGCCTGCATTGCAATAGCGACTAGGGAAAGATAAAACCAACATTTTTTGTAGCAGAACTAGCCTCTGAAGAATATTATCTCTAATGGGTTTTGCATATCGGGACATTAGTAAAAGAAAAATATTAATGGAATCACAACGATTGCGATTATGGCGGTTTGACTACTTAAACTCTATAAAAAAAGATTAGAAAATCGTCCCATTATCTACCTTGATGAAAAATGGTTCGATACTCATGGGACGCCATCAAAGGGAAAGGTAGATACATCAAGAAAATGCCAAACCAAAACCCCAACACACAAAGGACAAAGAATTACAATTTTACATGCTGGTTCCGAGGATGGATGGATTCCAAATTGTTTACGGTTGACCTCCAGAAATTTTAAACATTCATCTTTGGACTACCATGAAGACACCACAGGAGAACTTTTTGAAGATTGGTTTATAAATAACCTTTTTGTAATGGACAATTGTAATGGACAATGCTAGTTAGCATAACCGACAAAAAAAAATCCTAACAGAACTATATGTTAAAAAGCGATAAATATTTCGAAAGTACATATAAAAAATGTGATCTAGAAATATTAAAAACGTATTATAAACAAAAACTATAAACGAAATATAAACTTATTAATTTAATACTAAAAAGGGATATGGATGTGATACAATTGCTGCCGATAGATACCAAGGCTTTAATAGTTGTTGGTTATAATAGAACAGGGATTTAACATAACCTCAAATAAAAGAATCCAAATGCGTCAAATCCCATGGCCTTGGTGGCCAATTAACAGGTTAACTCAGAATAATTTTCACACCGAATTGATTATCGTCATTAACGGTAACGTGCTTTCCAGCTTGATTTTTAAAGAAATACAGCCCAATGATGCTACCGGCGTACAATCCCCACCATATGGTACATTTTTCTTGATACAACGTTAATTGTCGGATCATTCGTGGATTATTTTTACTCAAAGTGTGGCAATTTTATTTATTAACGTAACCATTTAGCCAAAAATTGAGTTTCGTCTCTGAACAAAATTTTGCGGTTAAATTCTGGGTCAAGTTGTAACTGATTACATTCGCCGAACGTATGACGAAACGATGATCTTGAGTACTTTGACGCAAAGAACAATGATTTTGATAATAAATTTTGACAATTTGCAAGCGTTGTTCTGATGATCCATGATCATTTGCCAGAATAAACTAAATCAGTTTGACACTAAAGGCGTGCAAACTCACAGTTCGTTACAGCGACCCCTGTTGGAAGTTCAAACAAACCAAAAAAATCACCCATTATTTATATATAAATATATATTGAATTTGAAGAAGACCTCTCTGTGTCAGAATCAGCTAACATGGAAAGGTAACAGCTAAACCAATTTTTTTAATTTTCGTTCGTCGATGTCAACAAGCCCACATCCACCCGTACATTGAAGGAGAATATTCAACCACACAGCCACATATACAAAACGATCATGGAACAATTTTTTCTCTAAAACATTATCTCTGTTGTAAAGTTTTGATAATATTGCTTGTTGACAACAGCATGGTACTCAAAGAAAACAGTTAACATGGCTGTGTTTTTTGACCAGCTTTGACAGGGTTTTTTGTCTTTGGTTTATCTTTAGCACGATACTAGCTTGATTGTTGGACTGTTCTGAAGTCACAAGCATTGACCCAAGTCTCATCAGCAACAAATATATAAATATAAAATCATAAATGCAAAATAATCAACAGATTTTTTGTTATTATATATATATATATATATATATATATATATATATATATATATATATATATATATATATATATATATATATATTCAGCATCAGCCCGCATCAATCCACTGCAGGATGAAAGCCTCTTCAGCATACTTCCAGCTTTCACGGTCCTGAGTTTTCCTCTGCCACTTGGGTGAAATATACTTAACAATGTCATCAGTCCATAGAGCTTTCGGTCTTCTTCGCGGACGTTTGCGATCAAGCGGATCCCACTCCACTATTAACTTGGTCCATTTATCGTCTCGATGCCTCGCTACATGGCCTGACCATCTCCATTTCAATTGATTTATTCTTCCAATGATGTCGCACACTTTCATTTGATCCCTGATTCATATGTACGGTTTTCTGTCTCTTTTTGTAATACCAAGTATACATTTTTTCATTTCCCTTTGTGCTACCCCGAAGTTTCTGAATTGATTAAATACATATATATATATATATATATATATATATATATATATATATATATATATATATATATAAATAACAAAAAATCTGTTTATTATTTTGCATTTATGATTTTATATTTATATATTTGTTGGTGATGAGACTTGGGCCAATGCTTGTGATTTCAGAACAGTCCAACAATCAAGCTAGTATCGTGCTAAAGATAAACCAAAGACAAAAAACTCTGTCAAAGCTGACAGGGTTTTTTGTCTTTGTATATATATATATATATATATATATATATATATATATATATATATATACAGAACAGTTTATATATACATCAAATAAAGAGCAAATAAATAAAACAAAAAAATAATGTAAACTAAAATTCAAAAAATAAGAGTTTTTTGTTTATGTTTATCGGTGCGTGTTCTCTCTCTCTCTCTCTCTCTCTCTCTCTCTATATATATATATATATATTATATATATATATATATATATATATATATATATATATATATATACATATATATATATATATATATATATATATATATATATATATATATATATATACACTTGGACAAAAAAAAATAACAGTGCTATTTAGAAATCATAAGTTTTTTTCTATGAGCATGTAAACTATAACAGAACAGTTTATATAGACATCAAATAAATAAAACAAAAAAATAATGTAAACTAAAATTCAAAAAATAAGAGTTTTTTGTTTATGTTTATCGGTGCGTGTTCTCTCTCTCTCTCTCTCTCTCTCTCTCTCTCTCTCTCTATATATATATATATATATATATATATATATATATATATATATATATATATATATATATACATATATATATATATATATATATATATATATATATATATATATATATATATATATATATATATATATATATATATATATATATACATATATATATATATATATATATATATATATATATATATATATATATATATATATATATATATATATATATATATACACTTGGACAAAAAAAAATAACAGTGCTATTTAGAAATCATAAGTTTTTTTCTATGAGCATGTAAACTATAACAGAACAGTTTATATAGACATCAAATAAATAAAACAAAAAAATAATGTAAACTAAAATTCAAAAAATAAGAGTTTTTTGTTTATGTTTATCGGCGCGTGTCTTATATATATATATATATATATATATATATATATATATATATATATATATATATATATATATATATATATATATATACAGTTGGACAAAAAGAAATAACAGTACTATTTAGAAATCATAAGTATTTTTCTATGAGCATGTAGAACAGAGCTAGAACAGAACAGTTTATATAAAGATCAAATAAATAAAACAAAAAAATAAGAGCTTGACCACAAAAATAAAAGTGTTTAGAAATAACACGCACAAATAAAAGAAAAAAGTGGTATTAGGACAAACTTGTCAAAATCAACTTATTAGTTAGTATTTTGTTCGATAGCCTTTATTTTCCAAAATTCAACCGAATGTATATACGGTCTATGGTATGTATACCAGATTTCTTGAACAGTCTCCCAGAATTTTTTAAGTTACTTCTTTTTAAAGCCTTCTTTTAAGCCTTCTTAAAGTTACATGCGTCTTCAAAATGTTCCACAAATTTTCAAACAATATTGTGGGCATTCAACTAAGTTTTCACAGTTTTGGCGGTATGAGATCGTTATCCTGCTGGAAGTTCAACCGTAATGGCATATGTTCTTCGGCATAAGGCAACAAACATAATATTGTGTAAGGTATTTAAGTAAATTTCTTTGGTCATGTTTTGTTTTATCCAATGCAGTTTGCACAAAATAATTTAAATAGAGAGCATTGCAAAAATATTCTATTTTTCAACGAAACTAAAATAAATATATTTGGTAATGATGGAAGAGTAGGTGTTCGTACGAACGTAGAGAAGCCTAAGTTCGTACATAGAGAAAGAACATTTGAATCCAAAAAATACTTTTATATAAGAGTTTTAAAGTAGTGTTTGAGAATGTAAAATCGTTTACGAAACTGTAGTCACACAAATTTTGTTTAAAAATAAAAGTGATAGATAGCAATGTAAAAAATTCTTTTATTCCTTTTTAAAAAGTGAATTATCACAAAGTAACGAACAAATCAATCAATAATCCAAAAATACTGTTGGTTGCGTCGAACATGGTGGGGGCAATATTAAAATTTGGGGTTGGTCCAATTTATTAATCATTTATAACATTTTTTTATAAAAATACTCACAGGGTATTTTCTTCAAAATAAATTTTTGTTCATATTTGCGAAATTGTAAAATACATAATTATAATTAATATAGTGTGCAGAATTTTAATTTTTTTCTGCATTATCACAAGTAAATAAATCAAACAAGATTTTTAATTTACGATAATTTTATTGCTTATTATATTCGACATTGCTACCTATATAATTATTGTTGTATCACAAACTTCAAAATATACATTATCAAACAATATAAATTTACAATATAGTTTAGCGTAGTTTGTATTTGAAAAAGGCACTGTGTATCGAAACAATTGTTATTCATGCAATTTTAAATATAGTATAGTATAGTATATATGCAATTTTAAATATAGTATTTAAGTATAGTAATATGTCACCGCATTTGTGCTACCTGGCCGCCGATGATGTACATCCTTCGCAGCATTCTACCAATTGCTCTGTTGTATTGTCCTTTGTAGGTGCTGGTAACAAATATGTGATCTTCTAGATCTTCCGCACAAAACAGGTCTTCAAGCCGTGTTTCGATTAGTACAAGTTGACTAGAATGAAAAAAAAAAAATTTAATATAGGTAAAACAAGTGAGACAAATATTGCAAAACTTACATTCTGTTTATAATCCTTTGTCGACAGTGGATTTGTTTCCAGGTTGTCCATTTAGCATCAATGGTTTCGTGGTTGGTGTTCATTTCTTAAAAAATACACACACACTGAGGCTGAAATCTTGCAGTATACTAATTTTAAACTTGCCCTTCTTCATATTTATACCCAATATTGGCCAAAAAAAGGTCATCTCAGGTCAATTTTATTAGTTTATGACTAAGGATTGTCCCCATCATGTACTATAAAGATTATTTTTTTAGTGCGTTCGAACATTAAATTCAAATTAAACAGCATCCAAATTAATAACCTTAATTAAGTCTACTTCTTACAAAACGCATTCTGCCAATACAATTTTCTACTACATTTTCAAGCAATTGGGGTCTTATGTTTACAATTAGATTTTGAAAAAAAAAATCATAAATGGAAAGGTGATATATAAGTTTTATAACACAACTATTTTTATTTCTATTTGTTTCCTTATAACTAAAAATGTATATCGAATTGAAAATAATTTTTTCATAATCTATCATTTTCTAATCTTTTCATAATCTTTCATTTCAATAATCTAGTAGCGATGAAGGACCGACAGTTCCCGAAAAAAACTCGAGCGCGTGTGACGTCACAGTGTTTATTTCGTCTCAACATTACAGGCCGCTGATACGAGTGTTTTAGTTAGTAAAATGTATCAGTGTATTGATATAATTATTGAAAATGTCAAATCTAATGGTTCCAAGCAGCACAACAACATCAACATCAAGTTTTTACAACCACCTGTCATCAAATATGGATATTATATCAATTTTTTATGTTTGTGTATTTATTACTCACTAAAGCTACACAGTCGTGACATTAAGTATGTTGAGCTTTTCTTAGTTTTTTATTAATAATTTAGGTAACTCGATAAACTCCACTCAGAACTTTATGTTCTGGATATACAGGTCCGTTCATGGTGCAAATACAATTTTTGCGGTTAAGTTGACCATAACCTATAGCCTTGTCACCGTAACCTAGTAATAGAAATATAAATAATTTATTTTTTAGTAGCTGTACCCGGCCACGCGTTGCTGTGACTCTGGTGACAGCTGCTAAGTGACAGCAGCTGTCAAGCGGCACGCTGACCGGCATGAGCAATGTTTAGTATTGCGTGTGTTGCTGTTACGTTCAACAGCATTGGTTATTTAGGATCACGTTAGAGATGATTAGCGATTTATTCGACAGACGATTATCAAATTTCGAACGCAGTTCACGCTGCTTGATGTTAAAACAAAAACAAGACAAAAAACTGTACGTTCCGAAGAAAATATCGCCGCTTTTGCTGGCTGTGTTGATAATGATCCAAATTTATCAAGTTGTCGCCGTTCGGAGGAAGTTGGGCTTTGTTTTTCAACTACGTGGAAAATTTTGATCTTAGTCTGGATTCTTTCAAGGCCCAACCTTTCCAAGAACTGAAGCCACAAAATCAGCGTTTACATTGTACGTTCGGTGAATGGGCTCAAAATCAATTGCAACTTGATTCAGAATTTAACAGGAACTTTTGTTCAGAGACGAAGTTGATTATTGGCTAAATGGTTGCGTTAATACACAAAATTGTCGAATTTGGAGTGAAAATAATCCGCAAATTATTCAACATTGGGATTGATCAATGATTATTTAATTCTGAATTTGAATAATATTGATTTGGAGGAGACGTGATTCCGACAGGACGACCCTACACGTCACACAGCCGACGCAACAATCGATTTATTGAGCGAACAATTCGGGGAGAAAATTATTTCGAGGCGACGAGGCAACGAATTCCAACTCACCAACAAGGTCGTGTGATTTAATACTTTTCGAATATTTTTTGGGGGTTATTTTAAATCTTTGGTCTATGCTTTGCTTGGAATTGCATGAAAAAGTGGTCTCAAGAATGAGCCTTGTCACAAATAGGCGTTGCCGTCAAAGATCTAATTTGATTCTAGGGTAAAATCACCCACATTTATTAAAATGTAATAATTGCTTTAAAGCTTTGCGAAGAAAATAAAAAGCAACTCATAAAATTTACAAGTGCATTAAACGCCATCTGATAAAAATATAGATATAGGTATTATCATAAAATTTCAATTTCTTTATATTGATATAAAATATAAACGTAAGCGTTCGTAAACCGATTGCACAAGATAAAACATTTACCTGTGCATATTATGCTTTCATTTGTAGTAATATAATAAAGTTTATTAGCATTATTTCCGATTTATTTCTGAAATTATTTCTTAACTTTATTGCTTTATTGATGTAATAAGTGTCATCAATAAAAACAGGAGATATATATGTTCTCTTCGGCTCCGTCTAGAGGACTGCATTTTGATCCATACAAACAACGACAACAAACAACATTTTGAAACATACATACATTTTGAAACATTGATACAGGACAACAGGATATCCGGTGAAGATTATATCACCGCGGAACTATTGAAAAACCTAGAACCAAATTCACTGCAGGAACTCACGCAAATTATCATGAACATCTGGTATACAGAAAAATTACCAAATGAATGAAAATGTGTTCTTATCCACTCGCTGCACAAGAAGGGAAACAGAACCGATGCGAGCAACTACAGAATCTCCATACTACAGAGAACACAAGAACAACTTGCATGCACTGAACAAATTTTTAATTTAAAAACATTACTAAAATACAAAACTATCAGGAACGTCCCAGTCATCTGTACGTTCATGGACTTCAAGAAAGCATACGACTGCATCGACCAAAAATCTATGTTCGACATCCTAGAAGAACAAGAACTCGACCCCAAAATACTACGATTGATCAAGCAGACACTGACTGATACAACCTCTAAAGTGAAATTTATGGGAGAAATTTCTGAAACCTTCCTGATTAAAACTGAAGTACGCCAAGGAGATGGGTTATCCCCACTCCCCTTCAACCTGGTCCTGGACAAAGTCATAAGGGAATGGGAAAAATAACTGAAAAATCAAGCACACTGGAAACCAATACGACTCGGACGACCCAAAAACAACATAGAAACATAATGCCTAACCTTCGAAGGCGACCTAGCCATAGCCGCAAACAATGAAACAAGGACAACCAAACAGATAGAAGTCCTCAAAGAATGCTAGGAGAAAGTCCTACAGAAATCTCCTTTCAAAAAACAGAATTATTCTGCTCAAAATTAGATATCTAAAATTTGAACACCAAATACGGCAAGATAAATAGGGTCACTCACCTCAAATACCTGGGCGAGATCCTCGAACCCACAGGAGGAGAGAAGATAGCATACGGCAGAAGATAAAAAGGGCATACGGCAAGACACACAATATATACAATAAGAAATGCATATCCACACACGCAAAAATAAGACACTTCCACACAGTAATCAAACCAGAGGTACTATTCGCAAGCGAGACACTTACGCTTGACACAAAAAGAGGCATAGAACACATACTAAAAAAAGAACGCAAAATTTTGAGGAAAATTCTAGGCCTAAAACTGACAGAGGAAGATACAGACTGCATAGCGGCGGACATAAGAAAAAGAAGCTTGAAATTCTATGGACATATCAGTGCACTCCCACGGACAAGGCTCACCAACAGAATTCTAACATACATACAAGGACTCAAGTCAGAGGTGATTTGGGAAAGGCAGAAATGGGCCCGACAGAGATTGAGGATAGAAGAACATACAGGAACAAAATTCATGTGTGGAACGTCGCATCAGAGAGCGAAGTTTTGAGCAGATCGTGGACAAGGTGGACGGACGAGAGAAAGAGAATCAACGGAGAAAGGACGAGAGAGGTGTGGAGGATCAGAAAGAACACTTGACAATGAGTCAGAATGCGTGATCCAACCGGGCCTATACGCACATATATATATATATATATATATATATATATATATATATATATATATATATATATATATATATATATATATATATATATATATATATATATATATATATATATATATATATATATATATATATATATATATATATATATATATATATATATATATATATATATATATATATATATATATATATATATATATATATATATATATATATATATATATATATATATATATATATATATATAGATGAAAGAGGTGAAAGAGGTGAAAACCTGTTGCAGTTTTTTGACAGTAAATACGCAACTTTTTAGTTAAAAGACATTATGGACCTGCCACTACGTTGGAAAAAGTTGTAAATTACACAATAGACAAAATAAGTATTTACATAAATAATTTGCGTTTCTGTTTCTCCTAAACAAAAACCCACAAACTTTCCATAGGATCAGGATAGTCTTTTCAGTAATGTCTGAATGATTGTGGCGTGTTCATATATTTTTTTCTTTATTTGGGTTTTTCGCCACGATCTAAAACTCAAAAATTATCAAAATATCTGTTCTTTTGTAAATAATCACTGGGTAAAAACAAAAAACCAAACGGATTTCTCAGTGATTCTTTTTTGTAACAAATTTGCCTAACGAACAAAATTTTAAAAATATAAAAATGTTCTAAAAAAATATATAAACTTTTAACGTTAAGGTTTCGGGAAGTATTCTCCTCCCGTTTTCAAAACGAACCTAAAAATAAAGTATATTAATTTCTATAAATTATGAAAAGATAGAAACTAAATATATTTTTTGTGTATGTCAATGATACTTACATTGACAATTAATTTTTAATGACAGTGACATACTACCAAAAAAAATATATATAGGTGAGGTTTACCGTGTGATCACATTGAATTTAAATCTACCAAAAGCATAACAATACATTTATTTTTATTTAAATTAATTATAGCGGTTTCTTTTAATCTTCTGTATTTTGTTACCGATTCTTTTAAAACCGTTTTGAAATTATTCCAATTGATTTTATGACCCGATTCCCATGTGTGTTGACAAATTCTAGATTTTTTTATTCTAACATCTAACGCTCTACATATATCTCGCCTATATAGAATTTGCCACATTCGCAGGGAACTATCTTGAATTGAATTACTACTGAACTATCTTGAATTACATGAAGAAACTGAACATGTCTGTTCTAAACTGAACATGTCTGATTTAAAATTTTCAACAGACAAATTATAAAATATTTAAAAATGACTTCGAACAAAAAAAGGAAAACATCAAGTACTAATATTTATTGAAAAATCAAGTATTATTAATATATTTAACTGATCTAACCGATACTTTGTGGAAATTGAATTTTATCTGTGAAAAAAAAGCAATAAACAAATTGAAATCGGAAAAAATAACATGCTGGAAGTATATATTTTCGGATATATCTTTTGTCATATTCAAGACGTCCTTTATCCTAAATCGCATCGATGCTTATAGGAGGCCAAATAAGTGGAAAAGGACTTAACGATAAGGAAAACTGAATAATTACAAAGACGGATATCATATGGTGTTCGGACGAGGAATTGGAAGATTCTGTCAAATCTTATACATAACAGATTGACGATGAGGATGAATGTGAACAAAAACTGCTGGCAGAATTTCGAACTTGGAAAATATATATATATATATATATATATATATATATATATATATATATATATATATATATATATAAATATAAGATCTAAATCAATAATATCTGGAACAAAGTTTTTATTGGATTTCTTGTTTAAATTCTCCATCATAAAACCGAAAATATGGGACCATTCAAATAATTCGTTACTATCTACGGTATCAGGTAGTAGAAGACGATATAAACAAAAAAACCCAAGGACACGACACGTGCTACTGTTTTGGTTTTCGTAAAAAGGGTACCTAATAAATAGAAATTATCTTTGAGTCATCGCAATTTCTTTTATGACCCATCTTTGACCTGTCCTTTATGACCCATCCAAAAAAAAAAAGGAAACAAACTTCTGGTAATAAAAATATCTAATGATCGACGCAAGTGTTCCGTAGTATTCCGCATATTTGCTATTACGATTCTTATTCAAATTTATAAATATTTGATCTAATTCAACACGGGTTTTTTAAATATCCCAAAAATCTATTGAGACCATGACTTTTTCGCCAAAACCAATCTTAAACAGACATAAATGGCATCTATAATACTTAACTTTGAAATAACTTAAAAATATTAACTTAGCTTTAAAACATTATACTTTGATATAACAAATCAAGTACGATTAGTTTCCATGATTATTTGACCCAAATATTTGAACTGAAAAACTCGTCTAATTTTACCATATTTTGTTTTTAGAAATGGTGTTGTTAGTCTGTTGCAGGTTATATATTGTGTCTTTTCAAAGGAAATTTGGAGTCCTACCTCTTCTGATGTTTCTTTTAGGATTTCAATCTGTTTTTGCCGTTAATATATCTTGAGCTAAAATTACTAGGTCATCAACAAACGCCAGACAATCAATTTTGATGTTGGTTCTCCCCAGTTTAATGGGCTGACCAATATTCAAGATCGTTTTTTTTTCACGCCACTCTTGTATTATTTTTTCTAGAACACAGTTAAATAAGAGTGGCGAGAGTTCATCCCCTTGTCTCACTCCACTTTTAATTTCGAAGGGCTCTGAGATGTCACTCATGAATTTAACTTTTGACCTTGTATTAGTTAGTGTTGCTTTAATAATTGCCAGCGTTTTCAGATCTAGTCCTTGTTCTTTTAAGATTTGGAATAAAGATTCGCGGTCAATAGGATCATATGCTTCATCATATATGAAATCCACAAATGTACAGACGAGATTTTTATTGTACAGTTTTTGATGTCTTAGGATCAACTTTAGATTCAGGATCTATTCAGGGCAGGATCTGCCCGGTCGAAAACCTGCTTGATATTCACCAATTTTAGGTTCTAACTGTCCCTGTGCTCTGTCTAGTAGACATTGAGATAGAATCTTGTAACAAACTGGGAGAAAAGAGATCCCTCTGTAGTTGTTTATATCCGTTCTATCTCTTTTTTTGTGTAGTAGATGAATTAAAGCATCTTTCCAATCTTTTAGAATCCGTTCGGTTCGCCAAACTTCTTGTAGAATTTTGATTATTTCTTTGATTGTACCTGGAGCAGCGGATTTTATAAGTTCAGCAGTCATTCCATCTTCACCAGAAGTTTTGTTATTTTTAAGTCGCTTGATTTGCCTAATTATTTCATCTTCAATCGGTGGTAATGAATCTGGGTTTGTTTCTTTATGGTTTAGTGTTGGTAATCTGCTTAAGGTCTCAGGACAGTTTAGTATTTGTTCAAAATATTGGACAAGTCCTTTAAAATTGTCTTGGTTATTAAGAGCTAATTGTCCGTTTTCCTTTCGGAAGCAATTTTGGGGTTGATAGCTTGTTAATTTTGTTTTAAATGTTGTAAAATTTCGGGTGGATTAGGGGGTTTTTTGGAAATCTTTTTCTGTATTGTTTCTTTTCTTACTTCCAAAAAGATGTTATAGTTTATTACTGTTTTTTGACTGTTCCACTCTTTTAATGCTTAAATGCGTAAAAGGACCAACTTTAAGGCTGTTTTAATAATTTTTTGTTTCAATTATTGCCAGTTCTGTGCTGGTTGTTTATCAAGCTCTTCTGTTAGGACTGGTTTTATTTTCGTAAGGTCGAACATTGAGATTGACAGCCTCTTTTGAATAATATTTCTAGGTTTTAAGCTAAGTTTGATTCTATTTAAGTAGTGATCCGTGTCTATGTTAGCTCCTTTCCCGACTTGAACATTTAAAATCTCTTTATAATTTGGATACAAAATTGCATCATGGTCAATTTGAAATTCACCCATGTACGTGTTTTGGCACGTTCAGGTCTTTTGTTTTGTTATTTTGTTCTTAAAATGGGTTGACATTATTTTTAGATTAAACTGCGAACATAGTTCAACCAATCATCTGCCATTATGGTTAGTCCATTAATGAGCGGGAAAACTGCCGACTGTTTTCCTGTACTTTTTTTCTTTCCCAAGTTGGGCGCTGAAATCACCCAATAGGATTTTTAGATGCTTAGAAGGAATTTTAGAAATAGTCTTTTCTAGAATTTTCCAGAACTTATTTACTTTTTCAGGATTAGATTTATTTTCTTCGTTAACTGAGAGGTGTGCGTTGATTAATCTATAGTTTTTGTTAGCACACTTGAGGGATAGTGTCATAAGTTGATTATTTACTGGCTGGACATTAGTTATAGAACCAAGAATGGTTTTTAAGATAGCCAAAGCAACACCGAGATGTGGTGTATTTTTGAGTATTCTTTTGTCCGTTTTACTTTTAAAAACTCTGTAGTTGCCAAGTCCAAAGTGTTATCATCTGTCAACCTGGTTTCTTGTAGAGCTAAAATTTGGTTTTATTACTGATTCAATGTTCGTCCCAATTCGTGTAGTTTTCTTGGGCTCAGGTGAGAGTTGATATTTACCGTTCCCAAGAAAGTTTTGGTTTTCGATTTCAGACGTTGGTCAGAGCCAGTTTAGGCCCGGATGCCCCAGAATCCTAAAGTCCGGTTGTACCTGTAACGCTGGCAAAGGATTGTTTACCTCCTGGGGTAATTTTGAAATTACTGGAACGCTTCATTATGTACTTTGAATTAAAGATTTCAACCATGATGGTTTAGAGGTTAAGATTGGAGGGGTATATATATATATATATATATATATATATATATATATATATATATATATATATATATATATATATATATATATATATATATAACTCAAAATAATTAATGTTATGATAAAATATATAAAATAATAATGATATCTCTTATTTATACTTTTTTTCAAATGGACATTAGAAACAAACTATATACCTATATCCAATATAATAAATAACAAATAAGAATAAATTGATTCTAATCTAACATATCCTTTGTTTTCGAAAACAACCTTATATCTCCACGGAATCAACTCGACTAGATGTTGACACCTTTCCAAAGGTATCAATTTCCATGTTTGCTATTCTACTTCACTTAATTCGTTCAAATTTTTGATTTGTTTACCCCATAGTATAATTTTAAGGCAACCCCAAAGTTTTCGATAGGGTTAAGCTCAGGGCTTCATAATGGCCATTCCATTCCAGCTTCATTATTATCGCTGAACCATTTTTTTCACAGATTTGGCAATGTCGTTATCCTGCTGAAAGACTCAAGTCACCGGCAAATTTTCGTTTTCGTGTGCAAAGGGTACTATATGGCTTTGTAGAATGTTTTTATATGTTTCTTGAATGTTCTTGAATCAAGCAACGATGTTCCGGTTGTAATTTGTTTCAACTTTAATCGGCAACATTTTATGAAGAGAGTATTAGAGAGCTTGTCCACCGGTAGGACATGTGTCTCATTATTTGCGGTGATTATGTAGAAAAATAGGTTTGATTGTGTACTTCTGGTAATAAAACCATTTTGTGATTCGCACTTGTTTATATTTTATGCCCCATCGGAGGTTGAAAGAAAAATAGCCCTTATATTTGAAATGTCTTGTAGGATTAATGCTTTCAAATTTTTTAGGGATTTTATGAACAATAATATGAAATCTTCAAAGTCTTATATAAAAATGGGTAAAAGTTGGACTATGTTTAAAAGAAACGTATTAAAAAATAAATTTAGAACCAATCACTAAAGTTGGGCTATTTAAAACAGTACACCCTATGTATAGATTATGCACTTGATATTTTAGTTTCCTGAAGGTCAATTCTAGGTATATTTTATTTTCTATTTTATTTCTTTAAAAGTTCTCTTTCAAGGAACGAATATTTTGGTGTAATAAACATAAATTAATTAGTGCTACAAAATATCGGATAATTATATGACGTAAATCGCTACCCATTAAATAGGGGTGCTATTGAACCCCAATAAAATTAGAGGTATGAAAATATTTTCAATTTACTAATGACACTTTTTTCAAAATTGTATAAATAACATGAAAATGTTGGATTAAGATCAGAACTACTCCAATATCTATTCAGTGTGTATCATCGTGGTTCTTTATTTAATTCCGCTGGTAAAGATGGAGAATGACTACGAAATTAGGGATTTTAGTTCGGCGTGGAAAGCATCTGAACACAGGCAAGAAGTTATCAACAGAATGTAAGTATTACTTATAATTAAATAATTTAATTAAATTAATAGACTGTTATTTTGTATAAGACACAACGCTTTAATAGAAGCCAGCCTTAACGATCAGTTTTCTGCGGAAATAATTGAAGCAAAAGTGTTCGTGAAATGCAGATACAGGCAGCAGTATTACAGAGCTGTTGGTACATTTTTGACGGATTTGTATAGCTCGAAAAGTTCAACTTCACATGACCTGTCTTATTATGTATAGTCTTATTTTGTAAATATTTTTTGCATGTACGTATTAGGTAATATAATTTATCAATTGTTAAAAAATTATTTAAAATTTTTATTAGGATTTATTAAATTTTAATTTTATATAAACAATTTTATTTTATCAGCGCTAAAATAAATCTTTGTTGATATTAGATGTATTTTTATTATAAAACATAATTGTAAAAAATACTGTTTACTGTACAAAACCAGAACGAATTATAATAATAGTTGTATAAATGTTAATACAATATTTTTTTTAATGCATGCTTATAAATAAATACATATATACATACATATAAAACATACATATATATATACATATAAAAATCTAGTCGGTTCATTTGTGGATTTCAAAAAAGCATATCATTCTATTGACCGCGAATCTTTATTCCGCATCTTGAAAGAACAAGAACTAGATCTGAAAATGCTGGCAATTATTAAAGCAACGTTAACTAACACAAGGTCAAAAGTTAAATTCATGGGTGACCTCTCAGAGCCCTTCGAAATTAAAACTGCTGTGAGACAAGGGGATGGACTCTCACCACCCTTATTTAACTGTGTTCTGGAAAAAGTAATACAGAAGTGGCGTGAAACAAAGCCGGCACTAAAAATTGACCAGCCCATTAAACTGGGGAGAACCAACATCAAAATTGATTGTCTGGCATTTGCTGATGATCTAGCAATTTTAGCTCAAGATATATTAACGGCACAGAAACAGATTGAAATCCTAAAAGAAACAGCAGAAAAGGTAGGACTCCAAATTTCCTTTGAAAAGACACAATACATGACCTGCAACAGACTAAGAACAACATTTCTAAAAACAAAATATGGTAACATCAGACGAGTCTCTCAATTCAAATATTTGGGTGAAATAATCATGGAAAATGGGTTGGAAAAAGCGGCCAATAAGGGTAGATGTCAAAAAATGGAAACGGCATTGAGATTTACACAAAATATTTACAACAAAAAATGCCTATCTAAAAACACAAAACTGAGACATTACAACACGGTTATTAAGCCAGAATGTCTATATGCTGCCGAAACTCATTTTGAATAGAAAGAGGGACATCGAGGACATTGAAAAGAAGGAAAGAAAAATCATAAGAAAAATCCTAGGCCCCAAACAAATAAATAGCACAACATACCGACTTCGAGAAAACCAAGAAATCAAACAATACACAGATATACATAGCGATATGAGAAAAAGTAGACTTAAGTTTTACGTAGGCTAACTAGACAAATAGTCGAATTTTATGAAAATAGGAGTAGAGCTAAAGTAGAAATAATTAAATGGATTGCGGCAATTAAAGAGGACCTAAGATCAGCAAATATTACACAAAGTGAAATTCAGGATAGAGGCTGTTTCAGACACAAGGTTAACGTTTGGAAGGTTGGCCAGAGAGAAAAATGTAGGAAGACTGGAACAACTTGGTCTGACGAAAGGAAAAAAGCTCATAGCGAAAGAATGAAATTAGTATGGGCGCAAAGGAAGGCTAACAACAACAAACGCCTCTAATTGTACTTCGCATGGTCCACTAGGACCCATACGTGAATATATATATATATATATATATATATATATATATATATATATATATATATATATATATATATATATATATATATATATATATATATATATATATATATATATATATATATATATATATAGGATAGCTAAAAACTAATTAAATCGCAAGCATAATTTTCTACAAAATAAAAGCTCCACATCGAATAATTGTTTCATTTGAACAAATTATTGAAATCGTTTTTACATTTGTGATGGACTTTTATTGGAAGTATTAGAATTTTGAAATGGGATAGCAGTAACAATATTTGAAATGTAAATGTCAATCAAAAACTGTTTTTTATAGGCAAGTTATATTTTTATTATTTATAAGATAAGACAGTTTATATTTCCTCCGCCATGCCATGTTTCAAAGTGCTAGTTGTATATCTAGGATCACTTTCTGCACATCTTACAAGTAATCTACCATCACTTCCCATACGGTTCATCTTTGTTTCGTCGAACCACAACACCTTTCAGTTGTTTATGCTCTAACTAATATGCTCCCTTGGAGATTTTAATCTAGATTGTCGATTTTTGTTTTTTAAATTAAAAAGATACTAAACCAAGCAACTTCGTTGGGACGTCTTCTGATGGTCCTCGAAGATATTTTTATTTCTGGAGAAAGCTGTTTCCTGATTTGTACGAAAGTCATGAACGGATTTTTTCTAGCCATTGGGACAATAATTTTGTACGTTCTTTGATTTGTTTTTCGTGGTATATTTTTTGTGTCTCATAGTTTTTAAAGTGTTTTAGTGCACCGAATACCATTTTTTTTAAAGAGAACTACGAATTCACAAACAGGGTCAATTCTCCATATTTTGCTTCGAGTTAGGTATATCGAAAAAAGTTATTAGAAAAAGTTACTCAGGATTTTATTCTAACCCCATATAACAAGTTTCATGACCATGGCACACTAATTATCAAATTAAACAAATAAACTTGTAATAATTTTGTGTATAGACCAAAATAATAAAAAAATGCGAATTTTATCATGACACTCGGTGTATGGGGTTAAAATAATATTACGAACAACTTTTTCTAATAACCTTTTTCGATATCTCTAACGCGAAGTAAAATATTCAGGATTGACCTTGTTTGTGAATTCGTAGTAGGATGAGTTTAGCTTTCAGTTGAGTATCTTAAAAAATGAGACGCATCCACCTGTATGACTGTGTAAAAATTTAAATCTGTATTCCTTCAAATAGCGGACACACTGTATATGTGTGTGTATATAAATGCACACACACACACACAGTGTAAAACTACTTTAGTAGTCTTTATCTCGATGCATTGGTATTTTTTACTAAAAAAATGATAATGTTAAAGGAAAAGTCTTGCAGAATCAATAGTTTACATTTTATTATTATTACCAATTACAATAATATTCGTTAACAGTAGTTTTACTTTTGTGGTGAAATCAACAAGCTCTTTACAGGATATTAAGGGTTCCTTCACTTCAATGATAATTTTTCACAAAGGATTATTTTTTAACTTTTATAAGAAACATCACATTATATTCTGATAGCTTTTTTAAGTATTATCCTTTATCCATCTTAAGATATAAATAGTAATTTCCTCTCTAAAAGGACTTTTACTTAAGACATTGCACATCGCACATAAAAAAGTCCAATTATGAAGAGTTTTCCAATAAAGGTATTGGACTTTTGAAATGGGATAGCGGCAACGATATTTGAAATGTAAATGTCAATCAAAAACTGCTATGTTCAGTACATTATGTCAATTCACTATGGCATACATTTATTACGACAATTCCATATTACGAGCCTCAATTTCAATTACAATTTTCAGCCTCAACCTGAAGATGGCGTTACTCGTCAAAATATTATAGTCATTTCATTAAACAATTACTAATTAAAAATAACGTTAATTCAATCATAAAACAAGAAATTTTAGACCTACTATCAATTACTTTGGATCAGAATTATTTCGAGTTTGATAACAGATTTTATTTTTCGAAAGAAGGTTTGATAATGGGGAACCCTTTAAGTCCTTTACTGGCGGAAATTTTTATGGATAATTTAGAAGATAATATATGTCAACATCAGCTATTCAAATCATCACTTTAGTGGTATAGATATGTTGATGACATAATTTGTTTTTACGGGTACTGACAGACAATTAAATCAATTCCTAACTTATAGAAACTCTTTACATAAGAACATTCATTTTACAGTTGAAGAAGAACAAAACAACAGTATTAACTTTTTAGATTTAACAGAGAATAAACATGATTTTGCAATTTATCATAAGCCATCTCACACAGATTTAGTTTACATAACAAGTCTTGTCATCCTTATTCTCAAAAAATGGCAGCATTTAATTCATTCATACACAGATTAATAAATATCCCAATGTCAATAGATAACTATAACAAAGAATTGAATATCATCAAACAGATCGCAGTGAAGAATGGTTATGACCCAAACATTATAAATAAAATAATAAAAAATGTTATAATAATACCATTAATTTAATATATCCTGTCAATAAAGTCAAGAACACCGCATACAAAACAATTACATATACAGGAAAAGTCACCAAATTAATTTCTAAACATTTCTCAAAAACAAGCGATATAAATATTGCATTCAGAACAAACCATAGTCTTGAACGCTTAATAAAAAACAATAAAAGTCAAACAAATAAACTTCATAAATCAGGAGTTTCTTTAATTGAGTGCGGTTCTTGTCCAAAAGTCTATGTTGGACAAACAGGAAGATCCTTTTCCACCAGGCTTAATGAACATAAAAGAAGTTATATTAAAGAACAGAATAATTCTCATTATGCCAATCACTTAATGTTAGAAAATCACACTTTTAACGACAATTTCAAAATGCTGCATAACGAAAATAAATCTAAAAAACTAAATCTTTTAGAGAGCCTAGAAATTAATAAAAGAAAAAGTTTGGGTATTTTACTTAATGATCAGGTAGACTTGAACGGTTCACCCTTGTTAAACTTATATTACTCTAGACATTGAGACGCGGGACTCCCACTATCATCATTTATGGTTTTATTAGATTAGTTTAGGTAGTAACTGCTTTTCTTACTGTTAGTTTAATTTAGTGTGTATTTGAAAAAGACTCTGTGTGTCGAAACAATTCTCATACGTACAAGTTTTAAATATAGTGGAAATTTAGATATTAATCTTGGCTTTTTATTTAAAATGAATTTCCATCAAGTATCGGCTACCTCAGTTAAACATGTAATTTCATTGTTCATGCGTTGAGAAATATTGAAACTTGAAAATTTCAGCCATATTAGATACTCAGTTGTTGTTTAACAGTTATTTATATCAGTCGATATTAGTGTTTCTGCAAAGATGGAAAAAATCGAATATCAAGTCGTCATTAAATTCATGCATTCGAAAGGCAATACGCCTACGCAAATTAAAACCGAGATATATGCTGTTTACGGGGACTCTGCACCATCATTTTCCAGCGTGAAATTTTGAGCAGCTAAATTTTAACGTGGTCATACCAGCTTGGTTGACGAGGAACGTTCGAGACCACCAAAAACTGTAACCACTACCGAAAACATTGAAAAAGTTTATCAAATGGGGCTAGACGACCTCCGAATTAAGATTAAAGAGAGAGCAGAGGCTGTGGGCATCTCGAAAGAATGTGTTTGTCATATATTGACTGAAGATTTCCAAACCACGCGATGAGAGTCGCTGTTACTCATTCAGGATCAAAAACGCATTTGAATGAACATTACCAAAGCCCTGTTAAAGCAGTTTAAGCGAAATAAGTCGGAATTTTGGCGTCGATTAATAACTGCAGATCAAACTTGGATGCACCACTATACTCCTGAAATCAAGGAACAATCGAAACAGTGAACGAACGACAGGCGAACACCGTTTCATCGACCGGGAAAGTAATAGAGACTGTTTTTTCGGATAGTCATGGAGTTGTATTAATCGACTATCTTGAAAAGGAAAAAACAATAACAGGGACACACTACGCATCACTACTTGACAAGCTGAAGACAGAAACTGCAAAAAAAATAGCCGCATTTGAAGAAAAATAAAAATTTGTTCCAAAAAGACAACGCACGGCCTCACACTTTAGTGATCGCTATGGCAAAAATTCACGAACTGGAATTCGAATTGATTGACAACTCACCATATTCATTAGATCTGGCCCCCAGAGATTTTTATCTCTTTCTTAGGGTTTAAGCTTCGCTCGGTATAATTCGCTAAAATAGCATACAATAGATGTGCTATACGAACTTTGTTTGGGTTCAGGGTAGTTTTGACACATAAAATATGTAAATAAATAATAAAACTTTAGTTTAGCATATAATTAATACAGATTCACAAGTCCGCCCTTGCAGTAAATATTCAAAATGTGCCCCACCTACATTCTGACAGTAAAAAACTCTATTGGTAAACTCCTGTGGCACTCGTTCAAATGTTTCATCGAAAATTGTTCGACACTCTTCAACAATTAGTTGTCTTAAAACATCAATACTGTCAGGTGTTGTAACATATACTTTAGATTTAAGGTACTGCAGCACAATAGTGTGGAAGAGCTCCGTCTTGTTGGAACGTCATTTCCAAGTTACCAAATTCATCTGGGTTGTCTTCCAGAATTTCGAGAATTAGCGGCTCAATCGCGGCCTCTAACATCTCCAGGTACGATTTACCGGTTAAGTTGCCATATGGTTTCCCAGTATACCTGCCCAGACATTTACTCTTTCTGGAAACTATGTATGTTTCTCAGTAAACACGTGATGATTTGTATCACTCCAGTACCTTACAGTTTGAGTGTTTACATTTTCATTGAGATAGAAAGTATTTTCGTCGCTAAAGCAAATTGTTTTTAAATAATCTGGCGCTTGATCTATTCCAGTGGTCATGTTTTCACAGAATTGCAATCTTCGGTCGGGGTTCTTTAAATTTTTTTTTTTACCAAACTATAGTCACACATATTTTGTTTTAAAATAAATGCGATAGATAACAAATTAAAAAATTGTTTTATTCCTTTTTAAAAAATGAACTATCACAAAGTAACGGACGAATCAATCAATAATTTACAATAATATACTTGTTTATAATTAATGCTGTAGTTATATTGTACTCTGATGTTAATACTTCATATATTCAATAAATAAATAACTAAATAAAAGTAAACTGTATAAATCCAGGAATCTGTATAATATTTCAATTGAAATAAATCACTTTATATATTTGCAAATTTTGTAATAATTGTGTTGACTTCAGTAACGACAATGGTAAAACCACGAACAAATTAAATCATTAGCTTCACATTTTTTTACGGATGAAAAGCTCGATATTGAATAATTACTTTATTTAAACCGATTATAGAAATCGTCTAGTAGATACAATGATGAAAAGACGGTTTTGGGTAAAAAGTTTTTTCACAGATTCGATTATTTTAACACCTTCAAATGTTTTAACATTATGTTAATATAAATTACAACTGATTCCCAAAAAAAATGACCATTCCGATAAATAGTAGTTCATAAAATATCAATCTTGAGTGCGAAAAAAGAATTTCGAATACCCAAAAAGTTTTTAAAAATAATCTCAATATTTTGCACTGTATTCATGATTATTATTGACAGCCTGCATCATCTGGGCTTTGTTTCTACTAATTTATTTGTTATACAACTTGAAGTATATGTTAATTCAATGTCTAAATCATTATATTTGTTTTTTCTGAGCCTATACATGTGAAAAGTCCTCTGTAGGTCCTAATATCCGATGATTGATAAGAGGTAATAAACATTCTTATGATACTATATAGCAGCCATTCTTCTGTAACTCCTACAGTGTGCTCTGAGTCGTTGTTTTCCGAACAAGTTTCCTTGCAGTATGCCCACTTGAAAAATAAAATAAAACGTGGAAAATAGCGAAGAACATAACAAATAATATTCAGGTTTTCACAAATAACCGCCTTCGGAAAATATTCCACATATTCAGGCCAAACAAGATTCGAATCGAAAGAGTTGCTTCATCTCACAAACCAAAAGAAAATTGCACAGGACATAACACTTCGTATGAAGGGTTAGATAGAGCACACAATCAGATATCAAAACAACTTCATAGCCAAAATAACATTGAATTGGAATCCGCATTTTGCAGTGTCATATGTCACTGCATTTTTGTTGTAGGATTATCATATTTGGTAGGGATATTAGTGAATCTATGTTTTAACCTTTAATGTAAATAAAATTTGTCTACGTTATACAGGGTGTCCAGGATAACTGAGATAAATGAAAAAAAATCAAAACATCATATCTCAATTTTTTTAAAGGGAATGTCTAATATCTTTTCATTTTATAATATTACAATTTTAATATATATATATATATATATATATATATATATATATATATATATATATATATATATATATATATATATATATTTATATATATATATATATATATATATATCATCATCATCATCATCATTAGCCCGTATCGATCCACTGCAGGATGAAGGCCTCTTCAGCATGCTTCCAACCTTCACGGTTCTGGGATTTCCTCTGCCACTCGGGTCCAATATACTTAAGGATGTCATCAATCCATCGTGCTTTCGGTCTTCTTCGCGGACGTTTGCGATCAAGCGGTATCCACTCCAGGATTGCCTTGGTCCATCTTTCGTCCCATCGCCTCGCTATATGGCCTGCCCATCTCCATTTCAACTGTTTTACTCTTCCAATGATGTCACAGACTTTTGTTTGTTCCCTGATCCATGCGCAGGGCTTTCTGTCTCGTCTTGTAATGCCAAACATACATCTTTCCATTCCCCTCTGTGCCACCCGAAGTTTTTGAATTGATTGCGATGTGAGTGTCCAGGTTTCACTTCCGTATGTATGTCACTCCATCAATGGGTAGAACGCACGCAGATCGCAACGCGCAACGCAGATCGAATACTTTTCTTTTCAGGCAAAGTGGGAGTCTGCTCTTAAACACTATGTTGAGCCTACCAAATGCCTGCCAGCCACATTTAACACGCCGTTCCACCTCCCGGGCGGTATTCCCCTCCATGGAAATCCTCTTCCCAAGATATACAAAGCTGTCCACAATCTCTAAATCCCTTCCTAAAACTGAACTTCTTCTGTCCTGAGCGAAGTTATTGAACATAACCTGTCTCTTTTTCAGGTTTATTTTCAAGCCAAATGGTTCGCCAGCCCTTTGCAGTTCTTGTATGCGCCTTTGCAGCTCCTCTGGGTCTTGTGAAATGAGAATAATATCATCTGCAAATCTAAGATGGTTTAAGTTTGCACCATTGATCTTTACCCCATCCTGTTCCCAATCCAGTTTACGGAATACTTCTTCAAGGCCAGCCGAGAAAAGAATAGGCGATATTGCGTCACCCTGCCGTACACCTCGTTCTATATTAATTCCCACTTCAAGATCATCAAGGTGAATTGTGGCTGTAGCTCCATCATATATCGATTCTAATAGGTTTACATAGGCTCTCTCTACGCCTTAGCTAAGCAGTGCATCCATTATCGCATGCGATAATGGATATATATATATATATATATATATATATATATATATATATATATATATATATATATATATATATATGTATATATATATATATATATATATATATATATATATATATATATATATATGTGTATATATATATATATATATATATATATATATATATATATATATATATATATATATATATATATATATATATATATATAGATATATATATATATATATATATATATATATATATATATATATATATATATATATATATATATATTATTATTATTCAAGTATGGGCCCTAGTGGACCACGCGAAGTACAGTTGGAGGCGTTTGTAGTTGTTAGCCTTCCTTTGCGCCCATACTAATTTCATTCTTTCGCTATGAGCTTTTTTCCTTTCGTCAGATCAAGTTGTTCCAATCGTCCTACATTTTTCTCTCTGGCCAACCTTCCAAACGTTAACCTTCTGTCTGAAACAGTGCCTACCCTGAACTTCACTTTGTGTAATATTTGCTGATCTTAGGTCCTCTTTAATTGCCGCTATCCATTTAATTATTTCTACTTTAGCTCTACTCCTATTTTCATAAAATTCGACTATTTGTCTAGTTAGCCTACTCGGATTCATCCGTTTTATGTGTCCGTAAAACTAAAGTCTTCTTTTTCATCATATTGCTATGTATATCTGTGTATTGTTTGATTTCTTGGTTTTCTCGAAGTCGGTATGTTATGCTATTTATTTGTTTGGGGCCTAAGATTTTTCTTGTGATTTTTCTTTCCTTCTTTTCAATGTCCTCGATATCTCTCTTTCTATTCAAAATGAGCGTTTCTGCTCCATATAGATATTCTGGCTTAATAACTGTGTTGTAATGTCTCAGTTTTGTGTTTTTAGATATGCATTTTTTGTTGTAAAAATTTTGTGTAAGTCTCAATGCCGTTTCCATTTTTAACATCTACCCTTATTGGGTGCTTTTTCCAACCAATTTTCCATGATTATTTCACCCAAATATTTGAATTGAGAGACTCGTCTGATGTTACCATATTTTGTTTTTAGAAATGGTGTTCTTAGTCTGTTGCAGGTTACGTATTGTGTCTTTTTAAAGGAAATTTGGAGTCCTACCTTTTCTGCTGTTTCTTTTAGGATTTCAATCTGTTTTTGTGCCGTTAATATATCTTGAGCCGAAATTGCTAGATCATCAGCAAACACTAATCAATTTTGATGTTGGTTCTCCCCAGTTTAATGGGCTGGTCAATATTCAGGGTCGACTTTTTTTTCACAGTTAAATAAGAGTGGCGATGGTCCATCCCCTTGTCTTACTCAAGTTTTAATTTCAAAGGGCTTTGAGATGTCACCCATGAATTTAACTTTTGACCTTGTGTTAGTTAATGTTGGTTTAATAATTGCCAGCGTTTTCAGATCTAGTCCTTGTTCTTTAAAGATTTGGAATAAAGATTCGCGGTCAGTAGAATCATATGCTTTTTTTGAAATTCACAAATGTACAGACTAGAGTTTTATTGTACAGTTTTTGATGTCTTAGGATCAACTTTAGATTCAGGATCTGTTCATGGCAGGATCTGCTGTCGAAAACCAGCTTGATAATCACCAATTTTAGGTTCTAACTGTACCTGTGCTCTGTCTAGTAGACATTAAGATGAATCTTGTAATAAACTGGGAGAAGAGATATGCCTTTGTAGATGCTTGCATTTGTTTTATCTCATTTCTTATGTAGTGGATGGATTAGAGCATCTTTCCAATCTTTTAGAATCCGTTCGGTTCGCCAAACTTCTTGTAGAATTTTGGTTATTTCTTTGATTGTACCTGGAGCAGCGGATTTTATAAGTCCAGCAGTCATTCCATCTGCACCAGAAACTTTGTTATTTTTATGTCGCTTGATTTGCCTAATTATTTAATCTTCATTCGGTGGTAATGAATCTGGGTTTGTTTCTTTAATAATTGTCTTGGTTATTTAGAGCTAATTGTCCGTTTTCCTTTCGGTAGCAAATATTTTGGGGTTGATAGCCTGTTAATTTTGTTTCAAATGTTTTGTAAACATTTCGGGTGTTAGTTTTTTGGAAATCACTTTTTATTTCATTAAGTTGATTGTTTTCATATTTTCTTTTAGTTTGTCTAATTAGCTTCGATGTTTCTTTTCTTATTTCCAGAAAGATGTTATAATTTATTTCTGTTTTTTGACTGTTCCAATCTTTGAATGCTTTACTTCGGCTTAATACTGCTTGCTCGCAAACTTCATCCCACCACGGATGTTTTCTACGTTTTTGTAAAGGGACCAATTGTAAGGCTGTTTTAATAATTTTTTGTTTCAAGCCAGTTCTGTGCTGGTTGTTTATCAAGCTCTTCTGTTAGTGTTGGTTTTATTTTCGTAGGGTCAAACTTTGGTATTAGCAGTCTCTTTTGGATAAGTTTTCGAAATTTGAAGCTAAGTTTGATTATAGTCAAGTAGTGATCCGTGTCCATGTTAGCTCCTTTGATGACTTGAACATTCAAAATCTCTTTATAATTGGGGTACGAAATGGCAACATGGTCAATTTGAAATTCACCCATGTACATGTTTGGGCACCTCCAGGTCTTTTGTTTTGTTATTTTCTTCTTAAAATGGGTAGACATTATTTTTAGATTAAACTGCGAACATAGTTCAACCAATCTTCTACCATTATGGTTAGTCCATTTATGACCGGGAAAACTTCCGTCTGTTTTCCTGCACTTTCTTTCTTTCCCTAGTTGGGCGTTGAAATGACCCGATAGGATGTTTACATGGTCAGAGGAAATGTTAGAGATAGTCTTTTCCAGAATTTCAGAGGACTTATTTACTTTTTCAGGATTAGATTTATTTTCTTCGTTAACTGGGAGGTGTGCATTAATTAATGTATAGTTTTTGTTAGCACACTTGAGGGATAGTGTCATAAGTCGATTATATACTGGCTGGACATTAGTTATAGAACCAAGAATGTTTCCTGAGATAGCGAAAGCAACACCGAGATGTGGTGTATTTTTGAATATTCTTTTGTCCGTTTTACTTTTAAAAAGTCTGTAGTTGCCGAATTCCAAGGTGTTATCATCTGTCAATCTGGTTTCTTGCCAAGCTAAAATTTGGATTTTTTGCTGTTTCGATGTTCGCCCCAATTCGTGTAGTTTTCCTGGGCCCAGCGGCAATTGATACTTACCGTTCCAAAGAAAGTTTTTGTTTCCAGTTTCAGACATTGGCCACAGGTCTCCGACTCCCTCTGAAAGATTTTGCGTTTAAGCTCGAGCGCCCCAGAATCCGAAAGTCCGGTTGTACCAGCAAAGCTGGCAGAAGATTGTCTACCTCCTCGGGGGAGAATTAAAGGTTTGAACCATAACGGTTCAGAGCTTAAGACTGGAGGGGTTAGTTCTAGAATTTAAATATCAGCCGCATCACTGGTGAACAAACGCTCACCACTAAACCGCTTGATACAACTCAGACGTTAAGTTTTAGGATTTAGTTTTCTTTCGCCTTGCTTCGGGGCTGCTTATTTTGAGATATTCACAGCTGTCCATTAATATCTAATGGAACTCTCATATATATGTTTTATTATATATATATATATATATATATATATATATATATATATATATATATATATATATATATATGTATATATATATATATATATATATATATATATATATATATATATATATATATATATATATATATATATATATATATATAATAAAACAAAATACTTTTATTCTTGTTAAATATGTCCGAGATTTTTATATTTTTGTTTTTAATATCTTGGTTTTAATGGAATTCACTTTAGGTTTTATGTTATTATTAAACTAATGAATACATTCATGATATATTAAGTCATGATATATTAAGAATTTAGGTCATCACTTGATTTAATATTTGATCAGAGAGCAATTATTATAGATTAATAAAACGTCATAAATATTTAGGTAAGATACCTTTAAGTACAAACATTTATAAAGAAGAAGTCATTATAGTCATTTAATTAAATGTTCAATATCTCTATAATTTTGTGAAATGCAAACTGTAAGCCTATGTTCAAAAGAACTCGTGTTCATATATTTTTTCTTTCACGATTTTTCACCACGATCTAAAACACAAAAAATATCAAAAATATCTGATCTTATGTAAATAAAGAATCACTGAGAAAAAACAAAAAATCAAACGGAGACATATTTCTCAGTGATTCTTTTCTGTAATAAATCTACCTAACGAATAAAATTTTAAAAATATAAAAATGTTCTGAAATAGATACAAACTTTTAACGTTAACATTTCGGGGAGTCTTCTCCCCTCGTTTTAAAAACGAATCTAAAAATGAAATTCTATATATAAAGCAAAGATGGGAAGAAAATATATTTTTTTGTGTATGTCAATGATACTTTCATTGACAATACAATAATAAAATCTATACAATATAAATCTACAATAATATATATCTATTCTAGTGCGGTTATTCTATTCAGTGGCGCACTCTGCATATCACGTTTTCTGAGAACAAGGAGTATTATTCAATAGAAATTCAGTAAAACATATATTTTAGTAATGAACAAACTGAACTCGGAATGTTACATCAACAACTTTATTTAATTAACGATATATTTCAATAATTAACACTGCAATTATATTGTATTCTGATCATAATCGTTGATGTTAATAATTCATACTTTCAGCAATTAAATAAATATATTTAAACTATAAATTTTGTTTAATATTTTAACTGAAATAAATCACCTTATAAATTTGCAAATGTAATAATTATAATAGTGATTTAATTTAATTTGTTGATAAAACCACGAACAAATTAAGTCATTACATTTTATTGGAAATTAAAGGCTCGATATTGAATAATGGTTTTATTTAAACAAATTATAAAAATTATTTTTAACATCTAGAAAAAAAGATTACTTAAAACAGTAAAATTTAATACAAACGAAAAAAAAAACAAATATAAACATTTTAACTGTATGGAATATATTTTAGAAAATTAAATACAGTAATACCCCGACTTACGCTTCCCCCCTCCGGTTTCGCGTTCACTTGTGTTCGGCTTAAGACATGCACGGACATGTTTCGCGCGGACTCCACGCCCATGTATAAATTGTTTTGTTTATTATATTATTTAAAAACAACTATGTCATCTAAACGAAGTGAAACTGATTCTTCTGCATCAAATAAGAAAAGGAAAACATTATCTTTGAAATGTTTAAACTAAACATTATCAAGGATTTCGATGCAAAACTAAAAGTTTGTGAAAAAATTCTCGAAGCTGTGGAAAATGTGAAAACTTGGAATTCAAGCATCATTCGTAAACATCATGGTATTATCGCTGAGATGGAAACAATGCTGACATTATGGTGTGATAATCAAGTAAGAGTAAAAAACTGTCCTTTTGATCAGAATACGGTGTGCTCTCAAGCTAATAGCTGATTTTTGAGAGATTAAAAGAAAAAACTGGGCAGACGGACAAAGATGAAAACTTTAAAGCTAGTAACGGGTGATTCAGCCGATTTAAAACCCACTGTAACTTGCATAGAACCGCGGAAAGTGGAGGGACGGTAAGTGCTGATAAAGAAGCTGCGCCTCTCCACCCAGAGAAATTCATTGTCGATCTTACTAGACAATTAAATTTAGAAGTGGATGGTGAGGACGTACAAGAACTACTAGATTCACATAATCGGAAGCTGAAATTTAATGAGCTCATAGAAATGTGCGAGCAAAACATTAAAGAACCTAATTCTCTTGGCCCAGTACAATCTGCAGGTCAAATGGCGGTGGCAAACCTGACGGAAGCACTTAGTTCAGTTAAAAAGGGGTTAGAAATGTTAGAAAACATATACTCTAATGAAAAGGACGTTTGAGTTACAAAACATGGAGTAAAAAAGCCAGCTGAAAGGGAGTAAGCCATCTACAAAAAATAGCTCTTTACATCAAAATAACTTCGGTGTACGCACATCTCTTGAGAACGGCTGGGCCATTTTTTTTTAATGTTTGTAATAGTCCGAATAAGGTTTTCAGGGAAAGAAGAATTGGAAAAGATGCCCGGAAAATTGGAACATTTTGGAGAAACTGAAAGTGATTCTTTCTATGGGATTTTTATATGAACTCAAGACCATAACTCACGATTTCAACGATAGATATGCGTAATTCTTTTTTTTGTTTTGTTCGATATGGTCTTGGACAAATTTTCAGTAAAAAAAAATGAGACAATTACAAAGGAAAGCCGCATCTCGCAGTACGCATTCTCGATCATAACTAATGATAGGAACGACGTATTGTGTTGATTTTTTTATTATTTTGTTCGTTATGCTCCCGGGATGGAAATAACTCAATTGAATGTTTTCAACTGAAAAAAATCTGGAAGATATGGAGAAAAATTTGAAAAAAAGCATTCCGGCCTAAATTAAAATAAAATTACATTTGTTTATACTTTTGTGTTGTTTCGCGATCTGTTTAAAAAATGTAGTTATTTTATTTCTATTCCAATTTATTTCGCTACGTGCGCAAATGTAACAAATAAATGTAAGAAATGGAGAAAAAAGGCAATCGGAGCACAAAGTGAATCCATTGTCCATTTTTAGTTGAATTATGATTCTTGGCATCGCACATTGTGTCTGAATCGGCACAATTAACACAATTTAATTGCATTACAATACCGCCAATAAGATAAAGCAATTTAATTAAAACCAAACGAATTTTTGATCTAATCAAACTGCAGAACAACGCGAAGAGCGAAATGAAATTGAACGGAATCGATTATCACAAACATGTTCAGCGCGTACACAAGAAAGAGAAAATGCAAACAAAGATGACATGCATCGAAAGAGACATCATCTGTCAGTAGGAATCAATCGCGCGACAATGAATTTAAATAACCATGCAAGAAGACAAAAAAAAATAGTTAAACAAACAAAGTTTTACTTTGTTTACACATTTCCAATAGTTTTTCACAAATTCACAAAACGACCACAAACAAATTTATGGAAATTTGAACAGGACAACGTCTGTTGGGTCAGGTAGTAATATAATTTGTTTAATTATATAAGAATACACAATTTTCTTCTAAATTATTGTTAAATCCAGTTAAACAACTAACCCCAACGAAATTGTATTCGGCTTACACGGTTGTCGGTTCCACCTATCGCGTAAGTTCAAGGTATTACTATATAACAAATATCAAACAACGAATTATTTTAAAAAATCTATACAAAATTATTTAAATTTTCAGGACACGACACAAACACATACAAACCATCTTGTCATCAAACAATACATGAGCTATGTTAGGACAATATTTTTTCACACTCATCCTGTACATATATCATCAATATATCATATTCTTTGAACCAGAAATGTTATTCTAACAAAAATTCAGTCACAGATATGAGAGCAAATTTCAGAATAAACTGAAAGGAATGATAATACGATGAGAACGAAAGAAAACATTTAAATCGATTATTGATATTTATAAAAATACGGTTTCGTAATATCTAAAGTACATTTTTTTAAAAACCCAGTCTCACGTATAGATTTTATTTATAAATGAATTATGAAATAATTTAAAAATGATATACTTTTAAGTAAAAGCCGTTCCAAAAGCATTGTAAAAGCTGACCTTTTACTTTAATCATAACTCTTTCCTTTCAACAAACGATTATCAACATTTTGTCTTCATTATGATGTTTTCGGGACTTGCGACATAAGCAGATTCTATCGGTTTCTCGTTTTGGTCATTCGTATTCCATTTTTGTACATCGCCGCTTCCGAAAAGGACGAAAACCAAATTGGTGATGAGAAATACACCGAAGGCTATCCAAAATACCAGTTGCCATTCGGCTGCTGTGTGCTGAAAAAAAAAACAATTTTTCAGCTTAATTACATTTTACTCATGGAAAATATTTACGTTTTCTGTTAGAGCTCCAACTAAGTACGGCACTATGATACCGGTAAGACCACCGATACCGTTGACTATAGCCATTATCGTTCCTGCATAATTGGGGCTCAGGTCTAAGGCATTCACTTTCATTCCACAGTAGAAGGTACCCATGAAACCCATTGCAAGAGTAAACATACCTACTGCTAACATTCTATCACATCCTGAATATGCGGCTGCCATGATAAAAATGGCAGGTCCCATTGATGCTACAAAGAAACAATTAAATATTAATTATCATTCTGTTGCTAAACTCGAGAAGATTTACCACTAAATATCAATTTTGAAAAGAGTGGGCATTATAAACAATATAATAAATTAAGAGAAATCCTGGATAATCCAAAGGATAAAGTAGAGCAACAGGAAATATCGGGGATTTATGAAATTAGTTGTCAAGATTGTGATCGAAACTATATGGCCCCTTTCACACTATCCACTCCATCCCACGCCACGCCTTGCCACCCCACCCCACCCCACGCCACGCCACGCCACGCCACGCCACACCCCGAACACAAGAGTAAATGGGGGTTTATACACCTATCCACGCCACGCCACACAATTATACTCAGCCACAAGGGTTCCACTTGAGATTAACAGCAGGCGGGCGCCACATGTACGCAACTCCCATCCACGCCACACCACCTCTTATCAATAGTAGGCCTGAAAGAACCAATGGGCTGTTTCATACCCTGCCACGCCCATCCACTCCACAACCACAATACACACGTGGTTAATCATATCAGTTATCAGTGCTTTTTTTCTTTGTTTGTTTCTTGTCTTCTTGTTTTGTTTTTGTTTGTTCTTTGTTTTTTTTTGTTTTTGATGACTTTTTTTTGTAATTTTGATTTTTTTTTGGAATTTTGATTGCATGGAGTTTTTTGACACTGAAAAGTTAATAGATGAAGCAATAAAAAATGAATGTTTATCGAACATACAACTCGGTGATTATTCAAATTAACCAAAAAAACAGTTTGCTTGGCATGAAGTTGCAAATGCATCGTTTTCTGAGTATGCAGAAATGACTCAATGTTATTATCAGCATCTGCTGGGGAGTAATAGACTTCCTCCAGACAGTATCTTGTCTGCGCAAACTTTCTTTTAAAACTGCAGATAGTTCTTGAAATGATTCCACGCTAATACGAAAGAATGTGAAAAACTCCATGGGATTATCAAAGAGCTCCTCAAAATAGTCAAATGCGTTGCGTTTGCTTAACCTTCGAAGGACAATTAAACTCATGCCAACCAACTCTTCAGTCGTATAGTCTATGACGATGCCCAAAACAGACTGAACAGAAAAGTCTCACTTTTCAAGTGGATAAGGTGTTTATGGAACGTTGATAAGTGTGAAATGACGAGTGGTGTGGTGTGGCGTGGCGTGGCGTGGACAAGTGCGAAAGGGACCAATATGTTGACGACATGTGGTGTGGAGTGGCGTGGCGTGGAGTGGATAGTGTGAAATGGGCCTGTTGGACAAACTAAAACATCCATATTAATCAGATATATGTTCGCGGGAAAGTAATTTCTCTCCAATGAAGAGAAAAAAGGCGTGGACATATTAGAAAAGCATTGGAATGATTTAATTGCTCTTCAATGAGAATATGTTGGGGACTTACTGACCGATGTGTTATGTTGGGCAACACAAGATTTTTCATTTCTCCGATATCTAATGTGGGCAATGTGTTTTTTATTTACAGGATTAGCCCAATAAATAACGGGAGTGATTTATTCCTGCCAAAGGAAAGAGGTGGACGGTAATTTTTATAAGTGATATCGAAAGTGGCTGATGTCAGATAACCTGAGAAACCTGGCTCAGTTGCCTCCGAAACTTTGGAGTGCGTAGATCATGCAAGAAGTGAACGTATGTTTTAAGTTGGCGTCGAGAGTGTGTCATCAAATTTTGCGTGAAATTGAACAAATCCGCGGAGACTTTTCACATGATCCGTGAGGCTTACAAGTTTTTGTGGTTTTTGAGTGGCATAAAAGATTAAAAAAAGACCAGGAAAACATTGAAAATGAATAATATACTGAACGTCCAATCTCGGCCCGAACCGATGACAATGTGGCTAAAGTACGAGAATTTCTGAATTCTGATCGTCGGTTAAGTTCGTTAATCGATTATTAGCAAAAGCAAAGGTGGGCGCGAAGTACACAGTTACAGAAAAAGAATTAGAAAATCTTGCGAACAATTTGCGAACAAATCGAAAGATTCAGATTCAGATGAGTCACTCATAGAGCCTTTTACAGGCTCTGATAGCGATTCATATCGACCATCAGATTCGTCAGAAGATGATTCGGACAATGATTTACATGAACCAGCAAGAGCAACAAAAAAACCACCAAACCAAAGTTATCGATACCATCATGTGATGATGTCAGCACGAGTTAATTCATAGCAGCACTTGCATCCCTAACCTAAACTAACCCAAATTTTTATTTTTAGACTATGAAGGAGGATGGGGGCCAGTAGTAAGATATTACAGAGTCATTCCATCTTTTACCGTACCTTCTGGAATAAAACCAGAAAACCCTTTTTGCTTGAAATGGATGCAATAATAATTTTCGCCATCATAGTTGGGTACCAACAACTAAATCTGAACTAAGACATTTCTTAGGACTAGTAGCATGGATGGGACTAGTTAAACTGCCTGCTTTGGCTGACTACTGGTCAACAGATCCATTACTGAACATACATTTTCCTCGTTCTGTACTAAACCGTAATCGCTTTGCAATTTTACTCCGAACAATTAATTTTGCAGACAATAATCAAGCTATCGCTGGAGACAAACTTGCTAAAATAAAATCCCTATTAGATAAACTCCTGAAGAACTATAAACGCCTTTATACTCCCGAAGAATACTTATGCGTCGACGAGACTATGTTGCCTTTTAGAGGAAGATTGTCAATAAAACAATACATAAAATCGAAAAGGCACAAGCATGGTATCAAACTTTTTAAGTTATGTTCAGGCACAGGCTACACATATAATATCAAGATTTAAGAAGTACTTATGCTGTCTACAAAGCATGACGCTGAAATAGTAGAAAGAAATAGATCTAAAAATATAGTTAATATACCTAAAACCATAATAGATTACAATCAGGGCAAAAGTTCTGTGGATCTCTCCGATCAAATGGGATCGTATTCTAATCCTTTTCGTTGATCTGTATAATGATACAGGAAAATTACATTTGAGCTTTTACTTACAACTTCCATGGTAAATGCTTTTGCATTATATAAGAAGGTTATCGAAAGTAACATCACGGTTAAGCAGTTCAAAAAGGAAGTAATAAGATACCTAGTAAATACTGTTGAAAACGAAAACATTGATAAAGAGAATGAACCGTTGACAAAAAGGCGACGAATTCCCTCTGTAAAGCGAAAAGATGTTGAAAATAAGCATAAAACAAGATGTTGCAAGTATTGTTATAAAAAGAAATCAACGAGCATTATGGCAGAAAGTATGCTACCAATCGTACACTCAAAGTTGACACCTATTGCGAAGGAAAACCATTTTTATGGTTAACATGTTTCAGTACATCACAAGGAGTAGTTAGGCTTAGCTCGATACTTTAGTTTTTTAGGTTTTAGGTTTCTTTAAAGTTATTTTCAGTTTTAATAAATACTATTTTTAATACCGAATCGTTTTATTTACAGGGCCACACAACGATAAAAAAAATTAAATCTAAAAACATGGTTATAGATATCTTCTCTGAGACTGTGTGACCGTCAACGGTTAAAAGGAACGCGATAGCTGACTTAACCATATGGGAAAGTTAAGTCATCTTTAAGGTCCTTTTTCCCAAAAACGGTTGTAGCTAGCAACTGGATTTTTTTCAGCTTTTTAATCTTTATTAGTAGTTTATTTTGGCCTTTTTCTTATATTCAATTTTGTATATCGCAATAGTTTTGAGAAGCCGCCAAAATGCCGATTTTTTTTTCACTTTGAGATTTTTTTCTTTTTTCTTAATATACTTTTGGAACTTAAAAAAAGCCAAAACACACTAAACACTGCTGAATACTTAGGTGAAAACCGCATTACAATGGTTTTCACTTTAGTAGTTCTTGAGAAAATGGGACCTAAATATGAAAAATCTAAATTTTCAGGACCGCCAAATTTCTGTAAGGGTTTGAATTCATCGGTTTTTCGCGGTGGAAACGAATCGATATTGTATCGGAACCCTCAGAGTATCGCTGCACTATGGTTTTTCATTTCGATAGTAATAATTATCCCCCCAGTTTACCCCGTTTGCATTACATTATACTCATAATACACAGACGCCGTTAGTTTAGTCTCGAAATTACATTTATTTCTCTCCAAGATGGGTCGTTTTTCGAAAGAAATTTTTTCGTAAGGGGAGCTACACAGAACCCTAATGAGTCTTTAAGCAATATAATTTGGGAAAAAATACGTAAATCAATTTTTTCAACTATAAAAACATTAAAATTAGGGGCATATGAAGCCGTAAGAACTTTTATATTTATAATATCCGTATAAACACATACCAGGTGTCCCATTAAGGATGGATCGCGGCCGTATCTTGAAAACTATTTATCCCACAGCTTTGGGGGAAAAAAAATTGTACTAAAAATGATAATGAGAAATTCACCAAAAATATTTTTAAGCTTCTATAACGACCGCAAGAGGGCATGACGAGCTAAACATTTTTAAAAATAATTTTTTTTGTGTATTTTCAAGTGTTAACCGAGTAAGAAAAATTCTCAGTTATAATTAGCAAACTGTCTGTTACAACTTTGTTTTATGACATTTTGTCGTAATTTCACGAATAGAGGGGTGGGGGGAGTTTTACCTATTGAGATAAAAAGTCGTCTAATGTCCGTTTGCCTTAACCGATTTTCCTCAATTTAGATTCATTTAAAAGGCAATTGCTGGGACAATCAGATAATCTGGGAGATAAAATATTTAGTTTATAAATGAAACCGCGAGGTAGCGTTACATTTAACATTTTTTTTTTGAAGTATTGTTCAGTTTTTTCAAATGGAATGGTACAGCTTTACTACATGGCAAGAAAGGTAATTTAAAGAGGAATCGTCCAGTGAAAATTCGAAATCGATATCTCTGACATGTCAAGAGATATTTCGATTTTTCTGAAAAAAATCAGTTAGTTTTAATTTTTACCGTAATATTAAGTTAAAAATTGGACTTAATATTTAGGTCGCAATCGCAACCGCAACAATTTTATTTAAAAAATAAAAGTATCAATCATCATAAATGTTCTAATCCTGACCTTGATAATATTTTCTAATTTAATTACATAAGCGGAAAAAATGCCTTTCCCCAATTGTTGCATTTTCTCTTTTGTAATGCTACTTGACAGAATATTGAAATCAGTCATTAATAAATATACCTACTCTTTCTTTTAAACTAAATGAATGGATGAATGAAATTATGCGTTTTCTAGTTTCCAAATAAACGCATGCAATCCTTAGGTACATTACACAAAGAGTGTAAGAAGGGAACCATAGAAACAAACAAAAACACTCAAATTACCTTGTCAGTTTTGAAATGCATTACATTTTCAATATTGCCTTTATTGATTATTAATAATTATTATAATAATATCTAACAATGCCTTTTACGAATAACGAGGCCTTTAAACACGCTCCAAATTAATATGGGACGAAGAATTTGGACCAGTCCTAAGCCTGGGTAAAGTGTGAAGGAAGGCAAACATTAGGTTAATATTTTTTTTAACTTAATGCAGGTAGTAGTGAAATAATAACTGATTTTTTCAGAAAAATCGAAATATCTCTTGACATGTCAGAGATATCGATTTCGGGTTTTCACTGGATGATTCCTCTTTAAATTACCTTTCTTGCCATGTAGTAAAAGCTGTACCATTCCATTTGAAAAAACTGATCAAAACTTCAAAAAACTATTGTTGAATGTAACGCCACCTCGCGGTTTCATTTATAAACTAAATAATTTATCTCCCAGATTATCTGATTGTCCCAGCAATTGCCTTTTAAATGAATCTAAATTGAAGAAAATCGGTTAAAGCAAACGGAAATTAGACGACTTTTTATCTCAATAGGTAAAACTCCCCCCCGCCCCTCTATTCGTAAAATTACGACAAAATGTCATGAAACAAAGTTGTAGGAGACAGTTTGCTAATTATAACTGAGAATTTTTCTTACTCGGTTAACGCTTAAAAATACACAAAAAAATTATTTTTAAAAATCTTTAGCTCGTCACGCCCTCTTGCGGTCGTTTTAGAATGATCATGATCATTTTTAGTACAATTATTTTTTCCCCCAAAGCTGTGGGATAAATAGTTTTCAAGATACGGCCGCGATCCATCCTTAATGGAACACCTGGTATGTCCAAAAGTTTGGAATATTCAAACATTTCACTTCATATTGATATTAAGTTTAAGTTAATCATCAATTTATTACAACTCTTACTGTAACTACAATCCACGTGAGTAAAACTGATTTTTTAATTTGCAATCAAAAAATTACAATGTACCAATTGCGTTCAATTTAAAAATAAAAAGAACCACTTTCAATAAAACTAATAAGTAGTACTTCCTCCATGGATATGTATGCATACCTGTCTATGATTTGGCATGCTATTAAAATTTATTTAATTTAATTAAATGATCAATTTAGGCTTGTGGAATTCTCTCCCATTCTTCAAGAAAATTGTGTACTGCTCCTTGATGTACACAGCACCAGTGACTCTTCTCTCCATGGCTAGTAGAGGTATCCAGGTACCTTTCATAATACCACCCGAAAACATCACGCCCCACCTTTAAATGAGATTCGTGGTTAAGCTGTTTCTACTCAGGCTTGTCGACCCTGAGCTCTCCATATTAATATTCTTCATGATTCAGAAACCAAGCCAATTCTCGTGTCATCGGAGAACATCACGTTATTACAGTTAGGACTGTGATCCCTAATTTTTCGAGCCCATTGCAATCTTATACTTTTATGTTGAAGGGATAGTTTGGGAATGCGTAAATGTCTTCTGCGATGTAAATTTATCACTTTCAGTTTGCGTCCTATCCTTGATCGTGAAACATTTACTCCTTCAAGCCTAACAGGCTCCCTTGATATGCCACTTCTTCGAGCTATCATTAATATCTGCCAGTCTTGTGCAGCTGTTGTATATCGTTTTTACCATTTCTGGGGCAACCCTTTACGTCATTTGTCTCCTGGAATATTTTATACATTTTCGATACAGCACTTTGGGAAACAGCCGGTCGCGTTGGTGCGGCGGTAAGAGCGCCTGCTTTGCCGAATCCGCGCTGGAGCGATAGCTGGTTCGATTCCAGCGCTCGGATGGTTATTTTTCTTTCTTCTGTCCGTTTATCTTTCCTAAATGATTGTGATTGTTTCTAGGCAAGAGTGTAAAATCCGACTATGAATTACCCCTCAGTCACGCCAGTTAAAGGCTGGGTAAGGCCGGATGCCTTCTGAGAAGTGTTCTACGTTGGTCACTCGCCAGTCGGTAGGTTTCCTGATAGACTTATGGGTAGGCACATAACCAAAGGTTTATAGTCCGAGGGGGGTGCTGGCCTGGGTTTGTCGGAAGCTGATGACCGTGGTTCGGAACCCACGTTAGGCTGTAGGTACAGTCGCTAAATAGCCTAGTTGCTGATGCGCCTCTAACCCAAACACTTTACTTTACTTTTACTTTGGGAAACACATTTTCCACGATATCACTTTGATTAAAACCAAATTGAAACAAAGCCATTAGTCTAGGTTTCATTCAATCATGTTTCTAAGTTTTTTTTAACGGATTGATTGAAAATTAAAAAAGAACTGAAATAATGTGTAACTACCAGTATCAACGGAATGAGTAAAAATCGAAAAACCTGTATTATCAGCATTGTTATCAGCAAAACAGTGTTTTTGTTCTTTTTATTTAAAAAGGCTTAAAATAAATGTCCATCACAATTTTTAGAAATTATATAGAGATAGAGATTAATATTATATGTATATTCCAAACTTTTGGAGATATGTGTGTGTATATATATATATATATATATATATATATATATATATATATATATATATATATATATATATATATATACATGATGAAGTTTGCGAGCAAGCAGTATTAAGCCGAAGTAAAACATTCAAAGATTGGAACAGTCAAAAAACAGCAATCAATTATAACATCTTTTTGGAAGTAACAAAAGAAACATCGAAACTAATTAGACAAACTGAAAGAAAATATTAAAACAATCAACTTAGTGAAATAGAAAAAGATTTCCAAAAAATAACACCCGAAACTTTTACAAAACATTTAAAACTAATTTAACAGGTTATCAACACCAAAGTCTTTGCTGCCAAAACGAAAACGGACAATTAGCTCTAACTAACCAAGGCAATTGCAAAGAACTTGCTAAATAATTTGAACAACTACTAAACTATCCTGAACCCTTAAATAAATTACCATCACTAATCCCTAAACAAACAAACCCAGATTCATTACCACCGAATGAAGATGAAATAATTAGGCAAATCAAGCGACTTAAAAATAACAAAGCTTCTGGTGAAGATGGAATCACTGCTGAACTTTTCAAATCCGCTGGTCCAGGTACAATCAAGGAAATAACCAAAATTCTGCAAGAAGTTTGGCGAATCGATCGGATTCCGGAAGATTGGAAATATGCTCTAATCCATCCACTACACAAGAAAAGAGATAGAACGGATGTAAAAAAACTACAGAGGGGTATCTCTTCTCCCAGTTTGTTACAAGATTATATCTAAATGTCTACTAGACAGAGCACAGGAACAGTTAGAACCTAAAACTGGTGAATATCAAGCAGGTTTTCGACAGGCCTGAACAAATCCTGAATCTAAAGTTGATCCTAAGACATCAAAAAATGTACAATAAAAATATCGTCTGTACATTTGTGGATTTCAAAAAAGCATATGATTTTATTGACCGCGAATTTTTATTTCAAATCTTGAAAGGACATGGAGTAGATCTGAAAACGAGTGCAATTATTAAAGCAACATTAACTAACACAAGGTCAAAAGTTAAATTCATGGGTGAAATCTCAGAGCCCTTCGAAATTAAAACTGGAATGAGACAAGAGTATGGTCTCTCGCCACTCTTATTTAACTGTGTTTTAGAAAAAGTAATACAGGAGTGGCGCGAAAATAGGTGGCCCTGAATATTGACCAGCCCATTAAACTGGGGAGAACCAGAGATCAAAATTGATTGTCTGGCGTTTGCTGATAATCTAGCAATTTTGGCTCAAGATATATTAACGACACAAAAACAGATTGAAATCCTAAAAGAAACAGCAGAAAAGGTAGGACTCCAAATTTCCTTTGAAAAGACACAATACATGACCTGCAACAGACTAAGAACAGCATTTCTAAAAACAAAATATGGTAACATCTAACTTGTCTCTCAATTCAAATATTTGGTTGAAATAATCATGGAAAATGGGTTGGAAAAAGCGGTCAATAAGATGTCAAAAGTATCAATAAATCAAGGTAGATGTCAAAAAATGGAAACGGCATAGAGACTTACACAAAATATTTACAACAAAAAATACATATCTAAAAACACAAAACTGAGACATTACAACACAGTTATTAAGCCAGAATGTCTATATGGGGCAGAAAGGCTCATTCGAATAGAAAGAAAGACATCGAGGAGATTGTAAAGAAGGAAAGAAAAATCTTAGGCCCCAAACAAATAAATAGCACAACATACCTGAGAGAAAACAAAGAAATCAAACAATACACAGATATACATAGCGATATGAGAAAAAGAAGACGTAGGTTTTACGGACACATAAAACGGATGAATCCGAGTAGGCTAACTAGACAAATAGTCGAATTTTTTGAAAATAGGAGTAGAGCTAAAGTATATATAATTAAATGGATTGCTACAATTAAAGAGGATCTAAGATCAGCAAATATTACAAGTGAAATTCAAGATAGAGGCTGTTTTAGACACAAGGTTAACGTTTGGAAGGTTGGCCAGAGGGAAAAGGAGGGCTAACAACAACAAACGCCTCTAACTGTACTTCCGTAGTTCACCAGGGCCCAAACGTGTATATATATATATATATATATATATATATATATATATATATATATATATATATATATATATATATGTATGTATTCAAAATTAAACAAAATTAATGCAACAACAAAATAAATCATACAAATCGCTATAGTTAATTAATTTTAATTTTTTAAATTAATTCAAATCAATTCAATTTAAATTAATTCATTTTTTTATGGACACGGGTTACATTAAAAGTTAACAAAAAATCGGATACTTTCAAAGTGAGTTAGCTACAATATGTCTGTATAAGATCTAAATTAAAATAATTCTTAAGAACTAATAACAAAATCGTTGAAATTTTGAAATAATGACAGAAAGAAATTAATGATTTAACTGGAACACTAATAGCGTCTGTTGCCTCCTCTACTTCGGATTACAACATTTATGGGTCTAGGCATGCTTCTGATTAAATTTTCGATATCTCATCTTGAGGAATTTGTTAAAATTGTGTGATAACTGCATTTTCAAGTTCCCTCAGGTTTCTAGGTGCAGGAATAGGACGTTTCACAATTCTTTTGAGGTAATCCAATACATTGGTGGTCATTGCATAATTGATATACCAACTTGATTAAGATAATCGAGTACCTCGCTAGCCACGTGAGGTCGAGTATTGTCTTGCATAAACAAGAAATTGGGTCCAAAAAAATGGCCGAAGGTCACATGTTCTACTACAAGATTCTCAAGATAATAATCAACATTCATGAATTTCGTCCGCACAGGAACTAATTCTGTACGAGCATTAAAGCAGATGGCACCCCAGAACATAACAGAGCCACCGCCATATGGAATCTTTGCAGAGATATTGCAAGAAGCAAACCTCTCTCCTGGTCTTCGCCATACTCGCTCATGACCATCTGGATGTTTTAGGCTAACCCTAGTTTCATCTGTGAAGAAAAATTGTTTCCAATCATCCACAGACCAATGTTGATGATTTAGAGCATAATGTAACCTGACAACTCTGTTCTCTCTAGTAAGCAAGGGCGCAGTGACTGATCTCCTACTGCCTAATCCCGCTTCATTTAACCGTCTTTTAAGTGTTCTAAAAGAAATTGCAACATTGCGGGTAGCTTCGAGTTCGTTTCGCATCATAGAATTAGTGGCAGTCCTGTTTTTTAAAGCATATTGTCTAAGAAAACATTCATCTCAGTCGTTAGTGCATCGTTTTCGCCCTTGCCCTGGCCTTGTACAGTAAGTTTCTATTTCAGTCAAACGTACTACCATACGACTTATTGTGGAACGATGTTTGCCTAAGAAATTGGCAACATAACTCTGACAATATCCCTCGTCCAATAAAATTGATGCTCGCACTAGCTCGTATTCATTTTTTCAGAGTCACAAATAAAAACAGTCTACCATAAAAACGTAACACTTTAAAACAAGTAACAAATTTTAAGTTTAATTTTAAAGAAAATCTATTGCAAGTATTGCATAAAACTGTTTATCTTCTAAAAAAAATATTTAAAACTATAAACCTAAACGAACCGTTTTGAATGCTGTCATTAACGAAACAAAATATTCATAGCCTACTATTCATATAATCGATAAACTTTAAAAGTGGCATAAGAAAAAGGTAAAATCATTTTATGGATAATTTCAAATTTTTGCGTTAATTTTGTCCAGGAGTTAGTTATTTTTTTTTAATAAAAGTAATACATATAGATATCTATAACTAGATACACACCAAAATAGTTATATTTTAGTCATCCGATATGAAACTGTAATATTGAAATAATTATAATGTAAAATATACCTAAATACATGTACAAATATACGGCAACTAAACAAATATGTTGTTGAATATAAGCCTATATTATTAGGAATAAGAAAGAAAAATGATTCCATAGACCCGTCAAAGATGCTGCCCAATGAACTTTTTTGAAAAAAAAAATTCATTTTGCAGTTTTCAAACCCTCATAATATCTATACAGAAATAAACAGAATTGTATGTAACATATTTCAAAACAATTAAAAAACGTTTTTTTTTTCATTTTCCGACCATCGGAACCCTTAATATAACGACCCTTAATATAACGTTTATGATTTTCATTCCTTCGTTAGGTAAGATTACACTGGGGAACAATTTGAAAAATAATTTCTGTTGAGTTCGATATTTAAGCTGTTTTATACCTAAATTAACATTCTAATTCCAAAACTTTATCTAGTTTTTTTCCATCACGTCAAGTTTTTTCTCTACAGTTGTTGCGCAACCGACTAAGCTTGGCGAATCACAGAAGTCACTACTGCTCTCCTACCGGCGAACCTTCTTCGACCTAGGAGTGGGGGCGTGAGTGACGTTGCGTCATCCAAAACTAGTTCGGTCAATTACGCATGAGATGCTAAAGTACGCGGATCTGTGTCGCTGTGATATAGTGAAGTCAAAGTATACATACACAACTACAGATTTTCGTTATGTCTGCCTCTGGTAGTTCCTGGTATACCAAGTATCCCTGTTTTTGTGCATGTGGGACAGCAGAGCTCGTGAGAAGCATTGGGTGCAATCAAACTGGCTGCCAAAATCTGACATAAGACCTGGTGATCCAAACATTTTAAATCAGCCACTTGTCGACAGAAAAAACCTTGTATTTCCGCCTTTGCATATAAAACTAGGTCTCATGAAGCAATTTGTTAAGGCTTTATCAATTGAAGGAGACTACTTTAAGTATATCATTTCGGCATTCCCTAGCCTGTCATATGAAAAGATAAAGGCTGGTGTTTGATGGTCCACAGATTCGGCAACTCGTTAAAGATGAAAATTCCACTGAAACAATGACCGAACTTGAAAGGAATGTTTGGTTGGCTTTTAAAAATATTGTTAAAGACTTTCTTGGAAATACACGAGCCCCGAATTACATCGAAATTGTTCAACAACTCTTGGAGAGTTTTAAAAAGCTTGGTTGCAACATGAGCATCAAACTGCATTTCTTACATAGTCATCTTGCTAACTTCCCAGAAAATCTTGGTGCTGTTAGTGATGAACAGGGCGAGCGATTCCACCAAGATCTAAAGGTTATGGAAGCGCGGTATCAAGGTAGATTGGACTACTGTTGGAGCATCAAGCGAGAATGTCCACAAACTGAACACTTCAGGAAAAGCTATAAGAAGAAAGTTTTACCATAATATATTTTATTTATTTTTTGTATAAACACAATTTAACTTTTAATAATATATTAACCTCTGTATGAATAAAATATTCTAATCTATTTGGTCAGATCTCACCTTATTTCCTTTCGTATGTACACCTTTAAGGTAAAATGAGGGGTATGCTGTAGCTTAAGAACTTGACGTGATAGAGAAAAACTGTGAATATTTTTGAATTCAGAGATGAAAAATTAGTCAAAAATAAGTCACAGATCCAACTCAACAAAATTGCTGTTCCCCAGTGTTATCATTTAAATAGAACGTAGTTTAGGTTTAGAATTATATTGAATCATCTCCTGAAGATGCAAACATGGTTAATGAAATGCACGCCGAGAAGCTTAAAAAAGTGATTTGGTGTTTAGTGGTAAATTTCACACCTAAGATTCCAATAGGAGAATTATACTTATCATCCTTTTGGGTAAGAAAAAAAAACAGAAAAACTTACCTAGGGTGGTGAAGAATTTCCTGGCAAATGATATCCTCATGTATCCTTTATGAATCAACCAATCGCAAAACCATCCCGAACTCATCGAAACAATCCACATCAATATATAAGGTACCGAAGACCATATACCGTTTTCTTTAACATTGAAATGTAGTACATCTTTCATGTATTTAGGCAAATCAGTGACCATAGTGAAAAATCCCCAATCGTGACCAATTTGAGCTACTACCAAGGCCCATATTGGTGCTGAAGTCAGAATAGCCCGCCAGGGAATAACTTTTTCTTTGCTAGATATGTTACCTGCAAAAAATAACGGGAATTTTTATTAAATAGCTTCGATTTTACTATGAGATTACTTACTGATATGTTCGGAGAGGTAGTTTTTTTCTTTGTCACTTATAAATGGATGCGCTGCCGGATTTGGATAACACAATAGGGTCCAGAGAATGAACCAAACGATTCCTATGGCACCGAAAAAGTAGAACACGATCGCCCAATCATTCGTAGCAGCTATTAAAGCACCACTAACAGAATTACCAACTACGGTACCTGGAAAAAGAAACAATGAATTCATTTATTGTATATTAAACTCATCAGTAATTTTAACTGAAACTAGATTAAAAGAGATTTACCACTAAACACTAAATCACTTTATTTAACCTCTAACTGCCCGTTTCGCTAACCATGTAGCATCATCAGGAGATGATTCAAGCTCGATGGAATCATGGTTTGGGAAATGCGCATCGAAAAATCAAGTGGTTTGGTTTTTAGTGGAAACGATCTTCGAGTTTAGTGTTTGTATGTTTCGTTCTTTCGTCAGCTCTTCAGGTGTCCGGCTTGAGTCCAACTGATGCCGGCTTAAGGCCAGAAACCGGTCTTGGGAGTTGAGAGATTAAATCATTCCAGGTGTCGATGATTGAGAAACATTATATACCATCCGTAAAAATATTAGATGTATATATATATATATATATATATATATATATATATATATATATATATATATATATATATATATATATATATATATATATATATATATATATATATATATATATATATATATATATATATATATATATATATATATATATATATATATATATATATATAATTAGAAAATGTGTGAAAGAAATCTTTTTTTATATTTTTTATACAATATTTCAAGTTTAATAGAATATCTCAAGTGTACGACTATGACTAAAACACATTGATAAACAGTGACTTTGCTCAGCTTGAGTCCAGCAAAAATCAGCTCTCTAGTAATAACGAAAATTCAAACCACCTAAATATTTGATCAGTATTTGCATTTTTCACTGCATACTAAAAGTGATTTAGTGCGTATGCAACCAATAATACACATGAAGAATTATAAGCTAAATAAATTGACAAATAAGTTGGACGTTTTTTAAAAGTTTCATAAACATAATTTTTCTCTATACAGTAAAAAATATAAATAATTAGATATTGTTATTTTCGTCTGAAAGATATCGATAAAAAGCCAAACCAAGTTGTTTGTTAACGAGGGCTTTCTCGGTCTGGGAATTCTGAAACAATCGTAATAATTAACATTCCTAGAATGCAAGATCTGCTGAATATGGAGTATGAGGAAAAACCTCCTATCTAAAACTTAAAAAGCAGCTGCTTTTGCGAGGTGCCTAAGGCGGTGGTCATTGCCAATTTTCATCCAGTCATTTCTGTGGGTTTGGGAAAATAATCGCTAAAAGTCAAATCTGGTGAAAACGGTGCATGTGGAAGAAGTTCGAATTTTATGTCAAAGGTTATGAAGTTTTGCAGCAAAAAAATAAGCCTAAAAGTCACTGGTGATGATCCTACCCTTCTCAAGTAGTCCATACCTCAACCCACTGTGTGGGCTGCTGCTTCATCTCTGACTGACGTTTCAATCTATGTTTCATCAACTATTAGAGAGCACAGAAACAACTCTACAGAGTCGTGTTTAAAAAATGTTTATATGCTCTTGAGAAGCGTTCATTCAAATACGTCTTTGTCTTTAGTGACTGTTAACAAATGCGGTACCCATCGAATGGAAAGTGTTTTCATGCCTAAAATATCGTCTAATACGGGGGTCTCCAAACTTTCCAACCTTAGGGCCATACAGATTACTTCAGTAAGTTCCAAAGACTTAAACCTAAGTAAGTTCCAAAGGCTAAAACCGCTTAAATTTTCCTGCCATATCTATAATTTCTAAACTAGTCGCCTGGTACACGTCCCAAACGAGCAAATTCAATTATTGTTGTGTATTTATGACCGTGATACATGGCGAAATCTGGTGGTCAAAAGTGGAAATAGGTAGTGGTAGTACCCTCTATCGCTAACAGATGGCGCTAGTAGTGCTATCGAAAACGCAGTAACAATTAAACATTCGTGAATAACCTCGTTGGTTCGAGAAAGTTCTGGTGTATTCCACGCACTTCTATATGGCAGTAATTGGACTATAAAAAGGCTGGCGGCGCGAAATCTAGTCAGTGTGCATAGAGAAGACGAAGAAAGTGAAACTGTCTATTGTGGAATAAAGTAGTGCGTAACCCCGTTTAAAAGACATTTTATAACCGACCAACGCCTATACGTAACGGTATTTTGATTTGACTTGTTGTATTCGAGTGTTCGCCAGTAATAAGGCGTTATGTTTGATTTGCAATGAAACCATAGCCGTTCTCAAAGAATATAACATCAAACGTCATTATGAAACGAAACATTTTCAAAATTACTCAAAATATACAGGAAGTTGGCGGACAAAAAAAATTGAAGTTTTAAAGCGCGAATTTTTTTGTTTACGAAAGTCAATACTGAACAAGATGCTGCAACTCGTGCTAGCTTTCATGTGGCTCTTGGAAGTTTACCACACAAAAATGACACTAACTCGAAATCGTTTAAACATAACTGACCTTTTGAAAGGCACTGTCGTAGCAACAAAATGACAAGAGATTAGGCAGTGAACCCTTGTCTTCAAATAGGTATATTAAAGATATACTAAGAATTTTATAGACAACCCTCGTAAAGTGATACTTAATTGGAACAACCTTGAACTATTGAAAGTACAGAAAATATATCGTTAACATTTAGATCAAATTCCGAATTACATACAATATTTAACTGTGCGTCAGATATTTATTACTTTCAAAGATATTTGTTAGATACTGAGATAAATCTTTTATGATAAATTCAATGGTAATTCAAAAAAAATCTGACCCAACAAAAACGTTATTGAGAAACTGGTCCAAGCCCAGATTGCGAACGATTTAACGCGAAATAGCCGGTGTTCTATAATGGAGAGAAAAAACACTGACACGAAAATAAGTTGTTTGGTTACTAAAATCAATCAACAAATCGACAAGGAAAAAATGAAATAACACGTTATGAACCAGTTGGTTTGCAAAAGAATTTTTTAATAATCAGATCCTTAGGCGTTCCAATAAACTTGCATTATACGACGTACCGAACTAAACCTGCGGAATAAAAAATTGCAAACCCAGAATACATGTTTGAATCACGAAAGTTGATAGATTTATTTTTTTGTATGCGATTACCAGTTGAATTTTATTTTTATGGTGTTTTTTGTTTCAGATTATATTCGAATTTCAAAAAGGATTGATTATTGGTATCAAACATGTTTAAGATTTCATAAAATAGCTGGACGATTGAATATTACAGTCATCTGGCATTGCTGGCTTCTACTATTGGAAAAGTGTATTCCTCACTGACGTTCTGACAAAAAGTAATGACGTGCAGATCATTAGAAGCCAAGTTATCGTGCTTAAAGTGTCAGTATTTAAACCATCGGTCGAAAGATGAACATCGAACAAAGAGCGAATATTAAGTTTTGTTTTAAACTTAGTAGAACATTCACCGAAACGTTTCAATTTACGAAATAAGTGTATGGTGAGAATGGTTTATCCCGTGACCGAGTCCTTGAGTGGTTTAAACGATTTAAAGAAGGTTGTAAGGACAACAAGAACGACAAATATCCTGGTGCGTCGTGGTTACTCAAAGTAACATTGAAATTGTGCGTGAATTTATAAAAAATCAGCTAAAATTTTCGTTACAATACATGGAAATTAAATTGAACAAATTCAAGAATTCAACGTACATTTCAAAATCACATTTTAGGCGTTTTGTTCCATACAAATTGACTAACGACTTGATCAACGAAAAAGGACGGAAACTTCAAGTACAGGATTATTACTAATGATGAGACGTGATGTTTTCAATATGTTCCAGAAACCAAGCGGCAAAGTGCTGAATGGAAGCACCCGAGCGAGCCAAATACGAAGAAAAGCTGTCTCGAGAAGTCAAAACCAGAATAATATTGATTTGTTTCTACGAATCGAAGGGAATTGTGTACAAGGGATTCGTTCCACCTTGTCAAACGATATTTGCTGTATTTATCTTGGCGTTATGAAGGGTCTGTTGTCGCGTATTCGTCGTGTGCGGACACAATATCGCCAAGAATACAGCTGCCGCTGGTTGCACGATAAAATGCAGTCCCATTGATCGACGCTCAACACCGATTTTCTGGCCAAATAATTTGAATCCCTGCGACTTCTACCTCTTCGAAAAACTTCATTTTCTGGTGAAAGAACAGCGTTATGTCAATAATGAAGACATTCAAAAGGAAGGAAGGGTATATCTTTGAAAATTAATTCGCCAATTGACAGTGTAAAATGTTGTATTGCAAATGCTGTGGACGTACGGAGATTGTTTTAAATAATAAGAATGATTTTTGCTCAGCCGCCGCCATCACGTCGAGACAAGTACCTTCAAGGACCGATTCCTGGCCTCACAGTCGTCGTCAGGACTAGAGTCTAACGCAAGGAGACAGCTGAATAGAAACGAAAAGAGCAAGACCAATTCCACTGGCCAGATTGATGGCGGGTGGCAATCTCAATGCAACTCGCGCCATTCTGCGGTGAATGTTCGCAACAGATGAAACTACGAGGCATTCATTCAACAACCGTGGTTGTATGTACAAGGTATCCTCAATAGATAGCGTAGTGGGGCCGTGAAGAGAGATATTTAAATATCAAAAATATTTCATCCGTGCTTCCACATACCTCTGTTCGTTTCAATATTATTAATCACTTATTATATTATTAAATCTATTATTAAATCAATTATTTTTTTATTCTTTTGCGTTTTTCGCCTCGATCTAAAACTCAAAAAATATCAAAAATATTTGTTCCTATGTAAATAAAGAATCACTGTTCCTATGTAAATAAAGATTCTTTTCTGTAATAAATTTGCTTAACAAACAAAATTTTAAAAATATAAAAATGTTCTAAAAAATACAAACTTTTAACGTTAACGTTTCGGAAAATCGTCTCCCCCCGTTTTCGAAACGAATCTAAAAAATAAATTATATTAATTTGTATATATAAAGTAAAGATAGATAAGTAAATATATTTTTTTGTGTATGTCAACGATACTTACATTGACAATAATAAATTTTTATGAGAGTGACATACTATCAAAAAAATATATATATATAGGTAATGTTTACTGTGTGATTGTTTATTGTACTGATTGTGTATTCAAATATTTAAATGTGTTTAATTGTATTCTTTAGAATCAGGAACCATATTGAATTTAAATCTACCGAAGACATAGCAATACAGCCGGCCGCGGTGATCTGGTGGGTTAGTTGCCTGCCTGGCAATTCAAAGGTAGTTGGTTCAATTCCAGCGCTCGGGTGGGTATTTTTCTTTAATTCTTCTGTCCGTCTTTCTTTCTACCCTACACACACACACACACGCCCACACATATCTACACCTAAATGTCTGTGATTGTTTCTAGGCAAGAGTGTAAAATCTGACAACGAATTTACCCCTCAGTCACATCAGTTAAAGGCTGGGTAAGGCCGGATGCCTTCTGAGAAGTGTTCTACTTCTACGTTGGTCACTCGCCAGTCAATAGGTTTCCTGATAGACTTATGGATAGGGACATATCCAAGGGATTTTATAACCTCAGGGGGGATGCTGGCCTGGGTTTGTCGGTAGATGATCGGAACCCACGTTAAGCTGTAGGTTCAGTCGCGCTAAATAACCTAAGATGGTGATGTGCCTCTAACCGTAAACCCTTTTGTTTCCATAGCAATACATTTATTTTTATTTAAATTAATTATAGCGGTTTCTTTTAATCTTTTGTATTTTGTTACCGATTTTTTTAATGCCATTTTGGAATTATTCCAATTGATTTTATGTCTCGATTCTCATACGTGTTGACAAATTCTATATTTATTAAAATCACCCTTTCTAAAAAGGTTTTTATGTTCTTTTAGTCTAACATCTAACGGTCTAGACGGTCATTTTTGGTATTCTGTTGTGTGTTGCACGGGCGTAGCCAGGATTTAGTTTTGGGGGGGTTTAGTTTGAAGTAAATAAAACAACAAAAATATACTACTCGACAAGAGATGGCGTTACTGTGCGCAACGTCCACTAGTTCGGATATATATTCAATTCAAATGTAATAATTTAACTCTCTTCACTCCTCGTATTTTTTCGGTATAATATTAGGTAATATTTAGCTTATAACCCCCAACCCCCCCCCTGGCTACGCCCGTGGTGTGTTGTTTGGTTTAGTTTTTATTAATATAGATCTAAGAGTAATATATAGCAATATATAGTAATATATAGTAATATATAATAATATATGGCAATAAAATTAATTAAAATAATTCCAAAATGGTATTAAAAGAATAAGTAACAAAATACAGAATATTAAAAGAAACCGCTATAATTAATTTAAATAAAAATAACTGTACTGCTATGCCTTCAGTAGATTTAAATTCGATATGATTCCCGATTCTAAAGAATGCAAATATATATATATATATATATATATATATATATATATATATATATATATATATATATATATATATATATATATATATATATATATATATATATATATATATATATATATATATATATATTGGTAGTATGTCCCTGTCAGAAAAATCTGTTATTCTCCAATGTAAGTAGCTTTGATATTTTTTTAAGTTTTAGATCGTGGCGAAAGAAAATCGTGGCCAAAAAAAGAAATAAATACATGAACACACCACAATCATCCAGACGTTACTTATGTCAATTCTCATCATCTTTTTCGGTTGATGATTTAATAAATATTTTTTTCTCCGGAACCCTTTTTGACTCTTATGTAAAGGATTTTTTTCTTTAAGAAAAAAAGGAACCTTTATCTTCAAATAATGTGAAGCATTGTTAATTGAATTTACGAAAGTAGTTTCCCTGAAACAACCAATCAAGTTCCTCTTTAGTTTTAAATGGATTATTTAAGTGAATTACTACATATATACTTTACAATAAGGAGTTTTAAAAACACAACATTACATAAATGAAATTACGTAAGAGTTTTGCAGTTTCTGAACGCCCTGAGGATAAGGTACTTTTTGTATACCAGGGCTGAATTTAATAGATGGTTAACATAACAATAATATCGATCGGTCAATGATAATAATAACAATCTTCTCATTATCATACACAGTTATTACTATATAGCACAGACATATTCGAATATTTTTGAGAAAAAAAGTATAACATGTAGGTAAAAACATTATGACAAAATGCCAGAAATTTTCTTCTTTGAACTTACCAATTTGACTTCCTGCATACACCAAAGTACCTATTTTCGATCGCTCTTTTAGTGGAACCCAGTTTGCTAACAAGGTGGTTAAAGCTGGGAAGGTGGTACCCTGTAAGATCAATTGAATATATACATGAGATGGAGAGTTTGACACGTTTGAGATTTGAGAGTTTCAAGCTTAACTTTGACCTTGACGCAATCCGATACAGGTTATGAGATTGGGATGGAGACCTCGAAAGAACATTAACTGAACTGAAAAACTACACTTGACTCAATGTCGAATAAAAAATAGTATATGAAAAGAAAAGAGTGTAGAGAACCATAACCGATGAATATCACATAGTTCAAGTTTAAAACCGAATGAAGCCAATTAAGGGCGACTTTTATCCAATAAACACGTAGTGGCTGATAAAGAAGTAAATATAATCATAATGTTACAAAATGTTACGAAGAAACATTTTATGTTAAGAAATGAATTAGATTTTTCAGTTTTTTTATGCATATACTGCAGTGGCAGCTGGTATATAAGAGCTGCAGAGCTGAGAACCCCCCCAAAACAGTATATTTAAAATTACTATTATTTCGTGACTTTTAATTGAGAGGTTATTTACTTGCCTACTAAACCTAGTAAGTTTATATCTCTTATTTTCAATTTACATTTGTTAAATGTATTTTGTAAATCGTCTACTGCTCTGCAGAACCTCCATATTTCAAACTCACGAACCGCAATTGCATAATAGTATGATTGAGAGCGTGAGAGACACGTATGGCAAATTCGATCAATTGATCCTTGCCCACACATATATCACTCAGGTATACAAGTAAACTTTTCGAAGAATCTTAATTCTATAACTTAATCAAATCTCGACATTTGCTCTATCCACCTACAACTAAATGCACATAATGATAATAATTAAAACACTTGGTATTTGTTTCACAATATATTCAAGATATTCTCTAACATGTTTCGGCCTCGCGACCATTCTCAAAGAGAGTTATGTATAAACTAAACTAAAGTTTCAAAGTGCTGTCTAATGGAAGTCGGTTTTTTCATCTCGTTAAATTTATTACACTATCAATAATTGGAGTATTTCCGAAGTCTAGCTGGGTGTTTGTTAGGTTTTTGCCGTCGTATATGGCTTTTTTAATTTCGAAAATTTCCAGGTAATTTAACAGCCTGCTTTTATTGCAGCTACGTATTAATTTGGTATTATTAATGTTAAAAAAATGGTTCTGGTCTATGCAATGTTCGGCAAAGCCCGTCTTTCTCTGATTGTGTAAAATTGAATATTTATGTTCTTTTAGCCTATCATTGAGCGATCGGCCCGTTTGGCCTATATAAATAGCGTCACACATATTACATTTAATTTCGTATACTCCAGATTTGTCACAAAATTTTGCTCTTTCTTTGTTATTGTTTAACATCGATGTAAGATTATTCTTATTAACAGAGATAATATTAATATTTTCGTTCTTTAACTGATTTGTGATTCTTGAACTTAATTTGTGAATATAGTTTATAGCATGCCAATTTTTAGAATCTTTTTCGGGTGTTGCGGCATAAAAATGTTTGGTGTTGTTTTTCTTAATCTTGTTTTTTATCATTTTATCTATGATGCTTGGCTGATATCCATTATTCCTTGCGATATTTTTGATAATATTAAGTTCTTTTTCATAGCTGTCTTTTTTAAGTGGAATCGTTAGAAGTCTGTGGGTCATACTATGAAAAGTGGACATTTTTACATTCCATGACTGATTTGAACTTGCGTGAATAATTGTATCGGTATACGTGGGTTTTCTAAATATTTCGAATTCTAATTTATTCGGTGTTCTTATTATTTTTAAGTCTAAGAAATTTAATGAATTATCCGTCTCTGTTTCTATTGTGAACTGGATTTTTGAGTTTACACTGTTTAAATATTCAAGAAATTGACCCAATAGTCTTTCTGTACCGGTCCATATGCAAATAATATCATCGACATACCTGGCCCAAAAATGTATGTGTCTTGTATAATTAGTGTCGCTAAATAAATTGTTTTCAAAATTAGCCATATAAATTTCTGCCAGGAGGGGGCTCAGGGGGCTTCCCATTGGTAATCCATTCGTTTGTTGGTAAAATTTTGAATTGAACAGAAAATAATTTTGTTCGGTACATACATTGATAGCTTCTATGAGAACATTTTTGTGTACTATTTCAAGATTGCATTCATGAATTCTTTCAGTGAGGATATTTTTAAGATCTTGTACCGGAATGGAGGAAAAAAGGCTTTTTATATCGAACGAAACTAACTTTGCATTGGGAGGTATCTGTATGTTTTTTAATTTTGTTGTTAGTTCTATTGTATTTTTGATTGCTTTGGGCGAGTTGAAATCGATAAATATATTTTTATGCCGCACCACCCGAAAAAGATTCTAAAAATTGGCATGCTATAAACTATATTCACAAATTAAGTTCAAGAATCACAAATCAGTTAAAGAACGAAAATATTAATATTATCTCTGTTAATAAGAATAATCTTGCATCGATGTTAAACAATAACAAAGAAAGAGCAAAATTTTGTGACAAATCTGGAGTATACGAAATTAAATGTAATATGTGTGACGCTATTTATATAGGCCAAACAGGCCGATCGCTCAATGATAGGCTAAAAGAACATAAATATTCAATTTTACACAATCAGAGAAAGACGGGCTTTGCCGAACATTGTATAGACCAGAACCATTTTTTAAACATTAATAATACCATATTAATACATAGCTGCAATAAAAGCAGGCTGTTAAATTACCTGGAAATTTTCGAAATTAAAAAAGCCATAGACGACGGCAAAAACCTAACAAACACCCAGCTAGACTTCGGAAATACTCCAATTATTGATAGTGTAATAAATTTAACGAGATGAAAAAACCGACTTCCATTAGACAGCACTTTGAAACTTTAGTTTAGTTTATACATAACTCTCTTTGAGAATGGTCGAAACGAAGGCCGAAACATGTTAGAGAATATCTTGAATATATTGTGAAACAAATACCAAGTGTTTTAATTATTATCATTGTTACTATGTTTCACCAAGACCCAACCGCGCAATCAATCAAAACTAAATGCACATATAAGAAAAGTTTAAGGATTTTCTATAAACGTTGGTATTTTATTCACAACAGAATATTTTAAAAAATTTTATATATGATATTATTTTTATTGTTGAATAATGTAACAAAATAAAACATTTTTATCTATATTAAAGTTTTCAAAAAAAAAAAATTAGCATATTTAGTTCTTGAGAAAGCAAAACACCAAACAACTAATTTATACAGAATTTAATATAGAGTATGACCTCCACGGTGGTTAATAACAAGTCTCCACCTATTTTTCATAGATTAAATATAGTGATCTATATCTTCTTGGGTTAAACGTGATCATTCTCTTATTAGAAGCTCCCTGAATCTAAAAGCATTAGGAATGTTCGCCAATGATTTCCCTAACTTTGAATTTGTTACATGAGCAATTAAAAGAGCAACGACTGTTTGATGGATGCCGCATGTCGTTGCGCAACATATTGAAAGAAGTAGATTTTAAAAGGAAAAAACATGACCCAACACGAGCGTTTATGGGACTTCCCAATATAGCCCTAGAACGTATAGATTTTTAAGATTATATGAAGGAAAGGAAAATAGCTATTTCATGCAGATATTTCATTGTTTTATCTATTTTATACTTTCATATTATATATCAATAAATGTTATTGGTAATTTAATTATATAATCTTTTTATTTTAGTTACTTTTTTTAGTTACTTTGTTATTTGCATTTAATTTAAAGTTAATTTTTTAGCCGGTCGCGTTGGTGAGGGCCTGCACTGGAGCGGTAGTTGGTTCGATTCCAGCGCTCGGATGGTTGTTTTTCTTTCTTTCTTCTGTCTGTTTACTTCCTAAATATTTGTGATTGTGTCTAGGCAAGAGTGACCCCATACACTAAGAGTCTCTGTGAATATGCACCTTCTGGACATGCCTCAAACGTTCCAAATCTTCAGATCGTATCCACTTTCTTATTCGACGAGAATCGGGATGAAATCCAAATCTGGACTCATCAGTGAACAAAACTGTGGACCAAGTCATATTTTGAAATTCTCGACACCGGTCTCATCTTGCGTCGCGGTTGGCTCTTGAGAGATGACGAAGACGATTTTATACAGTATCTTGAATAACAATTAAGTTATACGTCCGATCTAACTCCGTTACCAACTCGGCTGCTGTTATCGCAGGTTGTCTTCTTGCAGTTAAAACCAAGAATCGATTTTAAGTTGCAGTTGTACAGCGTCCTCGTACTGGATGTTGTTTAGCCGGACTTTCTGTTTCCCTAACTTTGAATTTGTTACATGAGCAATTAAAAGAGAAACGACTATTTGATGAATGCCGTATGTCGTTGCGCAACGTATTGAAAGAAGTAGATTTTAAAAGGAAAAAACATGACCCAAGACGGGGATTTATGGAACTTCCCAATGTAGCCCTAGAACGTATAGATTTTTAAGATTATATGAAGGAAAGAAAAATAGCTATTTCATGCAGATATTTCATTGTTTTATCTATTTTATACTTGCATATTATATATCAATAAATGTTATTGGTAATTTAATTATATAATCTTTTTATTTTAATAACCCTTCAAATATTAAAAAATGTCGATGGTTTTGAACGAAGCATTTTACATATGCTGAATCTTTATAGAGGTACTAAACACATTTGCAATACTTTCAATATTTATTAATATTTTTTTAGTTACTTTGTTATTGGCATTTAATTTAAAGTTAATTTTTTAGCCGGTCGCGTTGGTGAGGGCCTGCACTGAAGCGGTAGTTGGTTCGATTCCAGCGCTCGGATGGTTGTTTTTCTTTCTTTCTTCTGTCTGTTTACTTCCTAAATATTTGTGATTGTGTCTAGGCAAGAGTGACCCCATACACTAAGAGTCTCTGTGAATATGCACCTTCTGGACATGCCTCAAACGTTCCAAATCTTCAGATCGTATCCACTTTCTTATTCGGCGAGAATCGGGATGAAATCCAAATCTGGACTCATCAGTGAACAAAACTGTGGACCAAGTCATCCCAATTTTGAAATTCTCGACACCGGTCTCATCTTGCGTCGCGGTTGGCTCTTGAGAGATGACGAAGACGATTTTATACAGTATCTTGACTAACAATTAAGTTATACGTCCGATCTAACTACGTTACCAACTCGGCTGCTATTATCGCAGGTTGTCTTCTTGCAGTTAAAACCAAGAATCGATCTTAAGTTGCAGTTGTACAGCGTCCTCGTACTGGATGTTGTTTAGCCGGACTTTCTGTTTCCCTAACTTTGAATTTGTTACATGAGCAATTAAAAGAGAAACGACTATTTGATGGATGCCGTATGTCGTTGCGCAACATAGTGAAAGAAGTAGATTTTAAAAGGAAAAAACAAGATCCAACACGAGCGTTTATGGGACTTCCCAATGTAGCCCTAGAACGTATAGATTTTTAAGATTATATGAAGGAAAGAAAAATAGTATTTCATGCAGATATTTCATTGTTTTATCTATTTTATACTTGCATGTTATATATCAATAAATGTTATTGGTAATTTAATTATATAATCTTTTTATTTTAATAACCATTCAAATATTAAAAAATGTCGATGGTTTTGAACGAACCATTTTACATATGCTGAATCTTTATAGAGGTACTAAACACATTTGCAATACTTTCAATATTTATTAATATTTTTTTAGTTACTTTGTTATTTGCATTTAATGTAAAGTTAATTTTTTAGCCGGTCGCGTTGGTGAGGGCCTGCACTGGAGCGGTAGTTGGTTCGATTCCAGCGCTCGGATGGTTATTTTTCTTTCTTTCTTCTGTCTGTTTACTTCCTAAATGTTTGTGATTGTGTCTAGGCAAGAGTGACCTCATACACTAAGAGTCTCTGTGAATATGCACCTTCTGGACATGCCTCAAACGTTCCAAATCTTCGGATCGTATCCACTTTCTTATTCGGCGAGAATCGGGATGAAATCCAAATCCGGACTCATCAGTGAACAAAACTGTGGACCAAGTCATCCCAATTTTGAAATTCTCGACACCGGTCTCATCTTGCGTCGCGGTTGGCTCTTGGGAGATGACGAAGACGATTTTATACAGTATCTTGACTAACAATTAAGTTATGCGTCCGATCTAACTCCGTTACCAACTCGGCTGCTGTTATCGCAGGTTGTCTTCTTGCAGTTAAAACCAAGAATCGATCTTAAGTTGCAGTTGTACAGCGTCCTCGTACTGGATGTTGTTTAGCCGGACTTTCTGTTTCCCTAACTTTGAATTTGTTACATGAGCAATTAAAAGAGAAACGACTGTTTGATGGATGCCGTATGTCGTTGCGCAACATATTGAAAGAAGTAGATTTTAAAAGGAAAAAACATGACCCAAGACGGGGATTTATGGAACTTCCCAATGTAGCCCTAGAACGTATAGATTTTTAAGATTATATGAAGGAAAGAAAAATAGCTATTTCATGCAGATATTTCATTGTTTTATCTATTTCATACTTGCATATTATATATCAATAAATGTTATTGGTAATTTAATTATATAATATTTTTATTTTAATAACCATTCAAATATTAAAAAATGTCGATGATTTTGAACGAAGCATTTTACATATGCTGAATCTTTATAGAGGTACTAAACACATTTGCAATACTTTCAACATTTATTAATATATTTTTAGTTACTTTGTTATTTGCATTTAATTTAAAGTTAATTTTTTAGCCGGTCGCGTTGGTGAGGGCCTGCACTGGAGCGGTAGTTGGTTCGATTCCAGCGCTCGGATGGTTGTTTTTCTTTCTTTCTTCTGTCTGTTTACTTCCTAAATATTTGTGATTGTGTCTAGGCAAGAGTGACCCCATACACTAAGAGTCTCTGTGAATATGCACCTTCTGGACATGCCTCAAACGTTCCAAATCTTCAGATCGTATCCACTTTCTTATTCGACGAGAATCGGGATGAAATCCAAATCTGGACTCATCAGTGAACAAAACTGTGGACCAAGTCATCCCAATTTTGAAATTCTCGACACCGGTCTCATCTTGCGTCGCGGTTGACTCTTGAGAGACGACGAAGACGATTTTATACAGTATCTTGACTAACAATTAAGTTATGCGTCCGATCTAACTCCGTTACCAACTCGGCTGCTGTTATCGCAGGTTGTCTTCTTGCAGTTAAAACCAAGAATCGATCTTAAGTTGCAGTTGTACAGCGTCCTCGTACTGGATGTTGTTTAGCCGGACTTTCTGTTTCCCTAACTTTGAATTTATTACATGAGCAATTAAAAGAGAAACGACTGTTTGATGAATGCCGTATGTCGTTGCACAACATATTGAAAGAAGTAGATTTAAAAAGGAAAAAACATGACTCAAGACGAGGGTTTATGGAACTTCCCAATGTAGCTCTAGAACGTATAGATTTTTAAGATTATATGAAGGAAAGAAAAATAGCTATTTCATGCAGATATTTCATTGTTTTATCTATTTTATACTTGCATATTATATATCAATAAATGTTATTGGTAATTTAGTTATATAATCTTTTTATTTTAGTAACCATTGAAATATTAAAAAATGTCGATGGTTTTGAACGAAGCATTTTACATATGCTGAATCTTTATAGAGGTACTAAACACATTTGCAATACTTTCAACATTTATTAATATTTTTTTAGTTACTTTGTTATTTGCATTTAATGTAAAGTTAATTTTTTAGCCGGTCGCGTTGGTGCGGACGGTAAAAGCAGCGGCCTGTCGCTGCTGTGCCGAACCCGCACTGGAGCGGTACTTGGTTCGATTCCAGCGATCAGATGGTTGTTTTTCTTTCTTTCTTCTGTCTGTTTACTTCCTAAATGTGTGTTATTGTTTCTAGGCAAGAGTGAAAAATCCGACTACGAATTACCCCTCAATTAGGAGGCCAGTTAAAGGCAGGATAAGGCCGGATGCCTTCTGAGAAGTGTTGTACGTTGGTCACTCGCCAGTCGGTAGGTTTTCTGATAGACTTATGGGTAGGCACATAACCAAGGGTTTATAGCTCGAGGAGGGTGCTGGCCTGAGTTTGTCGGAAGTTGATGACCGTAGTTTGGAACCCACGTTAAGCTGTAGGTCCAGTCGCTAAATAGCCTAGTTGCTGATGCGCCTCTAACCCTAACACTTTACCTTTTACTTTTTTAATTTTTTAGATCTTTATCAAAGTTTAAATTGTAAAAATGATTCGCTAAAATAAGGTTATGACATGTAATCAGAATCTGGCAACAGGGCAGTCAAAATGTTAATGACGTATTTAATGACGTGCAACTACTCTTATATTTTACGAGCTATACACATTTTCATTAATATTGCATAGAAATATCCTTAAACTTTTCTTGTCTGTGTATAAATAAACTGTTGTTCAATAAGAGTTGTTCGTCAAAACTTTAAGATGAAACACAATGATAACTACAGGTAATGACTTGCATTTACATTTCAACTAATATTTATGTTTCAAAGTTCTGACACCCTTATTGGAAAACTCTTTATAGTTATTGCTGTTTTACTTACCTCACCCAATCCTTCCAAAATGCGAACGACCACAACCCATACCCAGTTACCATTGGTGACATATATAACGAAGGGTGTGATGAAGGTGAATAAGGCAGTGCAGAGCATACCCAATCCCAAAGAATACTTTCCACCAAAACGCTCAGCTATCATACCTCCAGGTATGTGAGTAATAACGTAGCCCCAGTAAAACGAACTTAGAATGAGGCCCTGTTGTCTGCTGGTCCATGGGTACAGATTACTTGATTTCTGAAAGATAAAAACTATTATTATGAAGAAAAATAAATAACTATATATGTTTTGAACCAAGAAACTCTCAAAATCCTTATTTCTGTTAAAAAACAGATTGTGAATAAACCATTCTTTACATTTCTCAAAAATTCAACGTGTTTTTTAACTTTAACTTTATATCGAAGCTTGGTTCGGGGAAAATTAGTTGACATGGAGCGTTTCACCGGACAACAATTCGTTTTCTGTGTTCGCGCATATTATCAACAAACAAATCGCTTATTACGGCTTGTCGTCTTTATAGGGTCGAGTATAATTTATACGATATAAGATAAAAAATGACAGAACTATAAATTCCGTACCACACATGGCCTTAGCCATGGCAAATGTCTTAATGTATTTATTAAAGATTATCCATTAATACAATCAGATTATTTTCTTAATAACAAATTAAAAAAAAAACAATTTCGTTCTTCTACGTGGCAATTAAGGACTTTCTACCTCATCAAAAATGGAGATAGAATGTGACTTTGTAGGACAACGTGGTCTCTCGCATGTTTTTACGACACTTTCCTTCATCTAACAAACCAAAATCTATGCCATCGCTGCTGATTAATTTAATTATAGTCACTGATTGATTGATTTTCGCTTATTAACTACCAAGGTTATTCAGAAATTTACTGATATCGCTTATTCAATATAAATTAAAATATTAGATTAGGTAAGTATTAATTTTAGTTTTTTAGGAATTAGTAATTATAGCTATCTTGTAATTGCTCTTTCATGTTTAACTTTTCCTCTTTTTCCTTTTCTTGTTCATACATACGATGAAATTCAGATAATTTCCACACTTGTGCGTTATTCAGTTCATTATTAGATATTTAGAACAATTTATAATAATGGTTGTTCAGTAAGTACCTTAAAGCAATACTTACAATATCATGAGCAGTAGTTTCATTTAAATTCCAATCGTCTATACAGGAATGAGTATCAAGAGTCTGATTATGAACCATGGGTTGTACCATTTCCGTTATAGCTACTGAAAGTACCACCCGCATTGTGTAAGCGTTGACCACGGCTAGAAAGCCCATTATCCCCAAAATATATCTCTGGGGAATAATAAATACTGAAAATAAAAAGAAACACATTAAAAACGTCATTGTGTATATAAAATCTTATACACAATTATTATTTTTATATTTAAGAAACTGCTTATTACGAAACTGCATATTAAGAATGCTTAGAAAGTTGTCTAACAATGAAAAACAGTTTTATTACATAACTATTTTTCCAGTCAGTTAACTGTAAGACTCCGCCTTTTTTTTTGACCTGGCAAATTCCAAGCTTTTAGTCATATAATGAACCGTTAATGTCCCATTGATAATTGGCCGGCATTTAACAAAACGGGTCTCCAACTTCCAACAGAAATAATCATAATAAGCGAAGTTTGCCTCCACCTTTTCGAGATAATATCCGGCCCCTCCTGGGGCAAGTAGAAGCCCCCAATTAAAAAATCACTATCAGTCCATTAAAAAACTCAAATCAATCAAAATCAGTCCTCAAACAAAATGATACATGATACATACATACAAATGATACAAAGGAGTACAAAAAGGGTTAGAAGAGAAAGTGCAGATCTCGTTAAAGGAAAAGCATTCCTGCCATACATCAAAGGAGTCACCGGTAGAGTTGCAACAATCCTTAAAAAACACGATATTCATGATATTCAAACCCTTTTTAAAACACAGAAAACGATATCAAATTTCCTGAGGAACCCTAGGGACAAATTAAAAAAATGGAAAACCCAGGCGTGTACAGCTTACAATGCGCGTACTGTAAACAACAATAGATAAGACAGACAAACAGACAAATCTCAGTGCGAGTACAACAACATCAAAACAGTGTGAAAAACAAACAAACGACATCAGAGTTACTCCAACACCGTCAAGAAACAGGCCATAGAATCGACTTCGCGAACAACAAACAAATAACATCTGTAAATCATTTCAGAACACGCATGCTTATGAAGCACTTGAAATCTAAAAGAATGAATAATGAAATAGCCGAGATGCCCTTCATATACCAGCAGTAGAGAAAATATTTCTCAAAAACACGGGAAATACCAACAACTAACAAACCGACCAACCAGAACCCTACACGATACGCTGTACGGACCCCTGCGAACAAAACTGCAACACTCGGCGATCTAACCCTCAGCACTCCAAAATCCAAATCCCGAAGATAAAAACGGTTGAAGGGCTGGAAAATGAAGGGAAGACGCCGGAAAAGGCCATCGTCGATGCAGTGGGTGAATGCACGACGAGAACGACAGAAAGGTAAACCCAGCACTCCTATGGACCTGTTCCTCTATACATTCAGAGGATGATTAAAAGGTGTAGGGCGCTGAAGAGAAGATATCCTGCCTATAGGATAGCAGATCTGGCCAGGGAGTTGATCCGAGATCAACAAATGTCCTGAGACAGGCACTGAAGAACCTCGCTGAAAAGAGGTGGACGGACCGCTTGACTGAGCTCGAAAACTCGGACGGCACACTATGGGGAGTCCACAGGGCACTCAAGAGAGATCCAGAAGTAAGGATGATCCATGGAAGGAACGGACTTGTCTATACTGACGCGCTTGAAAGAGAGTGTGTCATCAACTCTCACGGCGACGATGACGGAAACCTCGAGAGATTAGTCAAAAGAACGGTAAGGAACTTCCGCGAGACGATTGGGCCCAGGCCGCCTCCGAAGTTTGCAACTCCGAAGGAGGTCAAGGATATAATCCAGAAAATTCGGCTCAAGAAAGCCCCAGGGTGCGATGATGTTACCAATCGCATGCTGAAAAAGCTGCCGAGAAAAAGAATCGCTGCCATCACCGCCATTTCAAACGCAGTCATCAGACTGCAGTATTTCCCGGATAGATACAAATACGCAATGGTGTGAATGATATCGAAACCAGCCAGCAAACCGATAAGCTTATTGCCATCAATAAGCACCTATCATTCGAATTATTTTTTTTTGTATTTTGAAAACACGCAGCAGATGAGGCGAACAAAAATTAAAAATAATAGTGGACCAAAACAGATCCTTGGGGCACTCCAGAAATAATCCTTAATCTTTCAGATGTTGCTTCATCAATCTGTACAACTTGGTGGCGGTCGAACAAGTAAGATTGCAACCACTCTCTCACCCGACCCCTCAAGCCATAGTGATGAAGTTTGTCTAACAGTATTGCGTGATCCACCAGATCGAAAGCCTTACTTAGATCCATAAACAGACCAACACATTTGCAATTATCGTTTATGTTTTCATATATCTTGTTTAAAAATTCACAGATTGCTTCAATTCAATTGATTTCAATATATTAAAGCGCACAAGAAAGGACATGATCTGCTCATACACTATACGCTCCAATAGTTTAGATAACGTAGGTAGAATAGCTATTGGTCTATAGTTAGAGAGGGAGAGCCGGTCACCTCTCTTGAAGACACGAATTACTTTTGATGTTTTTAATGCCCTCGGAAAAATACCAGTTTCCAGAGACCAATTCACTAGATATGTTAACGGTATTATTAATGAGTTGATAGACTTCTTCAGTACTACTGAAGGAATATTATCTAGCCCCACAGAATTTGTATTTTTTAGTTTCCTTACTGTTTTAATTATGTCATATTGGTTAACTGGCCGTAATATCATAGAGTTTTGAATTGGAGTCACTTGTCTAACCCTAGTAGCAGCCATTGAACTCACCAACACGTTCTTAGGAAGATTAACAAAATATTTATTAAAACAACTAGCAATTTCATACTTGTCTTTCAAAGTAATTCCATCCTCATCCCTTATAGCGCTTATGTTAGTTCTTGTATTACGGTTTTTTTGAATGTTATTGTTTATTACTTTTCAAGCCGTTTTTGAGTTATTCTCCGATTCAATATATTGTTTCACATTGTAAAGCAGTTTAGCCCTTCTTATAACCTTTCTATAAATCCTTTTGTACACCCTATAATGTGTAGCATCTTCTTCGGCTCCGGATAATAGTTTCGTTCGATACAATTCTTTTAAGGTGTAAATTGACCCTCATTGGACATTCTTACTTTTCTAAGGGGAAAGCACATATCAATGTAATACTCCAAACAATGTGAAAATGCCTCAAATCCCCGATCCAAACTTTCCGCCTGAAATACGTCATACCAATCTTCCCCGCTCAGATACAGTTGAAATAGTTTCATATTAGTTTCACTATAATGTCTTTTAAATTTTGTTATTTCATGCAGATGTAATTGGAATTACCTGAGCCGAATGATCAGACAGACAATTACTCCAAACAATACAAGACAAACCATCTAATTCATAATTCGTACATATGTAATCTATAAAAGTAGCCGATCTTTCTGTGGTACGAGTTGGTTCCTTTACTGTATTACATAACCCATAACTAAGTAGTACATTCGTTAAGTTACTAACAATATTAGTATTTTCCTTACAATCGATTTTTAAATCCCCACTTAAAACACATGTGCAATTTATTGGAAGGCGTAACTCATAAAGAAAGGTATTCAATTTTATGCATGAACTCTATCTCTTTAATGCATGAACTCAGCTTATCACTAACAAGTATCATGACACCACCACCATTTAAATTTTTCTTCTTTTTCATTTCACTGTCTGTTAACCAGTGTTCCGTTATGCAGACCACATCGATCTTCCTTGATTTTATTATATATTCAAAGTGATCGATTTTGTTTCTCCAACTTTGTACATTCTGATGTAAGAGCACAATAGCACATTGATCATGTTTACCCCGCTCTTCAGCTAATGGCTATTCATCAATAGAATAACTCATTTTTTTCCTTTCTAGTTCCATTCTACGCTTGTAAACAGGGCAATTCATATCAAAAGCAGAGTGCTCCACATAATATCTCACACTTTGTGTTGTGTTTGCCTTCTTACAGTTCTTACATTTAAAGTTAGAATTTGTACAGTCTCTTTCCAAGTGATTGTTTCCGCCGCACCTGAGGCATGCTTCTTCTTTATCACATTCATTTGAACTATGACCATATTCCCCACACTTAAAACACCGATACACCGATATGTACTCAAAAATATTTACAGAATACATAAAAATGTATTAGTTCTTATAATAGCATTAAATTTATTGAAATTCATTCTGCTATAACATACTTTTGATATCTTAAGTCTGCAACAAGAGAGGAAAATTCTAATTACATAACATAATTGATTCTTTTTATTTCACAGCAGTTAATTCTGATAAAAAGTTAAAAATAGAGCAATTAGGAGATTTTATAAAATTAAGCTTAATAAAAGTATTTTCCTCGTTCTCTCTTACATAAATGTAAATTCCTAACGTGATGGATTTTTCCGCCTTGATTAACATCTAAACGTTAATTAATATCATTTAATAAACAATATTTTCTACTAATTGTTTTAGAATAGGCAAGCTACCGCTAAACTTTATTAATTGGACAATCTAATTTTACACATTTTTCATTAATTTATTCTGCTTCTTCATTATCATTAGTATACAGAGTGTAAAGGAAAGTACTTTCGTAAATTTAACTAACAATTCTTAATATTTTTTTAAACAAAAAGTTTCCTTATAACGTGTATCCAAAATGTACCCATTTCCATGAAAAACAGATCAGAAGATTCATTTAAATTTTCCTAACAATCTTAACAATGACAACGCCATGTTTATTTTGATCGAAACGTTTCGGCCTCTTGTTTATTTCGATCTATCGGAATTCAGTTTTTGTTGCATTATCCTCTTAAGCTGGGTCCACTCCAATAAATAAAAATTTGCGGGCTGTCGGTGCTGTGTGTGCGTGGCAATTTAGAGTCTCTGACACGTAAGGTCACGCACAAATATTTTCGGCGCACAGCACGCACACGATCCATTCTTCGGTTTTCTCGCGAACGTCAAAGGAATTTGCGGCGCACAAGATTTGAGTGCGGACGTGTTGTTGAAGTGAAATTAGTATTTTTAGTTTCAAAAAATACCTAGGTGACGTGCCTATATTGAAATTTATTATTTAGTAATTTATTATTTATTGAATAACTGATTGTAGATCACTTCTTCTATTGGAACCTTCGGTATGAAACACTAAAGTCGAAGAAATTTACTACTAAGCACCAAATCGTTTTATTAAACTTTTAGACGCACGTTTCGCTAACCATGTTAGCATCATCAGGAGATAATTTAATCTAATTTTAAAACTAACATGAACCGTGAAGTTTACTAAGCATTTCATTAATAACACTGGGGAACAGCAATTTTGTTGACTTGGATCTGTGACTTGTTTTTGACTAATTTTTCATCTCTGAATTCAAAAATATTCACAGTTTTTCTCTATCACGTCAAGTTCTTAAGCTACAGCATACCCCTCATTTTACTTTAAAGGTGTACATACGAAACGAAATAAGGTGAGATCTGACCAAATACATTAGAATATTTTATTCATACATAGGTTAACATATTATTAAAAGTTAAATTGTGTTTATACAAAAAATAACTAAAAGATATTATGGTAAAAATTTCTTCTTACAGCTTTTCCTGGAGTGTTCAGTTTGTGGACATTCTCGCTTGATGTTCCAACAGTAGTCAGCCATCATACTGACATCCCATCTACCTTGATACCGCGCTTCTATAACCTTTAGATCTTGGTGGAATCGCTCACCCTGTTCATCACTAACACCACCAAGATTTTCTGGGAAGTTAGCAAGATGACTATGTAAGAAATGCAGTTTGATGCCCATGTTGCAACCAAGCTTTTTAAAGCTCTCCAAGAGTTGTTGAACAATTTCGATGTAATTTGGGGCTCGTGTATTTCCAAAGTCTTTAACGATATTTTTAAAAGCCAACCAAGCATTCCTTTCAAGTTCAGTCATTGTTTCAGTGATATTTTCATCTTTAACGAGTTGCCGAATCTGTGGACCATCAAACACACCAGCCTTTATCTTTTCATATGACAGGCTAGGGAATGCCAAAATGATATACTTAAAGCAGTCTCCTTCAATTGACAAAGCCTTAACAAATTGCTTCATGAGACCTAGTTTTATATGCAAAGGCGAAAATACAATGTTTTTTCTATCGACAAGTGGCTGATTTAAAATGTTTGGATCACTAGGTCTTAGGTCAGATCTTGGCGGCTAGTTCGATTGCACCCAATGCTTCTCACGAGCTCTGCTGTCCCACAAGCACAAAAAATAGGGATACTTGGTATAGCCGCGTTGCTAGCCAAGAACGAAACAGACCATTTTAAGGTCAACACAGATGATCCATTGGTGCATGTTATATTGCAACAAGTCAATGACTTTCTTTATGTCGCCATATTCTTCACGCAAAGAAATTGAATGACCTATTGGGACTGAACCAAATAAATTTCCATTATGTAGGAGAACACACTTCAAGCTACGCTTTGAGCTATCTATAAACAATCGCCATTCAGTTGCGTTATAGTTAGAAATGGTCAATTCTTTCATTAAACCTTCTACGTTCTGGAAAAATACAAATCCGTCATTATTTCTGAAGTATTGCCTAAATTCACTTTCTCTGGATCGATAGTAAGTGACTTTAGCTCTTTTGTCAAACAAACTTTTTTCGTGCAGTCTTGATGCTAATAATTCCGATGCTTTTTTGGATAGCCCCAAATCTCGTGCTAAATCGTTTAATTCATGTTGATTGAATCCTTTACGAACAGAATCTTTGGAAACTTTGAATTCTTCGTCGGTGGAGTCACTTCGATCTTCACTTGATTCACATTCTTGTATTTCTAAAGAAGGTAATTCTTGAAAAACTGGCACTGGAATTTCAGCTGAATGAGGCACAGGGCGTATAGCTGACGATAAACTAGGGTACTCAATGTTATGTATGTTTTTCTTGTTGAATCCTGATGTTTTCACTATGCAAAAGTAGCAATCACTTAAGTGATCTTTGGGCTCTCGCCAAACCATTGGTATACCAAACGAAAGTTTATTACGTGTTCTCTTCGTCCACATTCGTAAACTCTCTACACACTGCTTGCACACTTTATGAGGGGCCCATGATTTATCTTGGTCACCTATTTTCACTTTAAATTAAGCAAAATAGGCTTGTCTGACAAATGTACTAATATTAATCCGTTGAATGGGGATGGTAAAACTGCCATATATAACAAAATGAATCAGGGCTGTTTAAGTACTTACGACGAGAACTACCAGAGGCAGACATAACGAAAATCTGTAGTTGTGTATGTATACTTTGACTTCACTATATCAGAGCGACACAGACCCGCGTACTTTAACATCTCATGCGTAACTGACCGAACTAGTTTTGGATGACGCAACGTCACTCACGCCCCCACTCCTAGGTCGAAGAAGGTTCGCCGGTAGGAGAGCAGTAGTGACTTCTGTGATTCGCCAAGCTTAGTCGGATGCGCAACAACTGTAGAGAAAAAACTTGACGTGATAGAAAAAAACTAAATAAAGTTTTGGAATTAGCATGTCAATTTACGTATAAAACAACTTAAATATCGAACTCAACAGAAATTATTTTTTAAATTGTTCCCCAGTGTAATTGAAAAAGTTGCCTGGGCGGAATAGGACCCTTATCCCGGTTCTCTGTCAGATGTGACATAACTTCACTTTATGTTTATTAAATGGAGAATCGCGAGCTTGCCGAAAATGCTCATAAATCTAGAAAAATAGTGCCTGGCGTAAGGAACATTCCAAACTATAAACATAATACAATAAAAAAGCCAAAATTGCTGGGAAAGCTCATAAAACCCATAAAGGGATAGATTTGGCACGAAGACAAACGGAAACTGATTGCAGGTTATTTTTACTTTACGTAAATGCCCATAACATACATTTGCAGGCCTTGATTGAAAAGAAGGAAATACAGAGGAAACGGCCCAGATCTGACGAACTTAAGAAAAGAAAATTTACCTTCATATATCACATTATGATGGAAGGTATAAAAGAAAAATGTGTAAAAAAAGTCTTTTGCAGCATTCATGGAATTTCTGAGAAACAAGTTAGACATTTATGTGATTTATTAAAAACAAATGAGCAGTCCATAGGTCACAGAGGTAAATCAGAAGGAGCGCTATGCGGTGCGATGTATAATTCGGTACATGATCTTTTCCTATTAAATATGTACACTACTAGAATAAAGATGTATAAATGTGAAAAGTATGCACAAATTCAGATCATCCAATAAAATATAAGTTTTACTTAAAATATTTCCAGGAAAACTTTAGCTAATCGTTTGGTAAGAAGCAAATTGATGTCTGGGCACTGTGTGAAGAGTTAAAGGTTAAACTAAATCCTACATCCACAAAATCATTGCCACATTATCATTAAAATCCACATCTTAATGATAATACAAAAAGGGTCTATCAAGCAGATATTGAGATCTATAAAAGACAAGCAAATAAATTTTACCAAAGAAACAGGAAGTGAAAACTAAGTGCAAGAATGATCCATAGGTGTATGGGACTGTATTTGTGCAGGAGGTTTTTATCTACGTCAACTATTTAATGTCTGAATGATTGTGGCGTGTTCATATATATATATATATATATATATATATATATATATATATATATATATATATATATATATATATATATATATATATATATATTCTCCTTTATTTGGGTTTTTCGTCATCTAAAACTCAAAAAATATCAAAAATACATGTTCTTATGTAAAGAAAGAATCACTGGATAAAAACAAAAAAAAAAAAAACCAAACGGAGACAAATTTCTCAGTGATTCTTTTTTGTAATAAATTTGCCTAACGAACAAAATTTCAAAGATATAAAAATGTTATAAAAAAATTTACAAACTTTTAACGTTAACGTTTCGGAGGGTACTCTCCCCCCGTTTTCAAAAATTAACCAAAAAATAAATTATATTAATTTGTAATATATACAGTAACGAGTGAAAGTAAATGTATTTTTTTGTGTATGTCAACGATACTTACATTGACAACAATAGATTTTCATGACAGTGACATTCTACCAAAAATATATATAGGTAATGTTTACTGTGTGATTGTTTATTGTTCTGATTGTGTATTCAGATATTTAAATGTGTTTAATTGTATTCTTAAGAATCGGGAACCATATTGAATTTAAATCTACCGAAGGCATAACAATACTGTTATTTTTATTTCAATTAATTATAGCGATTTCTTTTAATCTTCTGTATTTTGTTACCGATTCTTATAATACCGTTTTGGAATTATTCCAATTGATTTTATGACCCGATTCCCATGCGTGTTGACAATTGTAGATTTATTAAAATCGCCCTTTCTAAGAAGGTTTTTATGCTCTTTTACTCTAACATCTAACGGTTTAGATGTATCACATTTTTGGAATTTGCCACATTCGCAGGGAATTTTATAAACCACATTTTTGGTATTTTGTTGTACATTGTTTGGTTTAGTCTTTGCTAATAGAGATCTAAGAGTATTTTTTGTTTTAAATGTCGTTCTTATGTTGCATTTATTTCCTACTCTTTTAATTGTGTCAGAAATACCGCGGATATAAGGAATTGTGAGGTTAATTGTTTGAGAGTTATTATTATTGTGATTAATAACTTGTCTGTTTTGTCTAGTATCAAAAATTTTAAACGATTTATCTATAAAAATTTTTGGGTAATTGTTTTTTATTAAAATGTCTTTTATGTGATTTGTTTCTTTTTGTAGTGTATCACTGTCCGTACAAACAAGTTTTACTCTGTCATATAAACTTTTAATTACTCTTATTTTGACCGATTTTGAGTGATTTGAAAAGAAATTGAGGTACCTATCTGTGTTTGTCGGTTTTCTATAAACTGTAGTTTTTAATGTGTTGTTTTGTTTAATTATTAAAGTGTCAAGGAATGACAATTTATTCTCCTTCTCCATCTCTAAAGTAAACTTAATTGTAGGCTCTCGAGAATTTATATCTTGTAAAAACATATTTAGATCATCAATGCTATGTTGCCATATAGCAAAAATATCATCAACATATCTAAGACATATTAATGGCTTTTTAAGAGATTTATTTAATATGTCGGTAGATTTAAATTCAATATGGTTCCCGATTCTTAAGAATACAATTAAACACATTTAAATATTTGAATACACAATCAGTACAATAAATAATCACACAGTAAACATTACCTATATATATATATATATATATATATATATATATATATATATATATATATATATATATATATATATATATATATATATCAAGTCAAAAAACAGCAATAAATTATAACATCTTTTTGGAAGCAAGAAAAGAAACATCGAAGCTAATTAGACAAACTAAAAGAAAATATGGAAACAATCAACTTAATGAAATAGAAAAAGATTTCCAAAAAAATAACACCCGAAACTTTTACAAAAGATTTAAAACTAAATTAACAGGCTATCAACCGCTCTAAATATTATCATTAGCTCTAAATAACCAAGACAATTGCAAAGAACTTGCGAAATATTTTGAACAAATACTAAACTGTCCTGAGCCCTTAAACAAATTAGCAACACTAAAACCTAAACAAACAAACCCAGATTCATTACCACCGAATGAAGATGAAATAATTAGGCAAATCAAGCGGCTTAAAAATGACAAGGCTTCTGGTGAAGATGGAATCACTGCCGAACTTTTGAAATCCGCTGGTCCAGGTACAATCAAGGAAATAACCAAAATTCTACAAGAAGTTTAGCGAACCGAACGGATTCCGGAAGATTGGAAAGATGCTCTAATCCATCCACTACACAAGAAAGGAGATAGAACGGATGTAAACAACTATAGAGGAATATCTCTTCTCCCAGTTTGTTACAAGATTCTATCTCAATGTCTACTAGACAGAGCACAGGGACAGTTAGAACCTAACATTGGTGAATATCAAGCAGGTTTTCGACCGGGCAGATCCTGCCCTGAAGAGATTCTGAATCTGAAGTTGATTCTAAGACATCAAAAACTGTACAATAAAAATCTCGTCTGTACATTTGTGGATTTCAAAAAAGCATATGATTCTATTGACCGCGAATCTTTATTCCGAATCTTGAAAGAACAAGGACTACATCTGAAAACGCTGGCAATTATTAAAGCAACGTTAACTAACACAAAGTCAAAAGTTAAATTCATGGGTGAGATCTCAGAGCCCTTCGAAATTAAAACTGGAGTGAGACAAGGGGATGGACTCTCGCTACTCTTATTTAACTGTAGAAAAAGTAATACAGGAGCGGCGTGAAAAAAAGTCGGCCCTGAATATTGACCAGCCCATTAAACTGGGGGGAACCAACATCAAAATTGATTGTCTGGCATTTGCTGATGATCTAGCAATTTTAGCTCAAGATGTATTAACGGCACAGAAACAGATTGAAATTCTAAAAGAAACAGCAGAAAATGTAGGACTTCAAATTTCCTTTGAAAAGACACAATACATGACCTGCAACAGACTAAGAACGCCATTTCTAAAAATAAAATATGGTAACATCAGACGAGTCTCTCAATTTAAATATTTCGGTGAAATAATCATGGAAAATGGGTTAGAAAAAGCGGCCAATAAGGGTAGATGTCAAAAAATGGAAACGGCATTGACACTTACACAAAATATTTACAACAAAAAATGCCTATCTAAAAACACAAAACTGAGACATTACAACACAGTTATTAAGCCAGAATGTCTATATGCTGCAGAAACGCTCATTTTGAATAGAAAGAAGGACATCGAGGACATTGAAAAGAAGGAAAGAAAAATCGTAAGAAAAATCCTAGGCCCCAAACAAATAAATAGCACAACATACCGACTTCGAGAAAACAAAGAAATCAAACAATACACAGATATACATAGCGATATGAGAAAAAGAAGACTTAAGTTTTACGGACACATAAAACGGATGAATCCGAGTAGGTTAACTAGACAAATAGTCGAATTTTATGAAAACAGGAGTAGAGCTAAAGTAGAAATAATTAAATGGATTGCTGCAATTAAAGAGGACCTAAGATCAGCAAATATTACACAAAGTGAAATTTAGGATAGAGGCTGTTTCAGACACAAGATTAATGTGTGGAAGGTTGGCCAGAGTGAAAAATGTAGGAAGACTGGAACAACTTGGTCTGACGAAAGGAAAAAAGCTCATAGCGAAAGAATGAAATTAGTATGGGCACAAAGGAAGGCTAACAACAACAAACGCCTCTAATTGTACTTCGCGTGGTCCACTATGGCCCATACGGGAATAATAATAATATATATATATATATATATATATATATATATATATATATATATATATATATATATATATATATATATATATATATATTTTGATAGTATGTCACTGTCATAAAAATCTATTGTTGTCAATGTAAGTATCGTTGACATACAGAAAACAATATTTACTTTCACTCGTTACTTTATATATTACAAATTAATATAATTTATTTTTTAGTTTAGTTTTGAAAACGGGAGAGAGTACCCTCGGAAACGTTAACGTTACAAGTTTGTACATTTTTTATAACATTTTTATATCTTAGGCTATTTTATATCTTATTGTTCGTTAGGCAAATTTATTACAAAAAAGAATCACTGAGAAATTTGCCTCCGTTTGGTTTTTTTGTTTTTACCCAGTGATTCTTTCTTTACTTTCTTTACATAAGAACAGATATTTTTGATATGGCGTATATTGAGTTTTAGATAGTGGCGAAAAACCCAAATAAAGGGAAAAAAATACCTCAACTATTGCACCATGAATTTAGCATTGGCCTGAAAACCTGTAAATCAGTGTAAAGGAGTCGCTATCAAAGATTGTGCTGATCAAAACCAGAAACATACCATGGCCCATGTTTCTTTTATCACTGGTAGCTGAACAAAATAACAATATAAGCGAGATACAATATTACATACCCAAAAGAGGTAATTCATTCTTGCCAAACGATAGAATGTTTGAGATATCAAAGACACATCTTATAGTTCAGGCTAATGAAAATTTTGAAATAAGAAGGCCCAAAACTGAATAATAATAATAATAATAATAATAGACATAAAAAAATGGTTTCCAAGTTTACACCAGATCTTATGACAATACGTAAATTAAATTATATTGGAAAATCAGTTATCAATTCCATCTCTTATAATTCCATCTATTATATTAAAATATATTCCAGAGAAGTACCAAAATTTCTATACAGAGGTTTTTACATGGCCAACAACTTCAGCAAATAGTGAATATCAAAAAAATCATGAATATTAACTAACATTTCTTTATATCGAAATATAAATATATATTCTTTATATTTTTTTTATATTGAAATAGCTGATCCGACAGATATTGTCCTGTTCAAATTTCAATAAATTTGTTTCTAATCGTTTTTTTTTCTGAAAACTTATCTAAGACCATAACGAATAAAACAAAAAAAGGTTTAGGTATATCCATCGTTCGAATCGTGAGTTATGGTCTTGAGTTTATATAAAAATCCCATAGCACTTTCAGTTTTTCTCGAATTTCCAAATTTTCCGGGCAACATTTCCAATTTTTCTTTCCCTTATTCCAAAAATATTACGAAAATTTCTCCTAAATCAATCATCGAGATTTGTTCAATGATTATGAGATTTTTATTAGTTTGTAGGCTTCCTGAACAACAACAAATAGGTTTCAAGATTAAATGACTGATCTGTATGTTTTCTAAAAGAACAAAATACTGGAAATGTCGATTATATAAACTAATATGAAATGCCAAAATTTTTAAACAAATGGAAATCAAAAGGGGATGAGAATCACAACAGAAAAAATAAAAAACAAACTCAGGGGAATACTGCGAATCTCTAACCTGCAAACACAATGAAAATCGTTTTAAAATTGACAATCATCCGTCATTCTCCTGATTTATTATTGATTTACAAAATTAATAAAAAAACTTATAACAGACTTATTCTTAAATGATTCTAATTACTTTTTCTTCGACCCAATAAATGAAACAGAATTGAAAGCTTATTAAGTTGAATAAAATAGGAGTGCATGGAAAACAAAGGATAATATTTCTGGGCTAGGCCAACCAGTTATCAATACCCTCTATGTAAGGCACGTACCACTAATATTTTTAAGACAATAAATAATTATAAATAAAAATAATAAATAATGTTCTTCGTTAATGTGGTATTGTTCGTCAAAAATGTACGCTAAAATCTTTGTATAATCGGGTATACCTTTTCGATATTTGTTACCACTTATTAGCAGTAAAAAAAAAATTGACAGAAATGTAAAGTTTGACATTTATAAAAATGGGGTCGTACAACACGTAAAAATTGTTGAATTATTTGATGAAAATGAAAAATGTTTTTAGAAAATTATTTTGTTTTAAAAATTTTTTAGATAATTTATTTTATATAAAACATATAATGTAAAAATATATAAATATCATTTTTTAAAAATTAAAAATAAATAAATATTATTTTTTTATATCAAAAAAAATATTAATAAAAAGTAAATATATATATCATTTTTATAAACAATACAAATTTATATGTAAAAAAACTACCAACTATCTTACTGATAATTAATTTCCTTTTTTTTTACGTAAAATATGACAATTTTTGTCTAATTTTCAATAGACAGATTTTTTACTTTGACACATTTTAAACATTGACACATTATTATAACCTAAAAATTTTGGATTCTTCACTTCACACTTCAATTTATTATTTAATGAGGCCATATACACAACTTAAATTATAAGCATCATTTCTTTTATATATTTTTTTAATATAGTTTTTCAAAATCTAAAATTTTTATTTTATTAAAATTAAACTTGTGTCTATGGCAACAATGGGAGGTCCAACCGTGGAGCCGTGCATTAAAATTTGTTTGGTCTTTTGCTTTTTTATGAATTTTGTTTAAGCCTAACTAAAGATACTAAATTAATTAATTATTTAACTGTTTTTAATTATATAAAAAATGTTATTTTGTACATTATTAAATAATAAAAATCATAGCATATATAAATATTTTTCAAAATATACTGTTGTCAATAAAATACCAACATTTATAAAGAATCCTTAGTCTTTACTTGTACGTATATTTATATGGAAAATTATAATATATAGAAATATTTTGTACTAGCACTAGTACTAGTACTATTTGTAATTGCATAAATATATTTAGATTTAATTAGAAACATAAATAAAAATGTGGCATAAATAAAATCCAAATAATTTTGCTAAAAAGTCAAAAACTGAATTGAATTCATATTTACAATGAGGGGTAAAATATTTGAATAAATCGATTTTCGTCAATTTTCATCATTTTATCATCTCTATATTTAATAACATTATATTATCAACATTTATTGTATACGATATTTTTTAACTATATATTGTAATGTAGATAAACTAAACTTAAAATTGTTGCAATTAAAATTTTTTCTTTAATTTACCGCAATTTCATCTAATTTCTTTACTAAATTCTTCATTTCTTCTTCTTTAGTAAATTCTTAAATTCTTCATTCACTAAATCGGCATGTGCCTCCAAAGGCAGCTCTCGGCTTTTTCTAGCCTTTCAACACTCACTTTATAACTGGACTAAAGGAATATGGATTAAATTTATTCGCATTGTTCATTGAAGTTATTTATAGCAAAACTAGCTGTTCAAATACTTTTCCCATACAAAATAACTGTGCTGTATGTATGTGTTGAAAATGATTGTTGTTGATAATATAATTAAATATAAGGGTGTTGAAATGAAGAAAATCCATGAAAATGGATGGCTTAGGTTTTTGAATTATTATCGAAATTATTTGGTTTATATTTTTGTCACGACATTTATCATTACATTTTCATGTAATCTGTTTACAATCAATTGTAGGTATACTTATAATACAAATATAATGCTTTGTCGGTAAATATCATCCAATGTAAAATATTATTTTGAAATATTAATATTTAGTGTAAGAAAGGAATGCTCATCATACATATACTCATAACAATTATTATTTAAACAATTAGAAATCTCTGAATAAACAGAAAGCTACATCCAGTAAAAATCCGAAATATTTTAATTAATATCTTCATTTTCGAAAACCAACACATTATTTCCCATACTTACGTTTGGACACAGCCAGTTTCCATCCTTCCAACATGGTTATCACAAAAAAAAAATCACAATCACAGTACTGTTTTTTAAATCACAATTTTCACAGAATGTTTCACTAAACAAGAAAAAAAAAACTGTTTTTGAACAATGTTCGCTTCTGGTTTAACTGCCTGGTATCAGGTCGCTGATGATATTTTCGATTAAGTTTCCTTCTTTGGATTGCGTACCGATACCAAGCAGCACGAGCGTCGACAGAAAAGTGATTCGAAATCGAGTTGCTTTAATTCACTTATATCGTTTGCTAAGGTCATTGCTTTGATTTTCTCCGTTGTAAGATGGATTATTTATTTATAAAAGTTGAGGACAATTAACGTTTTTTCTGAAATGCCCAGTTTTCGCGTGTTTTTAATGGAAAAAAATTGATTCGACATGATGGGAATTACGCAAAATGATTTGCAGTTTCACTATTAGAAATTTCCGGTTTTTCTTTTCGAAAATATTTGTTCACAAAATTTTCATTTTCATTTTATTATTTCATAGTAATTTTTCATTTCAATTGTCATTCACTCGTTTTTCGTTTGACTATAAAATAAAAAAATAATTATTATTTAAATAACTTTGGACCAAATATGGTGTAAACTCAAATAGCTTTACTAAAAAACACCAAATTAATAATTAAATGGTACGATGAATTCAAACGAAGACGTACAAGCACCAATGATACTGAACGCTTTGGACCTCCAAATGAGGTGGTTGCATAAGATAACATCAGAAAAATTCACAAAATTATTTCGCAAACCCGTAAAGTTGCAGGAGATTGCTGATATCAGGGAGATATAGAAAGGAAGAGTTCACACCATTCCATTGCATGAACATTTGGGAATGCTTATTTCGGGGGGGGTTCAACACCCCCCCCCCCAAATATTACCTAATATTATACCGAAAAAATACGAGGAGTGAAGAGAGTTAAATTATTACATTTGAATTGAATATATATCCGAACTAGTGGACGCATCTCTTGTCGAGTAGTCGAACTATTTTGTCTGAGAGTTTTGTTTGAGTCTGGAGATAAAGATCTGGCTGAGCATTTGAATACTTCACAGAAGAATGCCCTGTGCACAAGCCCTCAGATCCAAAACGAAATAATTGACATTTGTGGTGAATTAATTCAACATAAAATAATTGAAAAAGTAAAGAAAGCCAAACTATTTGCGATTCTGGCTGACGAAACCACCGACATCGGACGTGTAGAACAAGTCTCGTTATGTCTTCGATATGTTGATTTTACAGATAATAAACACCATATACTTAAAGAGATGTTCCTTGAGTACATTCCAACGGTCGATGTTTCAGGATCCGGTCTCGCAAATCTTATTATTACAGCTCTGAAAAAGCATGGACTTGAATGTTCTCATGTGGTTGGTCAAGGTTACGATGGGGCTGCAGCTATGAGTGGGTATTTGCACGGTGCCCAAGCTTATGTTCGCCAAGAATGTCCTCTTGCTCTTTATGTACACTGTAGTGCACACTCTCTCAACCTTGCTATTGCTGATTCATGTTCATTAGCAAATGTCCGAAATTGCATTGCGAGTGTGCAGTCTGCAGTCTGTTGGTTCCCACTTTCGACATTCTGCTCAACGCACTGCTTTGTTGAAAGAAAAAAATTCAAGAGCTACTACCCGTCGGTAACGAAAAAAGCTTGCTCTCAATGTGTGAAATACGGTGGGTCCACAAACATGAAGCTATTATAAGATTCAGGGAAATTTATTCAGCGATTGTGAATGCTCTCGAAGAACTCCAATTTAATCACAATAAGGAAACATCGCAACAAGCCGCCCAATTGCTAAGTACGCTTCGATCTTCGGATTTTGTGATGTGTTTAGTGATTCCTCAAAAAGTTATGAGCTATACATTGTCGCTATCAAAACAATTACAGACAATTGACATCGATCTTATCACGGCACGACAGACAATAACATCATCTACATGTTTGAAATATAGATGATGTTATTAGACGCAAGACGCAAAGGTTTTACTGGAAGAAAATGGTGGTATACTGCGAATGCCACGCATCGTTGGAAGACAATTAAATAGACCGAACATTCCTGCATTGGATGTATGCACGTATTACAAAATTAATTTGTTCATTCCATTTCTTGATCATACAATTCAACAATTGGTTGAAAGGTTTACCGAACATCGTAAAGTAGTATCAGCATTATCTGGTGTGCTACTTTCAAATTTTACTGCCAGTTCTGAAACTGAAGAAGCAATTTCCATGTACTCGTCACTGCTTCCCGAAAGCAACATATCTGTAGTTAAAGCAGAACTTGAAGTATGGAAAACAGTCATGACAAGTATCTCGCTTACCCCGAAATCTAGTTTGGAATGCCTAGATATGTGCGATAAAAACCTTTATCCTAATATTTACACATTACTACAAATCTTGGCTACCATTCCTGTATCCACTGCTACCCCAGAAAGGTCTTTCTCGAGCCTAAGGAGACTGAAAAACTATTTACGAAACACTACAAGTGAGACAGACTTAATGGTTTGGCTCCCATGAACATTCACTATGGAACAGAAATTCATGCAGATGAAGTAGTGGATATATTTAAAAGAAAAAGCCGAAGATTTCTTCTTTAATGGTTTTAGATTTAGCGCAGAGGAACGAAATTAATTTAACCATTTCATTTAAAGTTAAGAACTTTATAAATATATCGTAATTTTTCCGATGAATATATAAGATATTAAATTTCATGTAAGTATATTTTTGTTGTTTTATTTATTTCAAACTAAACCCCCTCAAAACTAAATCCTGGCAAATGAGGTACCCGTGGAAATGGGTACCTCATTTACTCACAGCCGACCAAAAACAGCAACGTATTGGTAATTCTGATCAATGTTTGAAGTTGTTTAAGCGAAATAAAAAACTACACTCCGAAGTCCAATCGGCAGCCAGACCAAAAACACAAACAGCGGAAGACAAGGTCATGGTCTTGACATTTCAGGATGTACATAAGATATTATTAATCGATTATCTCGAAAAAGGTAAAACCATTATAAGCGAATATTACAGAGCGTTATTGGTGCGTTCAAAAAATGATATCGCAAAAAAGCTCCAAATGAACAAAAAAAGTGCTATTTTTCCAAGACAATGCACCGTGCCATAAATTGACATCCACTGTATTCTCCAGGTCTAGCCCCCGCGACTATTTCGTTTTTTCAGACCTCGAAAAAACGCTCGGTGGGAAGAAATTTCGCTCTCATAAAGAGGTAATTACCAAAACTGAAAGATATTTTGATAGAAAAGAGAAATCGTTCTATAAAATAAATGTAGAAATGTTAGAAAAACATTGGAATGATTATATTGTTTTTGTAGGAGAATAGATGAATTGGAGAATTGATGAAAAAAATCGAAATTTGCAAAAAAATTATTTGTCAGACCAGGGAGTTATTAATCAATCTTTTATGTATTAAAACTGATTCGACACACAGTGCCTTTTTCAAATACGAACTATATTATACTAAAGTAAAACTGCTTTGTTAAATGTCTAGCAAAACAATTTTGAACAGTTTTAGAGTTTCTTATTGTTAGTTTAATATAGTTCCTATATGAAAAAGGCACTGTGTGTCGAAAGAATTGTAATATATATAAGTTGTAAATTTAGTGGACATTTAGATATAAATTCTGGTTTGTTTATTTCTTTAAACTTGAAATAGGATAGCTACTTTTGCACCCCCCTGTATAGTAAACAAGAAATAATCAATAATTGATGATGCGTTGTTTAAATTTAGACTTAAACATTTTTATCGACGTCTTTATATAGTTCGAAGTAGCTCGAAACCATTCTAGTTTGTAATTTTTCTGGCCCCCTCGTATTTTTTTTACTGTAATATTCACATTCATTAGATGAAATTAAGTTTTCAGTTCATATTCATAGTTCATATTAATTATATTTGCTCAGAAAATATTTAAACAACTCAACTAAACTCAAAAATCAATAAACCATTATATTTTCATATTTCATTAGATATTTTGCGAATACATTTAATGTGTTCTAAGCAAACACCAGCAAGGATATTTATTAGATACATCAATTAATTCACAATTTTTTTCGTTCTCTTATTGATAGAATAGTATATAAATTATTAAACACACCAAATCTTGACATATATAGTGGTCACATTAAAACGTACAGAACATAATATATACAGTCTTAAGCAACAAGTTTATGTTCTTTTAATTAATTAGAAAGTTAAATAACTCCCGTGCATACTTTGACAATAATATACGGTGTTCCAATAGATATAGTGCGTTTCAAGATATATCGTTGACCAAATGGCTGCAATACACTCTTAACAACCCCTGCTGTAACGAAACCGGACAAAGTTGCAAGAAACGTAAACAGGGCCGAGCCTAATAAAATAACAGGTAAAAAGACAAAATTAACTTTATACTGGGTTTAGTAGTTTCGAAATATTTCAGTCTAGTTTGCATTATTTTCTTAAACAGTGCAGTTCTATCATTTACAATGTATACCAGATTATTACTCGATGACGTAAAGGTTCCTCTGCAATCACTCGAGTATTTTCACTTCCCCAATTCCGACAATTTTGCATGTTCACACAACCTATGGGGTCAAAATGAGCTATATAATTAGATTAAATTAAAAGATAGATTAGATTAAAAGATATAATTGATAAATTACGATTACCATGTTCTGGGGGGTTTTTAAATTGTAGAATCTCTAGAAACATTTGCGAGATATTATATTAAATTTCTAAGTCAAATCGTTGAAAAAAGTCGCTGAATTTAAATCCCGAAGTGTCTATTGGGACTCCTTTTATATTCCAGTTTTGACATTATATCTGTCAGTGATCCTGTAACATTTATTCCTCTTCGTAATTGATAAAGATCGTGTCCTGATCTGTTCTATTATACTTTCTAACAAGAAAACTGTTTCGGGCTCAGAAATAGCTGATTCTTATGAATTTCCACCTATTTGACCGATTAGCTCTTCCTTTGAAGATACAGAATGAAGCAATGTTTGCGGATTAATGCTGGTCTCTGCGTAGGAAAGCTCCGGAACTCACTTACAAAAGTCAAGCCAAAGGAAAACGACCTTATGAAACAACCACATGACCCTCTCCAGGCCCAACAACCTGGCAGGTATTCTCCCATCAATTTTGAACTCTTAGAATGTAACTGTCAATAAAAAAAAATCAAATGGACTTTAATTGTTATTGGCATATCCAGTGAAAATATATCGTTTTCTCTGAATCCGTTAAAATAAAATATTTCCACCTATTATATATAGCATAAACTAGAACTAATAATATTTTTTTCTTTGTCATATATGTTTTTCTCAACCCAAAATTAGTGAGGTTTGACTCATGAAGTGACGGAAACATAAAAAAAATCGGCTTTGTATCTTACACGTTCTTGTTTTCTTAAATGTTTCTTAAATTGTTTTCTTATACATTTTAAATATGGTTTTTTATAGGTTATCTATGTATTATATACCGACTTATCGAGTAACATAAAACTTTTAAATTCTGGCTCCCTATCTATAACCTTTAATTGGTTACTTTATTCATTACCAGACTTGAATAGCAATAGGCTAAGACTATCGCTCTGTCTCATACCTACGTGTATTAAAATGTTTTTTGATAATTCAACACTAAATTTATTTTTTGATAGAGCAGACTGAATTGAACAAAACTATCAACACAAAAATATCAACAGATCAGTTATCGAAAAAAACTCCCAATTTCACGATCTCATCTTAAGTTTCATGGTAGTCTTGAAAGAAGTAAAGAAGGATTGTTATAAGTATCGAACGTGTAAATAAAAATAAAATTATATAATCGATTCAGGAAGTGTATTAGACTTAATTCCTATTTGTTTTGAAACCTGTCGATCTGCTTTGATAAAATGTTACTTCCTAAACTTATTACACCAATATTACATCATTGTAACTATCTATGGATAAAGGAATGTTGCGTATATATGTACGTACGCAGATACATTCTCGTAAATATAAATGATAGCACAGTAGCTGTTAAATTAATAATTGTAAAAAATCAATTAATATAATAAAGTGTTTTTGGTTGTTTATATATAGTGTTTATGTATATATATATATATATATATATATATATATATATATATATATATATATATATATATATATATATATATATATATATATGAACACTTTTGTTGGTTGCTTGACCGGGAAGAAGCCCCACCTATCCCTTCAACTGGAAGACATATGTTTCGTCTCTCGAGGTTCAGATTCTTCAGGGCGCCGACATATACCATACCATCAGGAATAGGGAGACCCTATCCACAGCCAACAACCCATATTTTCGCCGACCTTCCGCCAGATGGCGTACATATGTGGTGTTAAATTTTCTCGGTCAAGCAACCAACAAAAGTGTTGGCCATTTAGGCAGCCATTTAGGTGGAGACGCAGGTTGTTGTGTGTTTCACATGAGATGGTGGAACCCAACGGTTGGGTTTGTGATGACACTCAGCTTCTGCTGTCTCATTGGATGCAGTCCTACAAAATCATATATATATATATATATATATATATATATATATATATATATATATATATATATATATATATATATATATATATATATATGATTCGCTCTCTGCCAAAATGACCATCCTCATTTTGTTAGTTAGTTGATTGAGTGAAAGCGAGCCCCACCCATCTTTTACATAGGAGGGCACATGTTTCATCTGCTGGTGATTAGACTCATCAGAGTAAAGACATATGCTCTTTCCCCAAGAATAAGGAGACCCTCCCCACAAATCGAACAACCCATAATTTCGCCGACTTCTCGACGGATGGCTTATACATGCAGTGCTTTGATTTTTTTGGACTGCGTCCAATGGGACAACAGTAGTCAGGAGTTATACACCCCCAACCGCTGGGTTCCACAACTTCACGTGGAACTTTCAGTTTGGGTTATTAGCCAATTGCGCAAAAAATCCTCAACATCTTGTTGGTTGTCGAATTGTAGCCCCCCATCTTTCCGTCTTTCTTTCCGTAGCCCCCCCCCCCCCCAGTCCATCTTTCAAGAGCGCAAACGAAAAATAATCAAAGGATGACAAATATGGGCTATAAAGAGGGTATTTAAGGGTTTTCCAACGCATATTCTTCAGTTTTTCGTTCGTCAAAACAGAACCAATCGAGCACATGATTTCTGACGATTGTTTGAGTACTTCTAAAGCTAACACCCACCTTTAAAACGTTTTCATGAATAGTGAGCCCCGAAACAGTTGGGTCTTAAAGAGGGTGTCGTCCCCATACTGAACCATCAACCCAGTTAGTATTTCGGATGGTTTAACGCCTTCCTTGATTAAAAATTTTATTAGAATCCGTTGCGCAACTGACGGTAGAACCTGTTGCTCACTCATGGCTGTACTAGCAAAAGAACTGAGTGAATCAGCTCACCGAGCTTTAGCTATTGCCTACTATATTGCAATGCAATGACTTACATTCACAGCCCCCTCGTGATTGTCTAAGAAATGCAATTGTAAAATTCCGGTTTGTATTTGATTCACCCTCGTATCTTCTATTTAAAAATATTTTTATGCTGTTTCTTAGACAATATTAAATTTTCAGAATTGATTTAACGATTCGATTTAACGATATTACACATCATAAAGAACCAGTGACAATGTTCCAACGCAAGACGCTTGTGGGCGTTGACTTACAGATTCAAAAGTGGTGATCTTGATTCGTTATATATAAATGTTGGCCGCCGAACCATTTATGATCGTCTGTATGCCATGGGAAAGATCCAGGAGGCAGGAAAATGAATCCACAATGCAACCACATCTGCTAAACGACAAACAGAAGAAAAGTGAAAAACGATAAGAAGTTTTGCTTTCTCTGTATAAAATAAATAATCAAAAATGCAGAAAATCGTAGGCTGACTCAGGACAACCTTCAACATCGACCGCAAGACCGAATCGCTTTGGAAAGAAGACAATGCTGAACAATTGATGGGATCAAAATGAACCATGAGCTTCTGAAACCAGGAGCAACAGTTAATACCGTTGGGTCCCACCAGTAAATGATCAATTTGAACCACACGTTGGTCGAAAAGCGACCAGACTGGGCGACAAGACACGGAAAAGTAATGCTGCAGCACGTCAAAGCCCCATCACACACGGCGAAAGGGGTCAGAGACACTATTTCGAAACTTGGCTGGGATCTCTAGCCTCACCCGGCGAATTCACCAGACTAGATTCCTTCCTTATTTTATTTATAGTTACCTATAATATTTTCACGGATGGTAGATAATGTTTCTAAATCATTCCGGGTGAAGATCCGTTCATTCTGTGAAGCATCCTACGACGTTTCCTTAAAATCTCATTAGGCATTTTCAAGTGTTGTCCGCTTCGACTAAATAATCCAACTTTTCCATAGTTTAGTTTGTTTCTGTCTCGTATAAAGTATAGTCAACTTCAGTCGAAGCAAACAACACTTGAAAATACCAACTAAGGTTTTGGCGAAACTTCGTGACTCTTCACAGAATGAACGGATCGATACCAGGAATGATTTAGAAACATTATCTACCATCCGTGAAAATATTAGATGGAAGATATATATATATATATATATATATATATATATATATATATATATATATATATATATATATATATATATATATATATATATATATATATATATCTGCTCCTGGGAGGGTCACCCCTGGCGGACAGGTCAAAGCGGAGGCCTCAGACTAACATGATCCAAAATCTGCCAACCCGCATTGGACCAGCGTGGCAGATTACGGTCCATACCTTCAACATGGTATTTCAGTATGTTGAAATATGACAGTACAACCTCAAACACGGCCCTCATTCCCCGGAGGCCAAGGGGCAACTACCTACGGCAGCGGGAAGACCTGCCCCAAGGCAGAGGGTGCTAAGAATCACCGGGTTAGATCAGGCTGCCATTGGACTTTTGACATTGCAACGTTAAATATACGGACTATGAAAACAGAGGCCCGATTGCAAGAACTGTTAATCGAACTTGACAACATACATTGGGATATTATTGGGCTCTGTGAAACACGAAGGAAGGGTGAAGAGTTAATCAAACTGGAACCAACTGGACACGTACTCTACACTCGAGGTACGGAAAATGGCCGATGTGGCGGAATAGGATTCCTCATCAATCGAAAGCTGAAGGACAGTGTAAAATGGTAAGTACAAAAAATGGTAAGATCAAAGAAGGGCAAGGTGGATTCTGGAAAACTGCTGGACAGAGGAAGCGATTTTGAGATTGCTTTGTCAAACCGGTTTGCTGCATTGCAAGATCCAGAGGAGGTGGAAATATCAGTTCAATATGAAGAAATCGCCAACAATGTACTTCAAACGGCTGCTTCAATAGCACCAGAGGAAAAATGTCTCAAACAACCAAAAATCTCCAGTGAGACCATTGATTTAATGAAGAAACGGCGAGCAATGAGAAATGCAGGTAGTCCTTTTGGCAGGGTCGAGTACACTGAGCTCTGCAAAACTATAAGAAAACGTATCAGAGAGGACACGCGCCGATTCAATATGCAGCTAGTGCAAAAAACCCTGGAAGAAAACAAAGGAATTAACAAAGCTAAACAGAAGCTGAGAAACAAAAGAACGCAAATATATGCTTTAAAGCGTGAGGATGGCACAGTGTGCAGGACGCGTACCCAAATGTTAGAGATTGTCAGAAGGTTTTATTCCCAGTTATATGAAGATCAGAGCCAGTCAATGACAGCAATACCCACGGAAGAACAATATATAATACCAGATATCCTAATGGAGGAAGTAACAAATGCTATAGAATTGATGAAGAACGGCAAGGCTCCAGGAAAGGATAGTGTAACTGTCGAAATGCTAAAACCTGGTGGTCGGACGTTACATAAAACACTGGCAAAATTATACTCAAAATGCCTCAAAGAACAAAAAGTACCTGACTTATGGAAAAATGCAGAAGTGATCCTTTTACATAAAAAAGGAGCACAGGAAGATTTAAAGAACTACCGTCCAATAAGCCTCCTATCAGTGATGTACAAAGTTTTCACTAAGATAATTTCTAAAAGAATATTAAAAAACTGAATGACGCACAACCAAGAGAACAAGCAGGATTCAGAAGTGGATTCAGTACAATGGATCACATCCAGGTTGTACAGCAGGTCATAGAAAGGCACAACGAATACACCATGCCACTGTGCTTGGCTTTTATCGACTACGAAAAAGCATTTGATTCCATCGCAAAGCATGCGATAATGGATGCACTGCTTAGCCAAGGTGTAGAGAGAGCCTATGTAAACCTATTAGAATCGATATATGATGGAGCTACAGCCACAATTCACCTTGATGATCTTGAAGTGGGAATTAATATAGAACGAGGTGTACGGCAGGGTGACGCAATATCGCCTATTCGTTTCTCGGCTGGCCTTGAAGAAGTATTCCGTAAACTGGATTGGGAACAGGATGGGGTAGAGATCAATGGTGCAAACTTAAACCATCTTAGATTTGCAGATGATATTATTCTCATTTCACAAAACCCAGAGGAGCTGCAAAGACGCATACAAGAACTGCAAAGGGCTGGCGAACCATTTGGCTTGAAAATAAACCTGAAAAAGAGTCAGGTTATGTTCAATAACTTCGCTCAGGACAGAAGAATTTCAGTTTTAGGAAGGGATTTAGAGATTGTGGACAGCTTTGTATATCTTGGGCAGAGGATTTCTATGGAGGGGAATACCGCCCGGGAGGTGGAACGGCGTGTTAAATGTGGCTGGCAGGCATTTGGTAGGCTCAACATAGTGTTTAAGAGCAGACTCCCACTTTGCCTGAAAAGAAAAGTATTCGATCAGTGCGTTCTACCCGTTATGACATACGGAAGTGAAACCTGGACACTCACATCGCAATCAATTCAAAAACTTCGGGTGGCACAGAGGGGAATGGAAAGATGTATGCTTGGCATTACAAGACGAGACAGAAAGTCCTGCGCATGGATCAGGGAACAAACAAAAGTCTGTGACATCATTGGAAGAGTAAAACAGTTGAAATGGAGATGGGCAGGCCATATAGCGAGGCGATGGGACGACAGATGGACCAAGGCAATCCTGGAGTGGATACCGCTTGATCGCAAACGTCCGCGAAGAAGACCGAAAGCACGATGAATTGATGACATCGTTAAGTATATTGGACCCGAGTGGCACAGGAAAGCCCAGGACCGTGAAGGTTGGAAGCATGCTGAAGAGGCCTTCATCCTGCAGTGGATCGATACGGGCTGATGATGATGATGATGATGATATATATATATATATATATATATATATATATATATATATATATATATATATATATATATATATATATATATATATATATATATATATATATATATGTATATATATATATATATATATATATATATATATATATATATATATATATATATATATATATATGTATATATATATATATATATATATATATATATATATATATATATATATATATATATATATATATATAGACGAAACATATACCCTCCAATTGCAGGGATGGGTGGGGCCCATTCCCGGTGGTCAAGCAATCAGTAAAATCCTCATTTAGGCGGAGAAGCAGGTTGTTGTGTGTTCCACATGAGCCAAACCAAACCTAGCAGTTGGGTGTATGATTACAGTCAGCACTGTGGTCTTATTGAACGCAGTCCAAAGAATTCTTACATTACATATATATCAAGATTAATATCTAAATTTCCACTATATTTAAAACTTGTACGTATGACAGTTGTTTCGATACACAGTGTCTTTTTCAAATACTGAATTTTACTGATTGACAATTTGACATCTGACAATACTGAATTTACAAATAATGAATACTGTATTTGAAAAAGACACGTATGTCGAAACAATTGTCCTACGTACAAGTTTTAAATATAGTGGAAATTTAGACATTAATCTTGGTTTTTTATTTAAAATTAATTTCCATCAAGTATCGGCTACCTCGGTGAAATAAAAAAAAATTACATATATACGCCATCCGATGGGAGGTCGGCGAAAGTATGGGTTGTTGACTGTGGATGACTGTGGACTGAAAAGTCTGGAACATCATGAGACGAAACATATGCCCTCCAATTACAGGGATGGGTGGGGCCCATTCCCGGTCAAGCAATCAGTAAAATCGTCATTTAGGCGGAGACGCAGGTTGTGTGTTGCACATGAGATTGTGGAACCCACCATTTGGGTGTATGATTACACTCAGCACAAATGGTTTCATTGGAGGCAAGAATTCTAACATTACACACACACACATATATATATATATATATATATATATATATATATATATATATATATATATATATATATATATATATATATATATATATATATTATTTTCCAAAAGCAATTGATTTAAAACTCCAAAAGCTGTACGTACTTATATTACAAGTTTGATCTTAAATCTTTATCAATTCATCTATTAGAACCTTCGGTGTAAAACATTAAACTCGAAGAGTTTTACCGCTAAACATCAAATCGCTTACTTTAACTTTGTGTTTAGTGATAAATCTATTCGAAATATTTACTTTAGTTTCATCTTTTTAATATTGAGATATCTACTTTTGCGCCGCTCTGTATATTGATCCTACTTTTGCAATCGGCTAAATATAGTAAAGATTCGTAGCAGACACTAAGCTGTAGCATTTTGTTGTAGCAGATACGGCTGTATTTTAAAGACCCAATACATAAAAAAAAAATTTCACAATGACTAATAGAAGAATCTTAATTTATAAATTGACGTGAAGTATTGCATGAAACTTTAGCATTGCCTATAGATTCGTTTTTTTTCCTTTTTATGTAATAATGCAATTAGTATTTATTACAGCCCGTTAAAAATGTTACCTGAGAGATAAACAATCAATCAGTCGATCTATGACAAACACAGGTATTCCGTAATTTTTTTATGTATTTATTTATATTGCACGAGAGAACAATAAAAGTATGGATTGTTTTTCGGGTGATGTCACCCTTTTTCATGTACAGACAGCACATTAAAACGTCGTGAATTTGTACAGTGTATTAAAGTTGTCAGGTGTCCAAATTTAGTCTACGTGGCCATATCGTCAAATCTGGTTTTACAGCTGTGCCAATTCTCCATGCTAAGCAATAAGAATATTTTATTATATTTGCTTAAAGTTATATCCAAAAACTAATAAACTTCATCCGTGAAAAGTAACATCCGTACCAAAAATATTAAACACGTGATAATTACGGAGGGTATACTGAAAATAGGAACGAAAACTCCTAAGTCATTTAGGTAGTTGTTAAAACATTATTTCACAGAAATGGCCTAGAGTGTCCGATTTTCAAGAAACTGTTTCTCCTTTATATCATTGAAATTATTTGTATCTCATTTTGGACTGGACAAAGTAGGAATTACCACAAGACCGTAGAGGGGGTATTTCCACAGTATTCTACGGACCTTCAAGGGCAGTTTTATTGTTTTCTATAGTTAAGTTTGTTTCTGTCTCGTTTACAGTACAGTCAAATGTTCGATTATATAAATATAAAATGGCAAGTTTTAGTCGTCGATTTTACAAATATCCAGCGCATAAGTTTTGTTATATATACGGACGATTTACTTTAATACCACAAGTTACTGCGTCACTGCTGCACAACAACCTGCGTCTCCGCCGCAGTAATAAGCAATGGTTAGTTGCTTGACCGGGAGGAAGCCCCACCCATCCGTTACATTGGGGGGCACATGTTTCGTCTGTTGGTGGTTAGACTGATCAGGAATCCCTTACAATGGGGGGCACATGTTTCGTCTGTTGGTGGTTAGACTCATCAGGGTATCGACATATGCTCTCTCTCGCCAAGAATAGGGAGTCCCTCTCCACCATCAAACAACCCATATTTTTGCCGACTTCTCCTAGGATGAATAATAAATGAATGAAATAGAAAAAGATTTCCAAAAAAATAACACCCGAAACTTTTACAAAACATTTAAAACTAAATTAAAAGGCTATCTATCAAGCCCAAAGTCTTTGCTTCCAAAAGGAAAACGGACAATTAGCTCTAAATAATCAAGACAATTGCAAAAACTTGCAAAATATTTTGAACAAATACTAAACTGTCCTGAGCCCTTAAACAAATTACCAACACTAAACCCTAAACAAACAAACCCTTATTCATTACCACCGAATGAAGATGAAATAATTAGGCTGCTTAAAGATGCTCTAATCCATCCACTACACAAGAAAGGAGATAGAACGGATGTAAACAACTATAGAGGGATATACGTTCTCCCAGTTTGTTACAAGATTCTAACTCAATGTCTACTAGACAGAGCACAGGGACAGATAGAACCTAAAATTGGTAAATATCAAGCAGGTTTTCGGCCGGGCATATCCTGCCCTGAACAAATCCTGAATCTAAAGTTGATCCTAAGACATTAAAAACTGTACAATAAAAATCTCGTCTGTACATTTGTGGATTTCAAAAAAGCATATGATTCTATTGTCCGCGAATCTTTATTCCGAATCTTGAAAGAACAAGGACTAGATCTCAAAACGCTGGCAATTATTAAAGCAACATTAACTAACACAAAGTCAAAAGCTAAATTCATGGGTGACATCTCAGAGCCCTTCGAAATTAAAACTGGTGTGAGACAAGGGGATGGACTCTCGCCACTCTTATTTAACTGTGTTCTAGAAAAAGTAATACATGAGTGGCGTGAAAAAAAGTCAGCTCTGAATATTGACCAGCCCATTAAACTGGAGAGAACCAACATCAAAATTAATTTTCTTGCGTTTGCTGATGATCTAGCAATTTTGGCCCAAGATGTATTAACGGCACAGAAACAGATTGAAATCCTAAAAGAAACAGCAGAAAAGGTAGGACTCCAAATTTCCTTTGAAAAGACACAATACATGACCTGCAACAGACTAAGAACACCATTTCTAAAAACAAAATTTGATAACATCAGACGAGTATCTCAATTCAAATATTTGGGTGAAATAATCACGGAAAGTGGGTTAGAAAAAGCTGCCAATAAGGGTAGATGTCAAAAAATGGAAACGGCATTGAAACTTACACAAAATATTTACAACAAAAAATGCCTATCTAAAAACACAAAACTGAGACATTACAACACAGTTATTAAGCCAGAATGTCTATATGAGGCAGAAACGCTCATTTTGAATAGAAAGAGAGACATCGAGGACATTGAAAAGAAGGAAAGAAAAATCATAAGAAAAATCTTAGGCCCCAAACAAATAAATAACACAACATATTGACTTCGAGAAAACCAAGAAATCAAACAATACACAGAAAACGGATGAATCCAAGTAGGTTAAGTAGACAAATAGTCGAATTTTATGAAAATAGGAGTAGAGCTAAAGTAGAAATAATTAAATGGATTGCTGCAATTAAAGAAGACCTAAAATCAGCAAATATTACACAAAGTGAAATTTAGGATAGAGGCTGTTTCAGACACAAGGTTGACGTTTGGAAGGTTGGCCAGAGAGAAAAATGTAGGAAGACTGGAACTTGGTCTGACGAAAGGAAAAAAGCTCATAGCGAAAGAATGAAATTAGTATGGGCGCAAAGGAAGGCTAATAACAACAAACGCCTCTAATTGTACTTCGCGTGGTCCACCAGGGCCCATACGTGAATAGTAATAATAATAATAATATATATGTATGTATATAAGAACGGTTGAAAAAAACTAGACGGTAAATAATTTTCAAATTTTGAGTATAGTTCAATTACATATATTTTATTGTAAGGTACGTCGAAAAGTTTTAAAAATCTTAGATATTTTGTATTTTCTTTATTAAGCCCATAATTTTTCCAAGGACTCTCGTATATCAGCGCTAAAATATAATATTAACACAAACAAATGAATATAGAATTACTTGGAACAGCAAATCCCCCCTTCCCTTCGCCCCAGATAATTATTAAATGTGGGACCATTAGAAATTCCACCAATAAAAAAACCAAGCGATGAATAGGCAAAAACTAATAATAAAAAAATCGAGTTAAATGTTCTTACTATTTATATTTTTAACCATTTTTTTGTGAAATATACTGAGAACGAGAAAAAGACGAATTTACCAGTAAATACTGTCACCCTAGTACTGGTATTAACCACTTACCAGATTCTTCCAAAGCTTTCGTCAGAGAGTCATGTAAAAGCAAAATTGTAAAAAATATTTCAAATAAGAGTCAAAAAATGCCAAATATTTCTAAGATTGTCAAGCGTCTGCGAGAGAAAGATTGTTTTTATTTAAAATCTGATAAGGGAAATAAGGTTATAGCAATGGACAAACCTGATTACTTTGAACGCGTTGAAAAATTAATTCAAGACGTTACTTATAAACGATTACTTAGGAATCCATTGTCAAAAATGAATAATGAAGTTAAAGATACATTGAAATCTTCTAACAACCTTATTTCTCCTTCTCTGAAAAGCAAAATACATGTTTCTAATCCAAAAGTGCCAAGATTGTATGCTCTACCAAAAATTCATAAACCAGGAAAATCAATGAGACCAATTGTATCAGCCATTGATTTTCCAACATAGAACTTGGCAAAGTGGTTAACGAAAGAATTTAAAAATCTACCAAACCAACTACCTTCCTGTTCTGTGATAAAGTCATCCAAATCCATAGAAAAAGCAAAAACACACATCTACAAGAAGGTGAGGTTTTGGTTTCCTTTGACGTTTCATTGTCCGTCCGTTTCTTTGAGTGTCCCGATTCCACATACCTTGAAATACCTGAGAGAGTTACTCGAGTTAAATGGTTTTAATAACAATATTGTTTCTGATTACATCCCCTTAACAAGATTATGTATGAAGAAATATTGTTTTCAGCTTAATAACAGGTTTTACAAACAACAAGAAGGAAGCAAGGTCCAGTGGCACCGTTCTTGGCCAACTTATTTATGAGTAAATTTGAAACCGAGGCAAAAGATAAATTCAGTTACTTTCTAAAGGTATGGTTAAGATATGTGGATGACGTTTTTGCCATTTTCGATTCGAAAAATCAAAATATAGATAATTTTATTAAGAACTTAAATAGTAAATCCCAAAATATAATATTCTCGCATGAACTCGAAAACAACGATAGTTTACCGTTTCTGGATGTTTTAGTCAGTAGAAATAATAAAAATAGGTTAGATTTTGATATTTTTAGAAAAAACACCACCACTTCGAGATACATTCCTAACGATTCAAATCATAGCTTCCAAAATAAGATCGCTAGTTTTTTGGCTAGTAAGATAGCTAGATTTAGAGAATGAGAGTGATGAGAGAATAGATTTAGAAGAATAGAGAAAATTTAGAGAATTTAGAGAGATTATTGAGAATGGTCGCGAGGCCGAAACATGTTAGAGAATATCTTGAATATATTGCGAAACAAATACCAAGTGTTTTAATTATTATCATAGCTAGATTTAGTTAGATTTGGCTAGTAAGATGGCTAGATTTAGTTAATAGTGGAAAAATAGTGGAACCAGTTGCTTTTTACAAACCGATTATGCTTTTTCCAATTATATCGAAAATCTTCGAAAAACACCTGTCACCTAAACATCAAACTACTTTTTTTATATTTCGATGTGCATTTCGCCAACCGTCAATATTTGTAATTTTATTCAATTATCAGATTGAATCATCTCCTGATGATACTAATAAGGTTAGCGAAACGCGCCTCGAGATATTTTTAAAAGTGATTTGGTGTTTATGGTAGTTGTAAACCTCTTCGAGTTTAGTGTTTTACACCAAAGATTCTAATGAAAGAATTGAGAAAGATGAAAGTTATTCATAACAAACAAAATATTCTAGATCATCAATCCGGATTTAGAAGTTATCATAGATCATCATACAGACTTGGACAGCAACATATACTGTTCAACTTTCCTTTTAGATATCACACAGGCATTTGATAAAGTCTGACATACGAGACTCCGCTACAAACTTAAACGAGCATTTCCAGGCCAAATAGTCGATGTTTTACATCATAATCAACAGGTGCCTTTTTGTGGATGGTTACAACACATTGTGTCCAGTATTGTGTGAGTTATGTCCCTGATATCTTACTTCGATCGTTCTGATCCCATCTTATCCCTTCGGGAAAAAACTGATCCCATCTTATCCCATCGGGAAAAAACGAAATGGGAGTGTAAAAAATACATTTTTAAAGACATGCAATACCTTAATATTTCATAGGCGTTCAAGAGTTCATCTATGAAGTTTTTAGTTTTCATCTTTCTTATTGCCCAGAAATCCTTTCACTACACTTACAAAACACTTTCAAGCTGCCAATTCCTTTTCATTTAATTTTTCTTAAGAACGAAAATCACCTAGAAACTTCCTTATTTGATGTCCAATAAATATGCCTTCATATTATCTAATAAATATGCATCACTTAATTAAAGAAATATTTCTTTTAGGTACTTGAAACCATTACCTTCTTCGTCCACGACTTTGACAAAGTTTTTCCTTCGTCCAAGCTTAATATGGAGAGGTGGAAGAAACACCTTTTTTGGGTTAACAAAAGGGACATATTTTAACTTGGAAGTACAAGGTTCAAATATAAAATATGGGCTTTTTTGACTTCCTCGGATATAGATTTAGTTTTTAACTTTAAATTAAATCGTCTGCATATATAATAAAACTTATCCTCTCACTTATCCGCAAAATCGACGACAAGAACTTACCATTGTATATAAAATCAACTTAAATATTTAACTGTACTGTGAATGAGTCAGCAACAAAATAAACTATAGAAAACAATGAAACTGTTCTTCAAGGTTCATAGAACACTGTAGAAATACACCCTCTACGGTCTTGTGATAATTCCTACATTGTCCAGTCCACAGTCAGATACAAATAATTTCAATGGCCCATGATATAAAAGCGAAGCAGGTACTTGAAAATGGGACGTACTAGGCCATTTATGTAAAAAGGTGTTGTTATAAGTCCCTCAATGAAACGTAAAAAGAGCATTCTCATCAATGTTACAAAATTCATGTTAATGTATGTTGTTAAATGTGGAGCCATTAGAAATTCCATCAATACATAAATCAAGCGATGAATCAGCGAAAACTAATAATTAATGAAACAGTCAATTCATGCTCTTAATATTTATATTTTTAAACCATTTTCTGGTATGAATATACAGAGAACAAGAAAAGGCAATTGCGGAAACTATTGATGATGAATTTACCTGTGAAAAACATCAATCTTCAACAGATCAAACATGTTATAAAGACTGAAACTAATCCAATGAAAACATCCGGTTTCCATCCAGATCAATCACATATCTAATTCTATTATTAGAATAGGATAGTTTCGAAGTCTATGGAAGACTGCATAAATAATGTGGAAAACCAGAAGAGTAAATTAATTCTTACAGACCGATCATTCTTTTTTCAATTATATTGAAAGTCTTTTTTAGTATCTCGAAGCGCATTTCGCTAACCATGTTAGCATAGAGGGATGATTCAATATTTATGATTTTCTTCAATTACACTGCTCAACAAGGTTTTTGTCCATTAATAATGAGTTGAATATCGAGAAATACGCGGTAACTAATCATCAACAACATAAGTTTCAAGCTGGGACAGCTCGACATTGTCGAGTCATGCAGGTTGAAACTTACATCTTATTATTAGTATCTTATCTATCTTAGTAGTAGTATCTTATATCTATATTAGTATCTTATATATTTTATCTATCTATCTCTTATTAGTATCTCTGGAGTGAGCGAGTGCGAAAAATTACATCAGTTAGATGGCGTCCATTTTTGTCGAGGCATACTTGTAGACGGGTAGCAAAATCGTCCATACTCCTTTCGAACATAGCACGAGGAATTCTTTTTCAGGGGCTACTTAAAATCCAAAGCTTACATACACAAACCGCGAACTTTTGAAGCTCTAAGAGTGTGTCAATTTTTTTTAAAAACACCATACCTATCTGCCGGACCCTGTAACTTGCCAGCAAACAGTTTAAATAGTATATTAAATGTATTTTTAACCAATTTATGGTTTAAGATTTTTTTCTTCATTTATATTGATTTATTTCTTAGTTTTGTGTCTAAATCATAACATTGTCATCATAACAATGCCTCGCATTTGTAAAAGTAATCCAAATAATGTTTCAATTCTTCTATTGGAACCTTTGGTGTGATACACTAAACTTAACTTTTTTTTTGAACTGCTCGATGCACGTTTCGCTAACCATGTTAGCATCATCAGGAGATTATTTTATTAGATTAAATCATCTCCTGATGATGCTAACATGCGTAGCGAAACGTACATCGAGCAGTTCAAAAAAAAAAGTGATTTTGTATTTAGTGGTAAATCTCTTCAAACAATGTTTGCTATATGTGATATAGAGAGAGATAAAAAGTTATTGATTATTCATTATGTGGAAGTATTTTTGATCGTAATTGTTTCTTTTTCTATTACAAAATAAACATAGATTTTTACACGTATCAACACTAGTGTCACTTTGGATCGAACTATTTACTTCTGAAATTAAATCATTATTTTCACTCAGTTCTTTAAGTTCAGAAATGTCCACATATACCTGAGAAGTTGAAGAGTGAGCTAATGATTCTGTAAGTGAAGGGTGTGAATGAGATGGTTCTACGGTCAATTCAGGTAAAAACGATGTAGTTGGAGATGAATTGTCTATAGGTATACTTGCTGCTTTTTCTGTTTCTTCTTCTTTCTCTGTTTCAATGGTTTTTTTAAAACTTCTAAATGCAAAGGTGAACTATTTTTTCATAAGTCCTGTAAATGATTTATAGCCCTCCCTGTGATAACCGCTGTCCGTATATTCACTAGGAAAAATAATGTCCTTGTATTTGAGGTTATGTATTTTTCGCAGTCTCAAAATTGATTGACATTTTTTCAATGTCGCTTTCAATATTATTTTGCCACTACTTTTTTTACAAATAACATATAAATTATTATGTCTTCAATGATGATACTTTATTAAAACTGAATCAGATTTATTTTATAAACTGCAAAAAAAGGAAAACGTGCACTGTCGGTATATATATATATATATATATATATATATATATATATATATATATATATATATATATATATATATATATATATATAGAACGACGACTATCAAGGAAGGTGGACACCTGCTATACAAGCAGATTATTGTTAGATATTAAGAAGAGAAAAAAACCTGACTAACCATAGCATGAAATTAATACCACTGAGAATACTAAACTCAAAGAGATGTACCTCTAAAAACCGAAACACTTTTTTTAAAGTCCTCGACGCACGTTTCGCTAACTATATTAGCATCATCAGGAGATGATTTAATCTAATTTTAAAACTAAACTATGTTTTATTTATATGACACCTTAATTGCTAACCTACTACCTATGAAACATACTACCTACCCGATAAAGCGTATAAAAAGGATACAAAAAAGAAACAAAGAGGAAAAAAACAAAAGACAGAAAAAATGAACCGTGAATTTAACTGTCCCTTATATTGATAATTGGAATAGTTGACTGAACGGAATAGGTCCTTTGAATTTGAATTTATTTTTGTTTTAATCTTTTTGAAAAGGCGAAGATTCTTTCAATAATTTTCTAAAGTTATGTTTCTTATTTTCTTAAAGTTATCTTTCTTATCTTTCTTATCTTTCTTAAAGTTATGTTTATTATGTTCTTACTATAACCGTTCGCTTCGGATACTTCCCTAATTAATTTTAATTTTTTGTTATAATTATCTTTGTTTAAAGGAAAATTGATTAATCTTTTTACCATAAAATTTAAACTAGTCATCTTATTTTAGCCATCTTATGTCCAATTAGCCCGAGGGCTAGACAAAATTCTGAAAAAAAGTGGACATTAAAGTTGTGTACAAACCATATAATAAATTAAGAGAAGTTCTAGGTAATCTAAGGGATAAAATGAAAAGCCAGGGATTTACGAAATTAGTTGTCAAGACTGTGATCGAAGGTATATTGGGCAAACAAAAAGACCCATATTGACAAGATATAAAAAACATATTGCCCACATTAGATATGGATGAAATGAAAAATCTTGTGTTGCCCAACATGCAATCGAACATAACCACAGCAAAGACATTAGTAAGTTAAGACTATTTAAAAGTGTATAGTGTAAATAATTAATTAAATTAAAAAGTAAAAGTATTTCTGTGTAGTGTAAATAACATACAAATAGAAAAATGCAAGAAAATAATGAACCGGGATAAAGACCTATTCCGTTCAGTTGACTATTCCAATTATCAATATAAGGGACAGTCAAATTTACGGTTCATTTTTTCTTTCTTTTGTTATTTTTTTCCCTTTTTTTCCTTTGTTTTTGTTTTGTATCCTTTTTTATACGCTTTATCAGGTAGTTCGTACGCTTCATGGGTAGTAAGTTAGAAATTAAGGTCTCATATAAATAGAACATAGTTTAGTTTTAAAATTAGATTAAATTATCTCCTGATGATGCTAATATAGTTAGCGAAACGTGCGTCGAGGCCTTTAAAAAAGTGTTTCGATGTTTAGTGGTAAATCCCTTTGAGTTTAGTGTTTCACACCGAAGGCTCCAATAGAAAAATTGAACCATTGTGAATGTTTTTTAATGGTTTCTTAAAATTATTTTAAGTTATTTCATCGGCTTACAAAAACGTTCGTCGGGAAGTTTAAAAAAGTGATTTATATATATATATATATATATATATATATATATATATATATATATATATATATATATATATATAAATATATATATATTATAAATAAAGAAGGCAAACACAACACAAATTGTGAGATATGATGTGGAGCACTCTGCTTTTGATATGAATTGCCCTGTTTACAAGCGTAGAATGGAAATAGAAAGGAAAAAAATGAGTTATTCTATTGATGAATAGCAATTAGCTGAACAGCGGGATCAACATGATCAATGTGCTATTGTGCTCTTACATCAGAATGTACAAAGTTTGAGAAACAAAATCGACCACTTTGAATATGTAGTAAAATCAAGGAAGATCGATGTGGTCTGCATAACGGAACACTGGTTAACAGACAGTGAAATGAACTTGTACAAAATGAATAATTATCAAAAGGGTACAGCTTATTGTAGAGAAAATTCAAATGGTGGTGGGGTCATGATACTTGTTAGTGATAACCTGAGTTCATGCATTAAAGAGATAGAGAGAACAAATAAATATAGTAGTGATGGTATATTTTTGAAATTTGCGGCATTTATATTGAGTTTGAGAATGACTTATTTTATGTATTGAATTTGTATCGGGCTCCAAATACTAATATTGATATTTTTTTTCAAAAATTGAATAGCTTTCTTTATGAGTTACTAGCTGTATCTGAGCGGGGAAAATTGGTATGACGTATTTCAGGCTGAAAGTTTGGATCGGAGATTTGAGGCATTTTCGCATTGTTTGGAGTATTACATTGATATGTGCTTTCCCCTTAGAAAAGTAAGAATGTCCAATGAGGGTCAATTTACACCTTGGTTGACAAGAGGTATCAGAATGTCATCTACTACTTTAAAAGAATTGTATCGAACGAAACTATTATCCGGAGCCGAAGAAGATGCTACACATTATAGGGTGTACAAAAGGATTTATAGAAAGGTTATAAGAAGGGCTAAACTGCTTTACAATGTGAAACAATATTTTGAATCGGAGAATAACTCAAAAACGGCTTGAAAAATAATAAACAATAACATTAAAAAAAACCGTAATACAAGAACTAACATAAGCGTTATAAGGGATGAGGATGGAATTACTTTGAAAGACAAGTATGAAATTGCTAGTTGTTTTAATAAATATTTTGTTAATCTTCCTAAGAACGTGTTGGTGAGTTCAATGGCTGCTACTAGGGTTAGACAAGTGACTCCAATTCAAAACTCTATGATATTACGGCCAGTTAACCAATATGACATAATTAAAACAGTAAGGAAACTAAAAAATACAAATTCTGTGGGGCTAGATAATATTCCTTCAGTAGTACTGAAGAAGTCTATCAACTTATTAATAATACCGTTAACATATCTAGTGAATTGGTCTCTGGAAACTGGTATTTTTCCGAGGGCATTAAAAACATCAAAAGTAATTCGTGTCTTCAAGAGAGGTGACCGGCTCTCCCTCTCCAACTATAGACCAATAGCTATTCTACCTACGTTATCTAAACTATTGGAGCGTATAGTGTATGAGCAGATCATGTCCTTTCTTGTGCGCTTTAATATATTGAAATCAATTGAATTGAAGCAATCTGTGAATTTTTAAACAAAATATATGAAAACATAAACGATAATTGCAAATGTGTTGGTCTGTTTATGGATCTAAGTAAGGCTTTCGATCTGGTGGATCACGCAATACTGTTGGACAAACTTCATCACTATGGCTTGAGGGGTCGGGTGAGAGAGTGGTTGCAATCTTACTTGTTTGACCGCCACCAAGTTGTACAGATTGATGAAACAACATCTGAAAGATTAAGGATTATTTCTGGAATGCCCAAGGGATCCGTTTTGGGTGCACTAATATTTTTAATTTTTGTTAATGATCTGTCAGATGTTTGCAGTAGCGGAAATATGGTAATGTTTGCTGATGATAGCAGCTATTTAACAGGAAATAGAAACATGCAGGGAGCCCTTGAAACGGTACAGGAAATGCACAATGCGCGATTTTGACTCTACCATCACTATATATTTAGGAGATTATCATCTTTGTTAGGCGAAATTTTGTAGCATTCGTAAAAAATAGTGATTTTCATCACAATGACACACGAGGCTGTGATGAACTTGTTTTACAAATGCATGCATGTAAGATAGTTGAACATAATGTTTACTATAGGGGTGTGAAACTGTATAATAAGTTGCCACAACGATTTAAGCATGTTCAGATTGACAACGAATTTAAAAAATTAGTCCGCGAATTTCTTATAAGTCAAAGTTTTTATAGTTTAGAAGAATATATGTCATATCAATAATTAGATTCAAAGCTTATTTATGTATACAATGTTTATTTGTGCAAGATTATCATTTCATGTATTATTTCTGAGGTCGTGTCACTGAACATTCTGTCAATTCTTTCAATTCTGTCAATTCGACTTAATCATGGATATTTTTATTGTTGTGGGGATTGAATAAATACTTTATTAAATTATTAAATTATATACCTTATCAAGAATAAAATATTTATATGTAGGTTTAAATGTTATATATTCTTTGTATGCACAGAAGTGTGGCAATGTGCATGCTCTTGTTTTGACTTGACCCATGCATATTTGTATTGTCTTGAGGATTCAATCAATTATTATTATTGTTTACACCGAAGCTTCCAATAGAAGAATTGATATTCTATATTATTTCTCTCATCCTCTTTTTTTTCACTTCTTTGCAAATATCTTCATTTCTTATTATGGCAGTCGACTTCTATAAAAGGTCTAGGTCTATAAAACATACATGCGTTCCATATATCAGTTTTTATTTATGAGTTTTTCGGTGGTTTGCCTGATTAAGTATATTTGACCTTATGTGCTTCTTCCCGTTCTAAATCCACATTGGGTTTCCAAGACTCTGTTACAAACATTAAAAAATATTTCGTAAACATTCGTACTTAATCAATAGGTAATTGTCTGTTGATGGTTACAATAATTTTCTGAGTTGAATGAGAAGAATTGAAGAATTGAAGGAATTGAATTGAATTGAATGAAAGACTGAAGAATTCTCAATTCTTCAGTCGCTATCGGACGCCAACAAGCATCTCCCGAGAGCTTCTGGCCTTTAGCCGTCATCAGTAAGGCTCGAGTTAAACGTTCGAAAGCAAGAACAATGAAAGGATGACGGCTTAAAGCCAGAATCCAGTCTCGGGGGATGCTTGTTGGCGACTGAAAGATTGAGAATTTGTTTTTTGAATATTTTGAATATTCTCCTCGAACCCATTGTGTAATTTTTATGTATCCAGTATTGTCTAGAGGGCTCTAGGATAATCTCTTTGGCTCCGCTTTATACTTAATATATACTGCTGACACGCCAAAGCCTAAAATGGTAACACTAGCTGATGATACAACAATATTATCTTTCCATCGTAATCCTAATAAGACCTCAACATATTTATAAAGACACATAAATGCAATACATATATGGTTTAAAGAATGGTGAATGAAAACAAATGAACGTAAATCAATTACGTACAGTTACAATATATTAAAGGGTCAACATTGATAACATGCTGAAGCTACAAAACACTTAATGCGTGCACCTGGACAGGAAATTAAACTGGCGGAGACATACTACTATGATCAAAAAGTAAAGTGACTTTTAAAAATTTGCGCAATTTATATATCGACAAAACCATTTGTTTTTTAGGTTGGTATGACTGTTGCTGAAAATCTAGCGTCTTTTGTAATCGTTAAAACAATTCGTAGGGAATTTTTTAAAATAATAAATTTATTGAACAAAGAATTTGCGTTAAATTATGTCTAAAAAATGCAATTTCTTATATTATTATGGCCATAGAGCTATGTAAAAAAATATTTACAAGTAGTACAACAACTTTAGTAATGATAGAGAAACAGTTGAATATAAACCTCGTTCAGGAAGACCTTCCACATCGAGTAATGAAGAATACATTACTGCAATCAAGAACCGTATGAGTAAATGCATTATCTGAGTGATTAAGTATTAGCAACAAGTAGATCAATTTAGGCTCTCATGCATTCTCATATTGTTAAACAAAAAAGGGATTTTTAAAAACATCATATTGAAAAATTGGATTTGAATATAGAAACAAAGCTGGACATATCATATTTATTAGAGTGTCTTAACATTTTTCGTTAAATTCACTCCTCCCAAAGTTATTCAAGTGTACATCTCCATTGATAAAATAACTTTAACCCTGAATAATTTTTAATAATTTTAATTACATGGGAACGGCTTGTTTGAAGTAAATTTATAATGAGGCCTTTTTAGTAGAGAATTCAATTTTTTTCAAGACTATATATTGCGTAAATTTTTTGAACTGATGATTTAGGAGTTTTAGACGAAAGATCCTATTGCTATAGTATTAATGGCTCTAACTTTCACAATCATTTGTTTGTGTCATCACAAATATTATTTTCCGTATCCCTTTCAAGGTCCAAGCAATGGAGAGATGGAAGAAGCATATTTTACCTTGATCTCCAAGTTGAAACTTAAAATATAAAACATAGGCTTTTTCGACTTCCTCGGATATAGATCGACGTCTGGAAAAAACTGTGTCCACTTTTTAGACGTTGTCGATCTTGCTAGACAATTAAATTTAGAAATGGATGGTGAGGACGTACAAGAACTGCTAAATTCTCATACTCAGGAGACAGTTGATGAGCTCATAGACATGTGTGAGCAAAATACTGAAGATATTTTTTTCTTTATTTGGGTTTTTCGCCACGATTTAAAACTCAAAAAATATCACAAATATCTGTTCTTATGTAAATAAAGAATCACTGGGTAAAAACAAAAAACCAAACGGAGACAAATTTCTCAGTGATTGTTTTTTGTAATAAATTTGCCTAACGAACAAAATTTTAAGAATATCAAAATGTTCTAAAAAAATATACAAACTTTTAACGTTAACGTTTCGGGAAGTATTCTTCTCCCCTTTTCAAAACGAATCTAAAAATAAAGTATATTAATTTCTATAAATTATGAAAAGATATTATATTAATTTATATTTTTTGTGTATGTCAATGATACTTACATTGACAATTAGTTTTTAATGGCAGTGACATACTACCAAAAAAAAAAAAAAAATATATATATATATATATATATATATATATATATATATATATATATATATATATATATATATATATATATATATATATATATATATATATAGGTGAGGTTTACCGTGTGATTGTTTATTGAAATTCTTAAATGTTTTTAATTGTATTCTTTAGAATCGGGAACCATATTGAATTTAAATCTACCGAAAGCATAGCAATACAGTTATTTTTATTTAAATTAATTATAGCGGTTTCTTTTAATCTTCTGTATTTTATTACCGATTCTTTTAATACCATTTTGGAATTATTCCAATTGATTTTTAAGAAATTTGTCTCCGTTTGGTTTTTTGTTTTTACCCAGTGATTCTTTATTTACATAAGAACAAATATTTTGGATATTTTTTGAGTTTTAGATCGTGGCGAAAAGCCCTAATAAAGCGAAAAATATATGAACACGCCACAATCATTCAGACATTACTTAAAATATTGAAGAACCTGATCATTTTGATCCAATCCAATCTGAAAATCAATTGACAGTTACAAACCTGACAGAAACTCTCGCTTCAAATAAAAAAGGATTAGAAATTTTATTGAACATAAACTCCAGTGAAGAGCGCGTTTCAGTTACAAAACAGGAAGTAAAAATGTTATTAATGTTCTGTAAAGAAATTTCGTTTGAGAAGAAAAATCTTAAAATAATATTTTATTTTGTTTAATTATTTAAGATTTCAATACACAATTTTCTTCTAAATTATTGTTTTAGTTAGCCCTTAGTCCCAGTTAAACATTCCATTTCCATTTTATTAGCTTAGGTTGTTGATCTAGCCTTTCGGCCCTTACTCATATTCTTTTAGTTGTGTCCAGTATGGGCGCTAATATTTTGTGGGTCTCTAGTTAAGAGAAGGAAGTTACTGACTTGTTGCCAGTAGATTAGGAAGATGATGTGTTTCTGTAAAAGTCTTGGTCGATTTTATAGGAGGTTAATCAGAAGAAAGCGGACCATGATTGGCCGATAGCGAGCTGCGACAACGGCGCGATGAGTTGAGGGGGGGGGGGGGGGGGGGTCCAACGAAGCCAAAGTGACCAGTGCGATTTCGGTCACGTCATCCAGGTTTATTGGGGTTTGGAAGCGTGATAGCTGCTGCTGAGGGTGGAAGAGGGTGCTGATCTGCGTGTGGATCAACCCCATTATCTGCTGCATCTCCGGCTATGTCACAAATCCGGCTATGACTGAGGCTGGATCTGCAGGTGTTGGAATCGGCCGTGGCGACGACATCTTCATGGCTGGTATCCTGGTGGGTCTGGGGCTGCATCTGGAGAAGTTTGCGGTGTGCGAATCCCCGAAGTTGCAGCACGTTGGCGGTTAGTTTTTGTCCAGTTTGCAACCAGTGCTGCGGTGATGGTCCGCGCATTTGACGCAGACTGGTTCGGCTTTGCATTGGGTGGACACGTGTCCGTATTTCTGGCACGTGAAACACTGACGTACTTGGTTTTTATTGTTTTGCACCTCGTTTTTCACGGGCTGGGGCAGGAGATAGTCGACTTGCAGAATGTTGGATTTGATGGCAGGCACTGTACTTGCACAATCGGAATTGGTTTTTTCTGGCTTGTTTACCATCGGATGGTGTTGGTCGGATGGAACTCCATCCTGATGAGATCCGTTCTGATTTCTTCAGCTGGGATGGACTCTAACATGCCTCATAAGAGGACGTGAAGGTGTCTCGTTTTCCTTGAGAAAAGGTATGAAATTGGTTTCATCAATTTGTCGTTAGAATGCTGTAATACGACATTTTGCCTTCCTCCGAGAGGGGTTCGAACAGCACGCCCTCCGGAGTGATTATGGCTGGCCCGACAGCCACATTGTTGTTGTCGAAGTTGCGAATTACTTCGAAGAAAGCCGATTTATCCCGGAGGATGATCGGCATTGGTTTTCTGGCACCAGCGGGTGGTGCTGGTGCCAGGCTGGCTAGAGGATCGACCTCCAGCCTTGGATTCGGTGGTCTCCAATTGTATGGAGTCCGCAGATGCGGCAGGTGCGTCCGAAGCGGTGTGTTCTTCGGCTCGCTGCCTGGCTTTCTTTCTTCTCCGCCGCCTGGCTCTGGTGGAGATCTGTTGATTTTCTTCAGGTTCGGAGCCCGGCGTATGGGCTTCGTCTTCGCGGGCCGAGTCGGCCTAATTTGAATGAATTTATATATGAAATTGTACCCCGACTTGCGCGAATTTGACTTCGTTCGGTCACACCTATCGCGTAAATTTGATATATTGCTGTTAAATGTTGTTGGTAACCATTTGACTGGCTCAAGTTCCACTTCCGTGTGCTATAACGGACAGGACGCACTGATCAAAGACTTTTCTCGGCGGACAAAGTAGGAGTTTATTCTTAAATACTGCGTAAATACTGAAAAACATAACCCGCTTTACCTTTACACGTGTTTTATTATAATTTTTTCCAAAGCATTTTTTTGCAAAATTATTTTAACTCTAAAACGGTTTTTTTTCCACAGTTATTTTGTAATTTCGAATAGAAATGTTTATATAACAATCCAATTATTATTTAAATTGGACGTTGCGAGATAAACAGTTTGCAAATGTTTAGCAACGATCACTTACCCATAAAATTTGATTTGGTACACTTTCTTCGACAAAGTCAAATAATAAATTAATAGTGGACCTGTACTTCCGAAATAAAATTACGCGTATATTTGATTGTTCCAAAAAAATTAGAACGCTGATTCATTAATGACGGTTATTAGATTATTTTATATAGGGTTTTTCAATAAGAAGTTTGTTTTGACAGCTATATTTAACTGAATAAGTTTTGACAGACTTAGAAAGAGTTTTCCCATAAGAGTGTTAGAACTTTGCAATTTAATAGAGGCAACATCATCCTTCAACATTCATCCTCAGAGAGTCACTGTTTGTTGCCGTTTTTTGGTTGAAGGAATGATAGGACTTTATTTTTTTTTTGGAGACGATAATGGAAATCATGTTAACCCACTAGAACCTACCGTGTAAATATTCATACGCGTTTTCAAGTTAATTTAATTAGGTGTACGAATAAAAGGTGGCATGAATATATATTGTTCCGGTTAAAATATAAATAACAAAACATATTTTTTCATGCTGTCAAAAGCGGGTCGTGTTATATTTGCAAACAAAAAACCCTTTCAAAATTAAACATGACATAAGTTTGATACCAACAGATATATTAAATATTATTATTTTATTTGGTGTTATATTTAAATAAATTGTAATGAACGTGATCAATGATATTTGAGAAGCAAAACATTTACATAATTTGAGAGTTATGTTTTATAGGGTAGCAAAGTCGACCGTATGAAAATTCATACGCTAGGTTTCTATGAATATAAAAATATAAGTGAGTGGATGCCTAAAATAATGCTTGAAAAATTTTATTTTTTTATTATTTTTAGGAGATCGTTTACAATGGAAGAATTGTTAGCTTGAAGAATCTGATATGGAAGAGGAAGTCGCCGGTACAGAATGTATCGATATCACCTTATTTCCACCTGAAAATGAAAATATAGTAAACATTAACAGTGCGAATGTTAATGTTTACTATATGTGTTGTGTCCTGGCCTCCTACCTGTGTATTCGCAAGTTGGACTAGTTTCGCGTAATAATGAAAGAAAAGAAGATTTATTTCCGAATTCCAATAAAAAGCAAAATAAGTCAAAAAATAAATTTGAATCAAAACGTAAAAAGCCGAGAAAACGTCTTTGAGGACCTATTCAATTCAAAGTAGAGCAAGAAGAGAACCACAAACAACTGGAAAGAGATTGACCACTGAAGGAGTAAGCTTACACATGTTCTCATAATGGTTGGACAAACGAAAATACATATTTGGAATATATCACCAAACGAAGTACTATAATCAGTTGACAAATCACTTCTCAAAAATAAAACTAATTCAATAATAAAACAAGAAATTTTAGAGTTACTGTCAATTACGTTGGATCAGAATTACTTTGAATTTGATAATTCATTTTTTGTGTCTAATGACGCTAAATTTGAAGAGATTTACCACTAAACACCAAGTCACTTTTTTTGAACTGCTCGACGCACGTTTCGCTAACCATGTTAGCATCGTCAGGAGATGATTAAATCTAGGAGATTATCTATCTCCTCTCTATCTAAGAGATAATCTCTAGGTGGTAAATCACTTCAAGTTTAGTGTTTCACACCAAAGGTTTCAATAGAAGAATTGATTTCTAATGACGGTTTGATAATGAAAAACCCTTTAAGTTCTTTACTGGCGGAAATTTTTATGGACAACTACATTACAATTCAGTTACATTACTACAATACAACAAACATTAAATTCACAGTTGAAGAAGAGCAACATAATCGTATTAACTTTTTTGACAGAATTATTACTAGAAAAGAGAATAAACATGATTTTGCAATTTTTCATAAACTATCCGATACAGATTTAGTTATACACAATAAATCTTGTCATTCTTATTCACAAAAGAGGGCAGCATTTAACTCTTTTATACAGAGATTATTAAATACCCCCATGTCAATAGATAATTAGAATAAAGAATTGAATGTCATCAAACATACCACAGTAAATAACAATCAGGAGTTTATTTAATTGAGTTGCGGGTCGTGTCTAAAACTCTGTTGTCGGACAAACAGGAAGATCTTTCTCTACTAAGCTCAACGAACATAAAAGAAGTTATACAAAACAACAAAATAATTCTCATTATGTCAACCACTTAATGTTAGATAGGGATACTTCCAGTGATAATTTTATGATGTTACATAATGAGAATAAATCCAAAAAATTAAATCTTTTAGAGAGCCCAGAAATTAATAAAAGAAAAAATTTGAATATTTTGTATATGTAGACATGTTTTATGGTATTATTATGTCGATGGACACTTTAGATTGTAATTACTTTTCTCACTGTTAGTTTAGTATAGTTTGTATTTGAAAATAAATTCATTTTATGGCTATAACATTTTATAAAATAAACCAAACCTACTGCTAAAAGACCAGTTTTGCTAACCCCCCTTAAAAGAGCTTACAACAGAAAGTGAAACATGTATATGAAATGTTACAAAAATTACACCATATGAGATTGCAGGACTGTTTAATAAAATATATATGAGAGTAGCTTGTTTAGAAAAAAGAGTTTCAGGATTTAAAGCAACGGGAATATTCTCTATGAACCCTCAAATTTTTAGTGATGATGATTTAATTGCAACTGATGCGGAAGCCGGTTCTGTTGGTACGAATGTTATTGTTTAGTCCATATCTCATAGTACACAACAGTAACCTGTCATACAGCAGCCAGCTAACGTCAACTCTGTTACGATTCAATCAACATCAAATGATACACTAGAACAGCCAGTTATTGAGCAACCAGATAATGTCAACTCTGTCACAAGTACATCCATTTTAAGTGATACACAACATCAACTAATCATTCAAAAACAAGCTACTCTAAGCCCAGCCACAATTCCTTCCACATCATGAATACATACCATAAAAACAAGTCATTCAGTAATCAGCTACTATCCTATCCTGATTTGTTCTTTTTAGTGATGATGATTTAATTGCAACTGATGCGGAAGCTGGTTATGTTGGTACGAATGTTATTGTTTAGTCCATATCTCATAGTACACAACAGTAACCTGTCATGCAGCAGCCAGCTAACGTCAACTCTGTTACGATTCAATCAACATCAAATGATACACTAGAACAGCCAGTTATTGAGCAACCAGATGATGTCAACTCTATCACAAGCCCATCCATTTTCAGTGATACACAACATCAACTAATCATTCAACAACAAGCTACTCTAAGCCCAGCCACAATTCCTTCCACATCATGAATACATACCATAAAAACAAGTCATTCAGTAATCAGCTACTATCCTATCCTGATTTGTTTTTTTTAGTGATGATGATTTAATTGCAACTGATGCGGAAGCTGGTTATGTTGGTACGAATGTTATTGTTTAGTCCATATCTCATAGTACACAACAGTAACCTGTCATTCAGCAGCCAGCTAACGTCAACTCTGTTACGATTCAATCAACATCAAATGATACACTAGAACAGCCAGTTATTGAGCAACCAGATAATGTCAACTCTATCACAAGCCCATCCATTTTCAGTGATACACAACATCAACTAATCATTCAACAACAAGCTACTCTAAGCCCAGCCACAATTCCTTCCACATCATGAATACATACCACAAAAACAAGTCATTCAGTAATCAGCTACTATCCTATCCTGATTTGTTCTTTTTAGTGATGATGATTTAATTGCAACTGATGCGGAAGCTGGTTCTGTTGGTACGAATGTTATTGTTTAGTCCATATCTCATATTACACAACAGTAACCTGTCATGCAGCAGCCAGCTAACGTCAACTCTGTTACGATTCAATCAACATCAAATGATACACTAGAACAGCCAGTTATTGAGCAACCAGATAATGTCAACTCTGTCACAAGTACATCCATTTTAAGTGATACACAACATCAACTAATCATTCAAAAACAAGCTACTCTAAGCCCAGCCACAATTCCTTCCACATCATGAATACATACCACAAAAACAAGTCATTCAGTAATCAGCTACTATCCTATCCTGATTTGTTCTTTTTAGTGATGATGATTTAATTGCAACTGATGCGGAAGCTGGTTCTGTTGGTACGAATGTTATTGTTTAGTCCATATCTCATAGTACACAACAGTAACCTGTCATGCAGCAGCCAGCTAACGTCAACTCTGTTACGATTCAATCAACATCAAATGATACACTAGAACAGCCAGTTATTGAGCAACCAGATAATGTCAACTCTGTCACAAGTACATCCATTTTAAGTGATACACAACATCAACTAATCATTCAAAAACAAGCTACTCTAAGCCCAGCCACAATTCCTTTCACATCATGAATACATATAACCAAACAAGCTACTGTCCTATCCTGATTTGTTCTCCATTAAATGGAACACTAAATCAACCTGTTATTCAGCAGCCAGGTACCGGCAGACCTACTACAACTCCGTCCTCACCAAGTGATATCTAACAATGTGCAACCAATATTGATAACGATCAAACATTTTCTGATTTTGCTACTATTGTGTCCACGGTAAGCTCAATGCCAAAGAGAGTAAAACAAAAGTGAATCAGAAAAACAAAGGAGACTGTGATAAAGAAAATTGTGCCAAAGGAAAATCTACCAAAGGGAAATGTACCAAAGATAAAGATGTTAAACGAAGACAGACTACAACCAAAAAAACAAAGAGTTAAAAGATCAAAAAATGATACTGAGGAACTAAATGAAAATTAAATATGCGATGATGAGTCAGAATAATCAGAAGAAGAAACTCTATGTGCGATTTATTTAGACACGGACAAAAATGGAGAGATATGCTACCGGTGCAGAAATTGCGGAAACTGGGCTCATAAAAAATGTCCTGGCAGTGATAATCCAGATTTTTATATTTGTGCTTTTCGTCTGTAACCTTAGACATTTTAAGGTTAAGGTTACAGTTACAGTTTCTTTGTTTTGCTTAATAATTTGATTTATTTATTTATGTTACAAATGGTTCTCTATATTAACAAGTAAGATTTGCTTGATTTGATTATATTAAGCTTCATATTTGAGACTGATTAAAAACTATGGCTCCCATTTCACATATCAGCGTTCAATGTGCTCTCATTTCAGACGCATGGGGTAATGAGAGCGGATAACTTTCTTTGTTATCTGGTATTCAAATAAACAAGTTTCATGTTTCTAATTAAAAGTTATAATTGAAACAAATGTGACTTATTAACTTAATTTTCCTTAGTATGCTCCAATTCCCCCATGCTCCCCTACACCCCACAAGAAATGGAGCCTAATTTAATGGTAACAAAATAATTTTGGATTACTAAAACAATATTATTATTCTGTATATTATATTTCTGTTGTTGAACTATTCCTGGTATTTAATTTACAGAGCGTGCATTCTATAAATATTCCTCACTACTATTTAGTTCATAAGATTTTCCTAGAAAGATCCTTATAACGTAAAAATGCTTGACGTCAAAGTTGATATACTGGTTTTATAAATTACGATTATCACTTACAAATATATTACTAATATAAAAAACCGCTTTAATTATACTTAGACATGGTATATTTTTTATTAAATCACCCTTCCTAAGGTATTTTAATGTTTTTAATTCATTGCCTCGGAAATTTTAATGACGTTTATCGTTCATTGCGTAACGTGAAGCTTTTGTTTTAGCACAATTATAATTCTAACAGCGATACGATTGCTGTTGTTAATGGTTTCACCTTCGATTCGGATTTTCATTGCAATTCCGTCTACAAACGGAAGGATAATTGTCGAACTACAAATCGTATACAAGTCTCGTCGCATTATTCAAAGCGAAATGGACGAAAATGTTTTCTTTGAAGTGTTTAAGGAAATGTCTTTGAAAAAGGTTCAATAACAAAGATCTATAAAATAATAAAAAACATTTTGGTGCCGCTGAGACTTTTTAAAGTATAGTGTCGTGGAACACTCTCGCAACAACTTTTTTCTATAGCCATTTAACTGGTTTATTATTGTTTGTTCAGTTAAAAAAGTTAGTAAATAAAACCTGGAACCATCATCAAAACGATCGTGTTTAAGCGACCCAAACACTTTTTGTTACGTTTGTGGCGAGTATATGATGAAAACGTTTCGAAAACCTATATCTGAATTTGTGTAAAATGCGTATTTCTATTACTTTAACTTAAAAATCAAAATCGTTGATGAACTATTGATTCCATACAATGTTTGCAAGATGTGTAGTGAACATCTAGGGCAATGGACGAATGGTAAAAGAAGTTAATTGAAGTTTGTTGTGCCTATGATTTGGAGGAACCAAAAAATCACTACGATTCTGGTAACTTTCCTAAGGAATTAAAGTCCGTAAATTATCGCGAATTGGTGTGTAAAACATACTGGAAAATGTCAGAAAGTTTGGATGTAACATGAGAATCTAAGTATTACCTGAACGATTGTGGAGTATTCATATTTTTTTTTTTTTTGGGTTTTTCGCCAAAAATTTCAAGAATATCTGTTCTTATGTAAATAAAGAATCACTGGGTGAAAAAATAAAACAAAAAGGAGACAAATTTCTTTGGCTTTTTTTTTGTAATAAATTTGCCTAACGAACATAAATTTAAAAAACACAACAATTTTCTAAAATAAATATAAACTTTTAACGTTCAAAAGTTTCGGGAGCTCTTCTCCCGTTTTCAAAACAAATCTAAAAAATAAATTATATTTATGTCTATATATACTGAAAAGATAGGAAATAAATATATTTTGTGTATATGTCAATGATACTTACATTGACAAGTGAGAGGAAACGCGTGGGTTCAACATGCAGCAAGTATAAAAACACTAGAAGAAAACAAAGGAATAAACATAAGCTGATAAAAAAAGGACCCAAATGTTTGACTTAATACGTAAGGATGGCACTGTGTGTAGGGAGCGTACAGAAATGTTAGAGGTAATCAGAAGATTTTATTCAAAGTTATATGAAAATCAGAACCAGTTAAAGACAGCAATGCCCACGGAAGAGCAAATGCAAGATATCTTGTTGGAAGAAGTGACAAATGCCATAGAAGCGACGAAAAATGGAAAGACCTCAGGAAAGGACAATGTAACAATTGAAATGTTGAAGGCTGGTCGTCGAACTCTACATAAAACTAATGCTGGCAAAATTGTACTCAAAGATCAAAAAATACCCAGTCTATGGAAAAATGCTGAAGAAAGTCTTCTTCATAAGAAAGAAACACAGGAAGATGTAAAAAACTACCGCCCAATAAGCTTCCTATCAGTTATGTATAAAGTTTTCACCAAGATAATATCTAAAAGAATATTAAGAACACTGAATGACGCACAACCAAGAGAGCAGGCAGGATTCAGAAGTGGATTTAGTACAATGGACTATATCCAGGTTGTCCAACAGACCATCGAAAGGCACAATGAATACACCATGCCACTGTGCTTGGCTTTTATTGACTATGAAAATGCATTTGATTTAGTAATTAGTAACTAATATACATAATGGATGCATTGCTTAACCAAGGGAGAGACAGAGCCTATGTGAACCTACTGAACCTGTATGAGCAAGCTACAGCTACAGTTCACATGGATGACTTGGAAGTTAAAATCAACGTAGAACGTGGTGTACGGCAGGGTGACCCAATATCGCCTGTTCTTTTCTCAGCCTGTCTTGAAGAGGTATTTCGTAATCTGAATTGGGAACAGCTGGGAATAAAAATCAATGGTGCATATCTAAGCCATCTTAGATTTGCGGATGATATCGTTCTCCTTTCACAAAATCCTTGTATTCTTGTAGATGAGCTACAAGAACACGTACGAGAGCTGCAAAGTGCGGGAGAACCATTTCGTTTGGAAATAAACCTAAAAAATAGTCAGGTTATGTTTAACAAATTTGCTGTCAACAGAAGAATTTCTATTTTAGGAAGTGTTTTAGAGGTTGTGGACCACTACATATATCTTGGGCAAAGGATTTCAATAGAGGGTGATACCACCCGGGAGGTGGAACGGCGGGTTAAGTGTGGCTGGCAGGCATTTGGCCGGCTCAATATATGTTTTGACATATGGAAGTGAACATGGACACTCACATCACAATTAGTTCAAAAGCCTTGGGTTGCACAGAGGAGAATGGAAAGGTGCATGTTTGGCATTATAAAGCGGGACAGAAAGAACTTCATATGGATCAGAGAACAAACCAAGGTATGTGACATCATTGGAAGGGCGAAAGAATTGAAATGGAAGTGGGCAGGTTATATAGCGAGACGATGCGACGACAGATGGTCCAAAGCAATTTTGGAATGGATACCGCTTGATCATAAACGCCCGCGAAGAAGGCCGAAAACACGATGGACGGATGGCATCATCAAGTATATTGGACCCGAATGGCAGAGGAAAGGTCAGGACCGTGCGAATGGGAAGCATGCGGGGGAGGCCTTCATCCTGCAGTGAGTCAACAGTGACTGAATGATGATATATATATATATATATATATATATATATATATATATATATATATATATATATATATATATATATATATATATATATACATATAGATGAGGTTTACTGTGTACTTATTATGTGTTGAAATACTTAAACGTTTTTAATGGTATTTAAATAATTGGTTTACTTAAAACTTCACAATCACAATTACCATTAAAAACTTAAGGTTTTTAATGGTAAATCGGCAACCATATTGAATTTAAATCTACCGAAGGCATAGCAATACAGTTATTTTTATTTAAATTAATTATAGTAGTTTCTTTTAACCTTCTCTATTTTGTTACCCATTCTTTTAATACCATTTTGGAATTATTCCAATTGATTTAAAATCGTCCTTTCTAAGGAGGTTTTTATGTTCTTTTATTCTAATTATCTAACGGTCGAGATGTCTCACATATATAAAAGTTTCCACATTCGCAGGGAATTTTATTAACTATATTTTTGTATACCTGCTATAATTTTGAACTTAACCACGTAATTAATATAAAACTTTTTCGATCAAAATGTTTTACAATTTACTATGAATTACTAAACAGGAGATATTGAAAGTATAAAAGGGTTTTACATAACTTTACGAGTTAATTTTAATTTTTAATGTGATTAATTTTTAGTTTGTATTTTCTTTCTTATTTGTTACATTACACTTTGAAAGACAGTTTGTTTTTTTAAAATTGCGTGTATCAAATCATTCGGAGCATGAGCATTCAATTACATCACTTTAACTTAAAAAACGTTTTGCTAGTTTGAACACAACATACTTCTATAAATGTTTATAACTTGTCGGGATTTACTATAGCCATACGATTAAGTATGTTATAACAATGTAAATATAACCAGTGTTAAACGTACGAGATGTATTGATAAATAATTGAAGAGTGTAAGGGTACGTTCACATCAGACGTGCTACGTTTAGATCCACGCGCCTTACTTAGCGTCAAGCGAACCTTCATGTGTTCATATCGAACGCGATTGAAACCGCTTTTCAGAAACAGCGCATTATGGCTTCGTCACAAATTATAAGAAACATGTTGTGGGTTCATGAAATCAACGTATGTAGACAGTCGCTCGGAGAAGTTTAGCACCTCGATATCCAGAAAAAGTTACGATTTTCTAAGGATGTCAAAGGAATCTTTTGATTTCCTTTTTAGCCATTTAGAACCTCATCTATCTGGAATTGGAGAAAAGATTTTAGCAGAACGTTTAGTTTAACACTTCGGTAAGAACGAAATAAATTATTTTCAACTTTATTTCCTACTTCTTTCACATTTTTTTGCAATGCAAGTATATTTTTATGTAACAAATGCTTTGGGTTCCAGATAGCCCCTCTTTAAAAACTGCAACGATAAGTTGTTCTTCTATTATAAATACCTAAACAATACGCAGATAGCTTTCGGGAGTTCTGTGAAGGAAAACCATCACAGGACAGTGAACACAAACAATTTTAGCTAATGCATTCATTCTCCTACACTTTCCCATAGGCTGCAAGTAAAACGCGAAGCTAAGATAATATATAAATAGATATTCTAATCCTGTAAAACACGATGGGAAATGTGTCAGGCGGTGGCGCCATCTCAAGGGTATCCAAAGTATCAATTTTAACTTTTAATGGCGTTCCAACTTAACAGTTTGAGGTTCAAATCCTTATCAGTGTTATATTTTTTTTGTGTTCACAAATAGTATTAAAATTATTCTGTGAGTAATTTATGATAATTATTACGTTGAAGTTCACATGTATACATGCATTTTGAGAGCTGTAAAGGATATTCTTAGCTAAAGATATAACAATACAACCAAGTAATCTGAATATCGTCGTTTACAGCTCTCGAAGTGCATACATTCACAGAACAGAACGTCAACTAAAACCGCTCGGAAATGAATATATTCAATTTATTGTTTTTTTTTTACAAGTATATTGATTCTTTAATCTTACTGTCTTTTTTATATTTTCTGAATAAATTATAACATTACAATTATAATACAAATTATAATAATTAGAATTATTGCAGTGCAGAAAAAAAACTGAGTATGGTGAATGACTTAATTTTATTATTTTACTAATTATTTAACTGAAGCTGAAGAAGCTGAAGAAATAACTCACAATTTAATAATTGTTAGAAATTAATAACAAAATAATTTTAATACAATTTTTGAACAGAAAAAAATATAGCAATGGTGAGGATCTGAACCCCAAACTGTTAAGTCGGCACGCAATAAAAATTTAAATTGATGCCTTGGTACACGTGAGATGGCGCCACCGCTTGACATATTTCCCATCGTTCCTTGTCAGGACCTGATATTCCTGTAGACCAAAATTTGTCCGGTTTGCGAATGACGTCACTCGTTGAGTAAAATTCAAATATCTTCGTTGCTAGACTTTGAAATACAATGTAAATGCATTGTAACTGGAATTAAGGCTTTATATTGAGGACAAATTCTTTATCAGTGTGGACAACAGACTACAAAATTGTATATAACAGACACGTACACAATTTTAACTTGAATTCAAGACACTATTTACAGAACAAAACAACTTCGATAGAATAGTTTTTATTTTTCGACAAAAACATTTCGTTTTATAGATTAATATTATTTATTACGAGTATTTGAAATGTATATAAACAAATCATTTTGTTTATCAGTTTAAAAATGTATGTAAAAAATAATATACATTGGTTATATAAAATTGCAATATGCAAATTGAAAATTTTGTAAATATTAGTTTTTAAATGTAATATCCAGGGAAATTCGATATTTTTTGTCACAAATAAAATATTAATTATTTAACACATATCTAGCCATCTTTTATATTGGTATTAAAAATTACAACATTTTGTTTCCTAAATTTTAATTTTTACATATTTCTTAAGCTTATGTCCATTGTGAATTAGCTATAAGTGTAATTATATAATAGTTTTAATCCTCTTTCTTTTACCTAATTTTACAGTTACATTCGCGATCGAAAAAATATTTTTTTTTGCTTTTTCTGGGCATTCAATGTGGCTACTTCTAAGCATCAAATTATTCAAATAATTTTTGGTCAAGGATTCTCCATTAACAGACTTAAAAATTTGTTCAAGCTGTTTCATTTGTGAAGGAAAATCTTCAGGTTTGTGTAAACTTCCTTCACTTAAATGATCAGTCCAGGTATATTTGGACGTGCTGGGTCTTTCTAAACTGGAATCGTTTAACTTGAAACGTATATCCAACTAAATCTTCGACCTCATTATATTCAAGTTCACGAATTTCTTGATCATGAACCACTTATTGGCAAATCTGAGGTATAAACATGGAATATTAGAAATATTACTACCTTCGCCATTATTACTATTTCTACCACCATCCCAACATCTAATCAAGCATAAATAAATAAAACACCATACTTTTTAAAGCCACAAATTTATAAACACGATTCAATGTTTTTGGGTTTAATTTCTATTTCAATTATTTTTCTCTTGTGATATTTATCTGGTCAACAACTCGGCGACAACTTGTTTGCTCTCCCTTTTTGAATGAAAAAACTTCACATCACAAGGGCTCTTTTTCGACTGATTGTCGGAGTTACACCCAAACACGGCACAACGCATTGTTATTATTGAATATTTTATATTAACAGCACACAAACGCCGTACATAAACTTCTAGTAAACTTGTTAATATGTCAAAACCATGATGTTGTTCGAATTTTACTCAATGGATGACGTATTCCCGCCAATAAAGCTCCGCCCACCATGCGCAATATCTTACCTTAGTATTTATTATACCGTGGTTCCTTGTAGAATTGGAACACCTTCTTATATATTGTCTGAAGCGAAGCGTGTCTAATATGAACGTACCCTAAGTTCTAAAGGATCTAAGTACCAAAATCAGACATTTTCAGTTATACATGTAGAGAAGATAGCAAGTACCAGCTATTTATTTAGTTCATTCAGTGTCTGATAGATAGCGTTCCCTGTATGTGCCAACATAAATTTTATTACTAAAGAGTCTGTGTGCCGACACTGTAAATTAAAAGATCTAAAGTATCTTGACTTGTGTTAGGTGTATCATTCCAATATTTCAAACAAAAATGGAGCGAAAAAGATGGTTAAAAGGTTCAGAAAGTATAAAAAAGAACAAAAACGTCTAAGGACAAATGGTTCAGAGTACAAAACGTATCGAGGTTGATCTAAAACCTGCACAGATACCTCTTCAAAATGTTTTTTTTTGTAAATTTATTGAGATTAGGTTCATTTTTATTTTATTTGTAGATTGAATGTCGTTGTAAATTGCAATGTAAGTCCATTTCTGTAGAACAAATACAAAGTTTATTTCATGATTTCTATAAAATAATTGATCATATAAAACAGAAGACTTATTTACTTGGATTAATACAGATTGGTGAAATTAATCGAAGATGTCATGGAAACTATGATAATCCTAGACAAAGCCACCGCCAAGTTACTGTGTTTTATGCTATACCTAATGGCAAAGGCGGTCATATACAAGTATGCCGCTATAAGTACTGCAAAAGATTTACGTTGTCTCATAAGAAGATACAGGTTTTAATAGATAAAAAGAAATCAGGCAGTAGTATCTATATAGACACCAGTGGGCAAGCAAATAAACTAAAAAAATATGCCGAGGAAATGAAACAGATAGTGATGGAGCATATTAACAGTTTCTCTAGAGATGAGAACCATTATAGCCGACAAACATCACAAAAAGAATTTTTTAGTCCCGATTTAAACAGAAATAGTTTGTTTATCGTATTAAAAACTAACATCCCAACAATGCAATAAATTACAGATTTTATTCGGACTGATACCGTTTGAATCTGATACCTGCTCAAACTGTGATTTACTTAATGCCAAAATAAAGGGAAGCACCGCTGAAGAACAGAAGTGTTTTAAAAGTAAACTTGAATTAGCCAGACAAATGCGAATGAATGATAAAATCGAATCGCAACAACCAACTTCTAATAATATGGTAATTTCGATAGATTTGGAGCTGGTGATCTTTATACCAACCCTTACTCAAAGTAACATGTTCGACAGTCGTCAGCTCTCGTGTTATAACTTGGGCAGAGATTTGACCGATACCAAAAGTGCCTTTTTGTATCTTTGGGATGAGTCGGTAACAGGAAGAGGAGGTTGTGAAATTGGATCTACCCTCTTAAAAGTTTTTCTTTCCAAAAATAAATAACTAATCATTTGGAGTGATAACTGTATTGCAACAGACAAGTTTTAGTTGCAACAGACAAGTTTCTGCAAATCGATCAGAAATACTTGGTAAGTGAACATTCATATCTCCCCTGTGACAGGGACTGTCCCCCAGTAGAGAAAAGCATCTCAGTAATGTGTATTAAGGCACACAGACCTTTTTGAAATAAGTAATCAGGCACTTTTTACGACCTTCTTACGATTTCCTGATTTTATTTTATTTTTTTTCAATCCAATTTAAGTTTTTGTTTTTACAGTTTCTCAGGAGTCTAACTTAAAGTAACCTGTTTTATTTAAAACCTATATATTTAACGCTAAAACGATGTTTATTACGTACCAATATAGTTTTATTTGATTATCTTAGTTTCAAGTTTTTGGCATTTGACCAGCGGCGGCTCGTGCGTTTTTAAAGTGCGCGTGGAAGATAATAGTGCTGCTGAAGATTTTTGTTTGCTTTCCGGTTCCTTCTTTTTACTTTTCGTGGTATTGAAACCCCATACAGAAGATAAAATATGGTGTTTTGCTCTAAAAATTTGTACTGGGATAAATACTTGAGGGGCGGCGCCCCAACGCTCTCCCTCACGAGCCGCCACTAACTTAGACCCTTTAGAACTTACACTCTTCACAAACTACAAGAGTTATTTCTGAACTGATGAAGAATCTGTGAAGGTTGATCAAGAGTCTGTAAAGATTGATAAAAAATCTGTAAAGAAAATTTGACGATAATAAATAAAAGAACCAAAGAAACAATAATATTAACAATGGAAAGAGACGAAAATAGAAAAAGCTAAAGAACGGATGTATAGGCAAGTTAATTTGATCCGGCCGTAGTTTAAGACGTTAAAGACGTATGTTGATCAGCCTCTCCATCATCTTGCACAAGTAATTAGTGAGAGAAATGGGGCGATAGTATTCTGGCGATGTGCAAGGTTGCAGAATCGATTCTCCCCAGGAAGACGGAAATACTCTCCCTATCGATATGTCATTATATATCTGTAATAGATAGTGAAGCGCAAGGTCGGAAGGTTTGTGATTTGTGGTATTAGAATGTTGTCCGGATGAGGGGCGGATATGCGACACCTAGACAAGGCTAGTCTTAGTTCTCTAGATGAGAAAGAGGGGGTAATTAACAATGGAATAGTTTCTTCCAGGTTCATTGGAAGTTCATGTTGTTGTTTAAAAAAAAAAGCAAGAAAATATGCGAATGCAAGCCGTCGTATAATTGTGACAATGTCCCAATGAAAGACGCTTGTGGGCGTTAGTTTAGACGATTCAAAAGCGGTGATTTCGACTTGAAAGGAAAAGAACACCCAGGTCAACTGAAAAAAATGAAAATGCCAAATTGCAAGCATTGCTGGAAAAAGACTATACGCAAACTCAACAACAAATGGCAGAGAGGTTAAGAGGTTGATCGCCGAACCATTTGTGATCGCCTGCATGCCATGAGAAAGATCCAGAAGGCAGGAAAATTGATACCACGTCAGCTGAACGACAGACAGATGGAAAAGTGAAAAACGGCGTGCGAAGTTTCGCTTTCTCGGTATGAAAAAAATACTTATTTACATTCTTCTTTACTTTATTTACATTCCTCGTATTAGCAAGTAATCGAGTTGTATAATTTTATTTAGCTAAGCATTTAAAGCAAAATTACCATTACAAATTACAAATCCAATTTGGAATAATAAATTTGGTGCAAGAATAAATTATAATTGCTGAAATTATCCTATTAAACTTTAACATTATTTATGGTTTCAGATTAAGTTATATAAGAAATTAAATATAGAGAAGAATGTTTTAGGAATACAATTTATTGTTTTGTTGTAATAATTTCCTTAAGGTACAGTCTCCTAATATGAGACAGATTTTTAAACAAATTAAAAGTAAATAGAGAACATAAATTATAAATAAAACTTAACTGGATTGTAGATTATATATTTATTTAATAAAATGATTTAAAAATAACACATTTTTTTTTTATTTGTATTAATCAGTAACACCTTAACACCGTAAAAAATTACGCTCTTTTAAAAATGATTACTAATATGAGACCCTAAACTACTATCATGTCTTTATCGTTTTTTGTACGACGGGCAAATAAAATTCGCATCATCTACTCCACAATAGGATTCAGCATTAGCGTCAATGTCATCATCGAGGCTGTCGTCTAAAAATTCAATTTCCTCTTTAGAATACTCAGATGATGATAAAGACGTGTCCCTTTTATTTTTTACGAAGTGCGGTGACCTTTCGTTTCTTTTTTCCCTTTGTTAATTTTTGAAACTCTCGCCTCTAAATCAGCTCTGTAAGGTTTAGTATTAATCATATTTGGAAATGGATTTATATCAGTTGGTGTAACAAACTCCCTAGAAGGGTCGGCAATAGCTATATCATGTAAATTGTAAGTTTGACGTCTCTTCATCTCTGACTGGTATCGAAGGCATTTGTGACACGGAGTAGCGGGTGATTGTGTAGCGTGTACTGATAAAATATCATCTCTTGCTGTCTCTACGTTATGAATGGCGAAATTATAATTTTGTTGCAAGAACATAATCCTGTTTTTCGAAATGTATTTACTAGCAGCTCGATTATAAGCACTGCAGAAAAGGCTCGCAACGATATATGCCGTAATAGTTATATGCCGCACGATCTGCATGCATATAGCCTGTACAAAACTAAAACCGTTGCACGTCATCGATGACGCTATTAAAGAACAGCATAAATACCACTACAAAAATCAAATAATAAAATAATCAAATGGAATGTATTCAATAAATTTCAAATTTAGCGGCCGAGTTCGGTTGGCAGCATATGGGACGTTGTCGGGTTTAAAATATGCCTTGTTGATATTTATTGACTCGTTTGGAGTTTATCCCATTTGTATCTAAACGTTTACTTTCATTTTTACCTTGGGATTGAAAACAGTCTCTTAAGTCGCGCCTGTAAAATGTCAAATCATTGAAATCGTCGTTCGACGCAATAATGGTCCATTGTTACCCTTTGCGGCTGTTGAACGTGTTGCAGCAGCCTTAAAGTTGAGTATATCCACTGTTAGTACTATTTCACAAAAAGTGAAAAACAATGAAGTTTTAAAATCGCCTACAAAACGTAATTTTACTAAAAGAGTTACCAATACTACAGCTTTGGAAACAAGTTCTATTCGTGACACCATTTATATAATGTATGAACACAGTAAGCATTTGTAACCCAAGAATTGCAAAAAAGACTATTCTTAAACCCATCGTAAGCACTCACAGTATGATTTTAATTTTCAGGGCAGCATGTAACTTTGAATTAAAAGATAATCAACTGTTGGGCTGATGCCGTATATCATTATGCAGCGTATTGAAAGAAGTAGGTTTTAAATGGAAAAAAATATCATCAAAGATGAGGCCTTATGGAACTTCCCAATATTGTCCTAAATCGTATAGATTTTTTTGAGAGGTTATATGAAAGAAAGAAAAAACGCCTTGTACAAATTTATCTTCTTAAATGAAACCTGGATTTTTCAAAATTGTGCTGTAAGTCATTCATGCCAAGATAATAATAAGAAGAGTGTAAAAACTACTAAAGTTGATGGTGAAAGGTAAGTTACATAAATATGCAAAAAATATGAAAAGTTTTAATTGAAAATTTTTATTTTAGATAGTGGCAAGAAAGTTGTTCCCTTAATTAAAAATACAGTTGATAGCAGTGATTTCAGCCAGTACTTTTCAGACTCCGATTAATGAAACTAAGTGCATCCAGATATTTTATTGATTTTGTTTGTTTAGTACGTGTATATTATGTATCAATAAATGTCACTAATAATTATATAATCTTTTTATTTTAATAGCCATTCAAATATTAAAAAATGTTGTATATGGTTTTTGAACGAAGCATTTTACATGTGCTGAATCTATCTAGAGGTACTAAATCAATGACACTTGCAAGACTTTCAACATTTATTATAATTTCGTTACTTACTTTGTAGTTTACATTTAATTTGGAGATATTTTTTTTAATTGTTATTATAAATTAAGTAATATAAAGTAAGGTTATGATGTTTAATCGCAATCTGGCAACAGCGCAGCCGAAACTTTGATCACGTGCTTAATGACGTGCAACGGTTTTAATTTTGTACAAGCTATAGCTCGCTGCGTTCACCGGCAGGTATTCCCGCTCGAACACATCGACGCCGACGCTCCTCTCTTCCCCCGCAGTGCCCGCGCTCGGCCCGTCCGCCATTGTCATTTTAGTAAGATTAATTACGAAACACATGAACGCGAAAAGAGATATTTTGACTTCTTCTCTAAAGAAGTCTGCATATATAACAAAATTTATCCGCTTGATTTTTGCAAAATAGACGACTAGGACTTGCCATTTTATATAAAACTGACTTAAACACTTGACTGTGCTGTAAACAAAACAGAAACAAACTAAAAGTAAAGTAAAGTGTTTGGGTTAGAGGCGCATCAGCAACTAGGCTATTTAGCGACTGGACCTACAGCTTAACGTGGGTTCCGAACCACGGTCATCAGCTTACGACAAACCCAGGCCAGCACCCCCCTCGGGCTATAAACCCTTGATCTATCAGGAAACCTACCGACTGGCGAGTGACCAACGTAGAACACTTCTCAGAAGGCATCCGGCCTTACCCAGCCTTTAACTGGCGTGACTGAGGGGTAATTCGTAGTCGGATTTTACACTCTTGCCTAGAAACAATCACAAACATTTAGGAAAGATAAACGGACAGAAGAAAGAAAAATAACCATCCGAGCGCTGGAATCGAACCAGCTATCGCTTCAGCGCGGATTCGGCAAAGCAGGCGCTCTTACCGCCGCACCAACGCGACCGGCAACAAACTAAACTAAAGAAACAATAAAACTGTTCTTAAAGATTCGTAGAATTCTGTGGAAATACCCCCTCTGCGGTCTTGTGGTAATTCCTACATTGTCCAGTTCAACGTCATGTCCAAATAATTTCAACCATCCCCTGATATAAAGGAGAAGCAGATACTTGAAAATGGGATTTCTTGGCGATTTACGTGAAAACGTGTTTTAATAACTACCTAAATGAAACGCAAAAAAATATTTTCATCAATGTTACAACAATCATGTCGACCTGTGTTATCGGTAATCTCGCATATTGACCATTAGCCTAAAACGTTCTTTAATGGATCTATAAATATATATTTTGTTTAATTTAAAAATTAAATTAATTGTTTCAGATGCCTTGATATTATAAGAAAGAAGGTTAAAGAATTTTTTTTAAATCTTCAAAGATTTGAAAATATCTTTAAATAAAGCTGCTACTATTTAGTCTGTAAACTCAAAGACTATTTAGACTATTTAGTCTGTAAACTGCAAGAGATTTATTGTTAAACACCAAATCGCTTTTTTAAACTTCTCGACGCGCATTTCGCTAACCACGTTATCATCACCAGGAGATGATTCAGTCTATTGCAAATTAAATTTCAACTAGAAGACTAAGTACTACTGATTTATACAAATAAAGATTTTATTTCAATGGAAAAACTTGAGTCAACTTGTTTAATTAGAATGATTACATTTAGTGATACAGAAATAAGGATGTGCATTGATAACTTGAAAGTCTGGCAAATAACTCACCACTTACTATCATTACATTTATGATACTGATGAGACAAGCACCAATATTCAAAGAAATTCAAGAATAAAGATCAAAAGAAGTAAGGATGGTAAACTTGAAGAGATTTACCACTAAACACAAAATCACTTTTTTTGAACTGCTCGGCGCACGTTTCGCTAACCATGTTAGCATCATCAGGAGATGATTTAATCTAATTCTAAAACTAAACTATGTTTTATTTATATGAAAAACCCTACCTAACGAAGCGTGTAAAAATCATGAACCGAGAAGTTTACTAAGCCTTACATCAATAATTGAAAAAGTTGACTGAACTGGATAGGTCCTTTATCTCGATTCATGATTTTCTGACATTTTTCTATTTGTATGCTTTCCTATACATCCAAAGCCCTATTATTATTAACACTTTTAATTAGTCTTAAATTACTAATATCTATACTGTGGTCGTGTTCGATTGCATGTTGGGCAACACAAGATTTTTCATTTCTCCCATATCTAATGTGGACTATATGCTCTTTATATCTTGCCGATATGGATATTTTTGTTTGCCCAATATACCTTCGATCACAGTCTTGGCAACTAATTTCGTAAATCCCCGACTTTTCATGTTGCTCTACTTTATCCTTTGATTACCCAGAACTTATCTTAATTTATTATATGGTTTGTACCCAACCTTATTGTCCACTTTTTTCAAAAAATTTTGTCTAGCCCTCTTGTTAATTGGGCATCAAATGGTATTACCATGAATTTCTTTATGTTCTGTTCCTTTTAAAAAGTCGAAGATTATTTCAACAATTTTCCGAACTTATGCTTTCTAATTAATTTATCTACAATGTTCTTATTATAACCATTCACTTCAGATACCTCCCTAATTAATTTAAATTCTTTATTATAATTATTTTTATTTAAAGGAACATTAATTGATCTATTTACAATAAAATTTAAACTAGCCATCTTATTTTGGAAGCTATGATTTGAATCATCACGAATCTATCTCGAAGTGGTGGTGTTTTTTCTGAAAATATCAAAATCTAACCCATTTTTGTTTCTACTGACTAAAACATCCAGAAATGGTAAAGTATCGTTGTTATCGTGGACATTAAGATCGTATGCAAACCATATAATCAATTAAGAGAAGTGCAGGGTAATCCAAAGGATAAAGTAGAGCAACATGAAAAGTCGGGGATTTACGAAATTAGTTGTCAAGACTGTGATCGAAGGTATATTGGGCAAACAAAAAGATCCATATTGACAAGATATAAAGAACATATTGCCCACATTAGATATGGGAGAAATGGAAAATCTTGTGTTGCCCAACATGCAATCGTACACGACCACAGTATAGATATTAGTAATTTAAGTCTAATTAAAAGTGTTAATAATAATAGGGCTTTGGATGCATAGGAAAGCATTTAAATAGAAAAATGTAAGAAAATGATGAACCGAGATAAAGGACCTATCCCATTCAGTCAACTTTTTCAATTTTTAATGTAAGGCTTAGTAAACTTCACGGTTCATGATTTTTACACGCTTCGTTAGGTAGGGTTTTTCATATAAAAAGAATAGTTTAGTTTTAGAATTAGATTAAATTATCTCCTGATGATGCTAACATAGTTAGCGAAACGTGCGTCGAGCAGTTCAAAAAAAGTGATTTGGTGTTTAGTCGTAAATCACTTCAAGTTTAGTGTTTCACACCAAAGGTACCAATAGAAGAATTGAAGTAAGGATGGTGAAAAATGCGCCAAAACAATTGTTTTTATTTGCAAAAAAAACGTGTGAAGGCTCATTTATTGCGGCGGGGTATGACTGAGGCTGAATCTTTTAGAATTTATCCCTAGATTGGTTACACCAGTTTATATCGTTTGCTAAACTCACCAAAAATTATTATATATTAATATAGTTAATAATTATTAATTTTTTCAGAGATGGCGCTGGAAACAATGGTCAACATACAGTCTAATCTCTTATGTCATTTTATTCCTACGATTTGTTGCCAAATATAGAGTTCAATCAAAAGAAAACCGCCAGTGAAAATGCAAGACAAAAAGTGGTTCGACCTGAAAGACAAAGAATGTCCAGGTCAACCGAAAAAAATTAAAGATGCCAAATTTGAAGCAATGTTGGAAGCAGACAATATGCAAATACAACAACAAATGATAGAAAAGTTAAATATTGGTCTACGAACCTTTTATGATCGTCTGCATAGCATGGAGGGGTATGGCCACATGGTCTGCATACCAAGACAGGAAAATGGGCACCATATTAGCTAAATGACATCGGATCGTGACTGAAGACGAAAAATTAATATATTTCGAAAACCCAAAACGCGGAAAATCATGGGTTGACCCATCAACCATCAAATTCGACCGCAAGACCGAATCGCTTTGGAAATTCAGTGAAAATCGTATAAAACTGTAGTTTTATTTTAAACGAATTTATAATGGATTTTCATCAAGTAAAAATTGAAACCGTCAATTACTTAATATAATCAAATCAAGCAAATTTTGAGGTATTATATAGAGAACTATTTGTAACAGAAATAAAAAAAAATGAAATTATTAAACAAAACAAAGAAATAAACCTTTTAAGGGTCCAAACAAAAAACACAAATATCAGAAGCTAGATTATCACTGCCAAGACATTCTTTATGCGCCCAGTTTCCGCAACTTCTGCAACGGTACCACATCTCTCCACTTTTGCCCGTGGCTAAATTAATCGCTCATAAAAATATTTCTGAGTATTCTCACTCATCATCGCAAATTAAACTTTCATTTAATTCTTCAGTAGACGATTTTTCATCGTCACTTTTTAATACATTTTTCTTTGCTCTTTTAATTCTTTGTTTTTTGGTTGTAGTCTGTCTTCATACTATGGTGTGCCTAATATTTTGACACTGAGCGAAGGTTTTATTCAAACAGATTGTAACAAAACAAAAGAAAAAAAACGTTGATTTATTTCCCCACATATTAATCAGTTTTTTTTTTAAACTCCTTATTGAAAAAATTCTCACTGCACAAAAACAGTAGTAAAACATTCGTTGCAAAATTAAATTCATTTTGTGATAATATTATTTACCACAATTTGCTAATAAATCTCGTTAAACTCTAATAATATTTGTTTATATTGTTTAATATACGAAAACACGGTAATATCGTTTACTAATATTACATCGTGACAAATTTGTTTTAAAAACAGTTAAATAAAAATTCTCTAAACCTTCAACAACAGCCTTCAACACAATAAATAAACAATATAGATAGTTTGCTGTATTATTCAATTTAAAATCAATTATTTAAAAATTCACTTGATTAGAACAAAAAATAATCTATACAGTTTTTATTGTGTTACTATTAACTATATCTAATAGGAAATCGATAATATTGCATTGAAAATAAGACACTAATGATTATAACACAATGCAACTAAAAAGTCAATAAATAAAAAATGCGCACTTTGCAGCAAATTGAATGCAGTGGGTGAGTCATTCAGTTTTTACACTTTTCAAAATTTTATTAAAATAAAACTAGTGGTTAAATGAAGATTAATATTAATTAAAAGTAAAAAAAATCATTTTTTTTTTAATTTAATTTAAGTCACGTCAACGCTCAAAGGCGTTATTTAGTGACTTACCAACACCGACAAACACATACAAATACGCACACAAACATCCATGCCCGCACCTGAATTCGAACCCGGGACCATTGGATTGGCAGGCGGGCGACTAACCCACCAGACCACCGCGGTCGGCCTTTTTTAAGTTACTTCATCAATAACGAATTTAATTCAAAATGAAACATCACGTCGTCCGTTCCTTACCCATACTGAACTACCATACTGACTACGACCAGGTAATACTGAGAAGGCGAACAGATAAACAGATATTTATGAAGCAGGTATAATAATGAACAAACTATTAGTCTTCACAGCTGACGTGAATAGAATAACTGGAACTAAAAGTTACATGATATAGGTATTCCTTATACTTAGGTTGCAAGACAATTTGGACTGCAAATTAACATACAACAGAAGAAATGTATGAATACAGGATTACGTACTAGAAGACTGAGTTCATTCAGAATCTAAGCATTGACACACATTCTATTGAATCCGTGGATGAGTTTGTGTACCTAGGCTCGCAACAGCATCAATGCAGAAATAAAGAGAAGAATATATTTATCAACAAATGAAAAATATATAAGACACTGATTAGACCTATTGTAACGTAATCTTTTTATTCTTCAGGTTTACAACTTTACAGTGACAGCCTCCATTCACCGGAGGCAGTTAGGTCGTAGGCCATGGATACATTGCACAGGCACGTCAATAGGGTGCACCCAATTGTTCGGAATCATAAAAGATTAAAAATAAACCTTAAAACTAGGAAAAGGTTTATTTTCACTAGAAAGACTCAGTAATAGTAAATGCCATCCATTACACACGAACACAAATTCAGACACCAACATAAAAAAAAATTAAAAAGAAACAATTATAATACAAAAAAATAAAGCAGTCTAAGCACGGGCGTAGCCAGGATTTAGTTTTGGGGGGTTTAGTTTGAAGTAAATAAAACAACAAAAATATACTTACATGAAATTTAATATCTATATATTCATCGGAAAAATTACGACATATTTATAAAGTTCTTAACTTTAAATGAAATGATTAAATTAATTTCGTTCCTCTGCGCTAAATCTAAATTCTGTTCCATAGTGAATGTTCATGAGAGCGAAACCATTAAGTCTGTTTTCACTTGTAGTGTTTCGTAAATAGTTTTTCACTCTCCTTAGGCTCGAGAAAGACCTTTCTGGGGTAGCAGTGGATACAGGAATGGTAGCCAAGATTTGTAGTAATGTGTAAATATTAGGATAAAGGTTTTTATCGCACATATCTAGGCATTCCAAACTAGATTTCGGGGTAGGCGAGATATTTGTCATCACTGTTTTCCATACTTCAAGTTCTGCTTTAACCACTGATATGTTACTTTCGGGAAGCAATGACAAGTACATGGAAATTGCTTCTTCAATTTCAGAACTGGCAGTAAAATTTGAAGGTAGCACACCAGATAATGCTGATACTACTTTACGATGTTTGGTAAACTTTCAACCAATTGTTGAATTGTATGATCAAGAAATGGAATGAACAAATTAATTTTGTAATACGTGCATACATCCAATGCAAGAATGTTCGGTCTATTTAATTGTCTTCCGACGACGCGTGGCATTCGCAGTATACCACCATTTTCTTCCAGTAAAACCTTTGCGTCTTCATAGAGATGAAGATATTCGATGTCAGTGTTGTTTCGCAGGAGTTGTAAGACATTAATAACATCATCTACATGTTTGAATACCGTGATAAGATCGATGTCAATTGTCTGTAATTGTTTTGATAGCGACAATGTATAGCTCATAACTTTTTGAAGAATCACTAAACACATTACAAAATCCGAAGAAGCGTACTTAGCAATTGGGGGGCTTGTTGCGATGTTTCCTTATTGTGATTAAATTGGAGTTCTTCGAGAGCATTCACAATCGCTGAATAAATTTCCCTGAATCTTATAATAGCTTCATGTTTGTGGACCCGCCGTATTTCACACATTTCAAATATTTCTAGGGCATTTTTCCACTTACAAAAAGGTTCGGTTACCAACTGGCCGATTCTTTGATGACCGCCTTTACCTTCATCAAGCGAACGTCCCATTACCACGCAAACTCTGCAGTATGCTCCACTTTTATATTCCGGATATGACAATGAGGGGAATCTCTTCAACCATTTCCATTGAAAGCGCAAGTTTCGTTTTGTGTTTTTAAAATTTGGACTTTAAAATATTCATCCAAGATATTTTCTTGATTCGCGTAAAAACCAACATCCAACTTTGCTACAATTGTAAAAGATGAGGTAACAGGCAAGCTGGCCTGTTGCAGAATAAATGTAGATTCGGCAGTTGAAGGTATCGAACAGGGCACCAGCAACATGGCATCGATTTCGACATTCGGTATTGTGATTGAGGTCGAGGTCGAGGGCCTGCTCGTCATCACAGTCTTCTTATCAGCATGCAAGATAGCTGAAGCTTTGATAGCTAAATCCAAATTTGTTTCTTTATTAGAAACCCCTTGACTATACCACTTTTTCCAGTAGTCCATACCTTTAAGTTTATCACCCTTCCTTTTTTTCCCCTCCATTTTTCGACAGTAATAATGATTCACCTATCTATCCTTAACAAGGTCACCGAATAACACTGCACTAAAATTACTCACTTACACGGTACACTGAATTGTCTTCACTATTCGTTCAGCACTTTTCACTTATATTCGCTTCGAGTTCGCATGGAACAATACTGCCGTAAGCGCGGTCATGCGCCGCTTATATAGCAACCCAGTAGTAGCCTTCCAGAAACTACCACAAACTTCCACAAAGCTCCGCTCATTCCGACCGAGGGGCGTGGCGAATACTTGAGAAACAACGCAAAGTTTCCATATGATACAAAATAGTTCGACTACTCGACAAGAGATGGCGTTACTGTGCGCAACGTCCACTAGTTGGGATATATATTCAATTCAAATGTAATGATTTAACTCTCTTCACTCCTCGTATTTTTTCGGTATAATATTAGGTAATATTTGGCTTATTCCGGGGGGGGGGGGGGTTGAACCCCCAAACCCCCCCCCCTGGCTACGCCCGTGAGTCTAACTGTAGTGTCTACAACTACCCTACTTAACTAGGTATATAAAGTAGGTATATAAATACAAAAGGCCCTGATTTTCACAATAAAGAACTTCCTCCGCCTATTTACGCCTCAAAGCTGTCGTCAGAAGCAACACCGTTTTGAATACCGTAGAAGACTCGTCAAAACAACTGTTTGTTTTCTGAAAATGAGCTCAGCGATTTAATACGAGAACTGAATTTATGAAAACAGGCGTCGGAACTGTTAGCATCAAGGCTAAAGGACAAAAAATATATTGTAGCCAGAAGTGTCAATAACAGCTTATAGAACTAGGGCAAAACAATTTACAATATGTCAGTGAGGACGAAGGACTTGTTTATTATAGCAACATTGCCAAGTTACTTTTAGACATGGGTTTGCCTGAAACCTACTGATTGGCGGATCTTTACAGATAGTTCGAAAAAAGTTTAAAATGTGTTTTATTGCAAAATGGAAACCGATATGCATCTATCCCAATAGTCTATTCAACCAAACTAAAAGAAGAATACGAAAATATTAGTTAATTCTTGAAAAAATTAATTACTAAAATTCGTACGTTCATTAAAAATGGTGTAAATTTCTTACTTGGTCTGTCGAGCAAAACTAAATCACTTAGAACAAAACTTGTGGCCTTCGAGATAATCCTTAACTGTAAGTAAAAGTAAATAAGCCATTACTGAGTAGGGGTAAAATTATACATCCACCTCTCTACATTAAAGGTTTGCTACATTTGCAGAGCATTTCCTAAGTGACGTATGGAAAAGCTGGAATGTTGATGGCTCTCAAATTCGAATATTAGTTCAAGATGCGAACTTAAAAAAAATCATGACTGCTGTGGATAAGAAGCATGGAAAAGTTTCGTATCTGTTCTAAGTAATTTTCTTGGTAAGTACAGTGCGTCAAATTATCAAGATATTGTCAAAACGCTATTAGAAAGCTCAAGGGTCTTAACCATTGAACAGATTTCTCTATAACCTGGGAGATTTAAGTGGGGAGCAGGGAAAGCGCGGTCTGAATGATTGTGGCGTGTTCATATATTTTTTTCTTTATTTGTCAATGTAAGTATCATTGACATACACAAAAAATATATTTACTTTCTATCTTTTCATAATTTATAGAAATTAATATGCTTTATTTTTAGATTCGTTTTGAAAAACGGGAGGAGAATACTTCCCGAAACGTTAACGTTAAAAGTTTGTATATTTTTTAGAACATTTTTATATTTTTAAGATTTTGTTTGTTAGGCAAATTTATTACAAAAATAAAATCACTGAGAAATTTGTCTCCATTTGGTTTTTTGTTTTTACCCAGTGATTCTTTATTTACATAAGAACGGATATTTTTGATATTTTTTGAGTTTTAGATCGTGACGAAAAACCCAAATAATGAAGACAATATAGGGTGAGCGTTTTCCCCGGGATATAAAAGTCATGAAGGTGAGATATCAGGACTCATTGTTGGGCATTGTTCTCAAAAACCCCATAAGAGGAAGCCTTAAAGGAACTGTTTTTCTGAGGTGCAATATATTTTGTCCTCCTTTATATTTTTATGAAATTTTATACTTTTATATTTTAATAGAATAATTAAGTAATTTTCAATAAACTATGCATATTAAAAACAATAATTTAAATATATATCATACATACCTCTATCTTTTCATAATTTATAGAAATTAATATGCTTTATTTTTAGATTCGTTTTGAAAAACGGGAGGACAATACTTCCCGAAACGTTAACGTTAAAAGTTTGTATATTTTTTAGAACATTTATATATTTTTAAAATTTTGTTTGTTAGGCAAATTTATTACAAAAAAGAATCACTGAGAAATTTATATCCGTTTGATTTTTTTGTTTTTACCCAGTGATTCTTTATTTACATAAGAACAGATATTTTTGATATTTTTTGAGTTTTAGATCGTGACGAAAAACCCAAATAAAGAAGACAATATAGGGTGAGCGTTTTCCCCGGAATATAAAAGTCATGAAGGTGAGATATCAGGACTCATTGTTGGGCATTGTTCTTAAAAACCCCATAAGAGGAAGCCTTAAAAGGACTGTTTTTCTGAGGTGCAATATATTTTGTCCTCCTTTTTATTTTTATTAAATTTTATACTTTTATATTTTAATAGAATAATTAAATAATTTTCAATAAACTATGCATATTAAAAACAATAATTTAAATATATATCATACATACCTCTATCTTTTCATAATTTATAGAAATTGATATGCTTTATTTTTAGATTCGTTTTGAAAAACGGGAGGAGAATACTTCCCGAAACGTTAACGTTAAAAGTTTGTATATTTTTTAAAACATTTTTATATTTTTAAAATTTTGTTTGTTAGGCAAATTTATTACAAAAAAGATTCACTGAGAAATTTATATCCGTTTGATTTTTTTTGTTTTTACCCAGTGATTCTTTATTTACATAAGAACAGATATTTTTGATATTTTTTGAGTTTTAGATCGTGACGAAAAACCCAAATAAAGAAGACAATATAGGGTGAGCGTTTTCCCCGGGATATAAAAGTCATGGAGGTGAGATATCAGGACTCATTGTTGGGCATTGTTCTCAAAAACCCCATAAGAGGAAGCCTTAAAAGGACTGTTTTTCTGAGGTGCAATATATTTTGTCCTCCTTTTTATTTTTATTAAATTTTATACTTTTATATTTTAATAGAATAAGTAAATAATTTTCAATAAACTATGCATATTAAAAACAATAATTTAAATATATATCATACATACCTCTATCTTTTCATAATTTATAGAAATTAATATGCTTTATTTTTTGATTCGTTTTGAAAAACGGGAGGAGAATACTTCCCGAAACGTTAACGTTAAAAATTTGTATATTTTTTAGAACATTTTTATATTTTTAAAATTTTGTTTGTTAGGCAAATTTATTACAAAAAAGATTCACTGAGAAATGTATATCCCTTTGGTTTTTTGTTTTTACCCAGTGATTCTTTATTTACATAAGAACGGATATTTTTCATATTTTTTGGGTTTTAGATCGTGGCGAAAAACCCAAATAAAGAAGACAATATAGGGTGAGCGTTTTCCCCGGGATATAAAAGTCATGAAGGTGAGATATCAGGACTCATTGTTGGGCATTGTTCTCAAAAACCCCATAAGAGGAAGCCTTATAGGAACTGTTTTTCTGAGGTGCAATATATTTTGTCCTCCTTTTTATTTTTATGAAATTTTATACTTTTATATTTTAATAGAATAATTAAGTAATTTTCAATAAACTATGCATATTAAAAACAATAATTTAAATATATATCATACATACCTCTATCTTTTCATAATTTATAGAAATTAATATGCTTTATTTTTAGATTCGTTTTGAAAAACGGGAAGAGAATACTTCCCGAAACGTTAACGTTAAAAGTTTGTATATTTTTTAAAACATTTTTATATTTTTAAAATTTTGTTTGTTAGGCAAATTTATTACAAAAAAGATTCACTGAGAAATGTATATCCCTTTGGTTTTTTGTTTTTACCCAGTGATTCTTTATTTACATAAGAACGGATATTTTTGATATTTTTTGGGTTTTAGATCGTGGCGAAAAACCCAAATAAAGAAGACAATATAGGGTGAGCGTTTTCCCCGGGATATAAAAGTCATGAAGGTGAGATATAAGGACTCATTGTTGGGCATTGTTCTCAAAAACCCCATAAGAGGAAGCCTTATAGGAACTGTTTTTCTGAGGTGCAATATATTTTGTCCTCCTTTTTATTTTTATGAAATTTTATACTTTTATATTTTAATAGAATAATTAAGTAATTTTCAATAAACTATGCATATTAAAAACAATAATTTAAATATATATCATACATACCTCTATCTTTTCATAATTTATAGAAATTAATATGCTTTATTTTTAGATTCGTTTTGAAAAACGGGAAGAGAATACTTCCCGAAACGTTAACGTTAAAAGTTTGTATATTTTTTAAAACATTTTTATATTTTTAAAATTTTGTTTGTTAGGCAAATTTATTACAAAAAAGATTCACTGAGAAATGTATATCCCTTTGGTTTTTTGTTTTTACCCAGTGATTCTTTATTTACATAAGAACGGATATTTTTGATATTTTTTGGGTTTTAGATCGTGGCGAAAAACCCAAATAAAGAAGACAATATAGGGTGAGCGTTTTCCCCGGGATATAAAAGTCATGAAGGTGAGATATCAGGACTCATTGTTGGGCATTGTTCTCAAAAACCCCATAAGAGGAAGTCTTAAAAGAACTGTTTTCTGAGGCGCAATATATTTTGTCCTCCTTTTTATTTTTATTAAATTTTATACTTTTATATTTTAATATAATAATTAAGTAATTTTCAATAAACTATGCATATTAAAAACAATAATTTAAATATATATCATGCATACCTCTATCTTTTCATAATTTATAGAAATTAATATGCTTTATTTTTAGATTCGTTTTGAAAAACGGGAGGAGAATACTTCCCGAAACGTTAACGTTAAAAGTTTGTATACTTTTAGTTTGTTAGGCAAATTTATTACAAAAATGAATCACTGAGAAATTTGTCTCCATTTGGTTTTTTGTTTTTACCCAGTGATTCTTTATTTACATAAGAACAGATATTTTTGATATTTGTTTTTTAAATCCCATGAGAGGAAGTCTTAAAAGGACTGTTTTTCTGAGGCGCAATATATTTTGTCCTCCTTTTTATTTTTATTAAATTTTATACTTTTATATTTTAATAGAATAATTAAGTAATTTTCAATAAATGCATGCATTAAAAACAATAATTTAAACTAGAGCTAGAAGAACTAGAGCTAATTTCGGATAACCATTTGTACTTCCCTAATTGTCAGGGTAAAAGTCACCAGCCAAGATAATTAATCATCCTAGAACAACTCCCATATCAAAGGACAAAAAAGTCACTGTTGATCGACGTTATTTATCAATATCTTCACGAATATATAAGTTAAGGAACTAATTTTATCATTCGAGAATCATACTTAAGTCAATAGCAAAAATTGTTATTCAATAAATATTAGTTTGTTCCTTAAGCAGACGAGTTAATAATACCAACACCATCCGATTGACATTGACTACAACCCGACCTCTAATATATATGGCAAAAAAACCTACACGATGTCCCATGTATCCTTGACCCAGTCCAATGCCCAGAACTAGCCGAGCATATCAAAACTTTTTCAATCAAATAGGAAAAACTAGCCGATTTCATTAATATCATTATTGCCGAGAACGCCGGCAAAAAAATTGATCATTAAATCATAAATATCAAAATTTGCGGTCGATCTCTTAAATTAGATTCCATTTAAAAGTATTTTTAAACAATTTTTTCCGAGCTTTGTGTTCCTAGTAGAATTTTTTAACTGTTTGGTTATATAAAACGATCATTGGTTCTAGGAAACATTTGTATCCATATTTATTTAAGTAAGTACGTCTGTAGTACTATTCAAATGGGTTTTTCTTAATGCTTTTGGTACAAGCAAAACAATTTCACTTAAAGCAAGCATAAAAAGGACGTCATACGAGGGTCATTCACCAATTATCATTTATAGAGTTGATAAGTACCTGTTCGGTTTCGTTCAAAATTTACTAATTTTAATATGTAGAGTCCTTCACGTAAATTCCACGCCGGATTTAAATCTCATGACAGTTTTTGGTTTTGGAGTTGCAAACTCAATTCTTAGATAACTAAAATATTTGATTCTTCCGATTGAAAAATATAGAACACTACCAGTTGTGGCTGTTAATAATTCTTAATACTTTCTTGCACATTGTTTCCATCTCTTTTTGCAATTTGTGGATGCTCTCTCAGAAAAGTCGTAGGTCTTTTGAAATGCTCCAGTCATCTAACCATTTTTAAGACATCGATGATGTATCTACGTATTTATTGACGTACGTAAGACATCGATGAAACAAGTGGTAGTCGGAAGGAGCCAAGTCTGATACGAACGGCTGTTGGAGCAAGGGTTCCCAGCCAAGTGTAGAAATGGTATCTCTGACCACTTTCGCAGTATGTGATAGGGCGATGTCGAACTGCAAAATCACTTTCCGTGTCTTGTGTCATTCTGGTAGCTTTTAGCATATGTAATTTTAGCTACGTATTTCTGTTTTTTTTTCAACTTTCATGAAGTATACGAATTTTTGAGTCCAAAAAAATTAACTAATTTTTAGAGAATTCAATGCCGTATAAGAATATCCCTAGCACTATAATATACCTTAACTCAAACTGTTCAAAAGTTATAGCATTTTTAATGAAGAAAACATTTTTTGCGTGTTATTTAAATGGAAAGTGGCCATCAACATCTTTTAAAATTAAACTACAAATTTTTCCCAAAGAGAGATTTTTTTTCTCAGTAAGACCACTTCGATACTCACTTTTTTCACACTTCTTACTTTTAAGACCATAAACTAAAAATGTTTTAATATATGGTCTTAAAAAATCTTTTTTTAGAAAATTAAAAGGTTGATTTTTTGTGTCTCACCCTAATATATATATATATATATATATATATATATATATATATATATATATATATATATATATATATATATATATATATATATATATATATATATATATATATATATATATATATATATATATACCAGGTGTCCCATTAAGGATGGATCGCGGCCGTATCTTGAAAACTATTTATCCCACAGCTTTGGGGAAAAAAAATTGTACTAAAAATGATCATGAGAAATTCACCAAAAATATTTTTAAGCTTCTAAAACGACCGCAAGAGGGCGTGACGAGCTAAACATTTTTAAAAATCAATTTTTTTGTGTATTTTCAAGTGTTAACCGAGTAAGAAAAATTCTCAGTTATAATTAGCAAACTGTCTCCTACAACATTATTTTATGACATTTTGTCGTAATTTCACAATATCGATACCGATACATTAACCGATTTTCCTAAATTTGGATTCATTTAAAAGGCAATTGCTGGGACAATCAGATAATCTGGGAGATAAATTATTTAGTTTATAAATGAAACCGCGAGGTGGCGTTACATTCAACAATAGTTCTTTTTGAAGTTTTGTTCAGTTTTTTCAAATGGAATGGTACAGCTTCTACTACATGGCAAGAAAGGTAATTTAAAGAGGATCGTCCAGTGGAAACCCGAAATCGATATCTCTGACATGTCAAGAGATATTTCGATTTTTCTGAAAAAAATCAGTTAGTTTTAATTTTTACCGTAATATTAAGTTAAAAATTGGTCTTAATATTTAGGTCGCAATCGCAACCGCAACAATTTTTTTAAAAAATAAAATTATCTATTCAGTATCAATCATAAATGTTCTAATCCTGACCTTGATAATATTTTCTAATTTAATTACATAAGCGGAAAAAATGCCTTTCCCCAATTGTTGCATTTTCTCTTTTGTGATGCTTAAATACTACTTGACAGAATATTAGAATCGGTCATTAATAAATATACCTACTCTTTCTTTTAAACTAAATGAATGGATGAATGAAATTATGCGTTTTCGGGTTTCCAAATAGACGCATGCAATCCTTAGGTACATTACACAAAGAGTGTAAGAAGGGAACCATGGAAACAAACAAAAACAGTCAAATTAACTTGTCAGTTTTGAAATGCATTATATTTTATATATAACAATGCCTTTTACGAATAACGAGGCCTATGACATGTTGGCGGTGTATTTCCAATGTTTTGAAAATGCATGTATTGCAGAGCGGCAATATGCAAGTCAATATTCCAAAACAAGGCATTATTCGAAGAAGGTGTTTACACGTCTAGCAAGACGCTTACGAGAAACAGGAATTGTGCATCCAGATCCAGTCCGCACCAGGTTACGTTCGATTCGTAATGGAGATAATGTTATAAATGTTCTGGCTTATGTTGAAACCAACCCCCATTTAAGTATCAGACAAATATCTGAAGAATTAGGTGTTAGCAAGACATCCGTTCATCGAATCTTAAGAGATAACAAGCTGCACCCCTATCATGTTGTCTTACACCAAGCCCTTTTGGATAACGATTTCGACAGACGGTTAGACTATTGTCACTGGTTAAAAAATATCTGTAGTGGAAATAAACAATTCTTAAAACGCATACTATGGACTGATGAAGCTACTTTTAGCAGTGATGGAGGCGTTAACTTACATAATATACACTACTGGGCAGTTGCTAATCCACACTGGATGTTAGAAATCAACCACCAAAATAGATGGAGTGTGAACGTATGGTGTGGTGTTTTGGGAGACAAAATTATTGGTCCCTTTATTTTTAATGGACATTTGAATAGTGAAACATATTTAAATTTTTTACAAAATGGACTGCCAGAACTAATGGAAGATGTTTCGTTGGAAACAAGAAGACAAATGTGGTACCAGCATGATGGATGCCGTGCCCACTTCTCGCAGGTGGTTCGAAACTTCTTGGATGCTTCGTTTCGAAATCGTTGGATAGGACGGGGTAGTTTATTTTCGTGGCTGGATTTGACAGTCCTCGATTTTTATTTGTGGAGAAGACTAAAAGACCTTGTTTTTCAAACTCGTCCTACCACACGAGAAAACATGATGGAAAGAATTCAAAATTCAATAACCAACATTTCAAGAGCGGAAATTGAAGCTGCCGTTTTTAGTAGTCGTCAAAAAATAAATCTTTGCGTTTCTAAGGATGGAAGGCATTTTGAACATTTAGAAAGGCGTTAAAGTTCAGATTCTGTTAATTATTAGACTGTTGTGCTGTTAATTTTATTTGACTGTTGTTATTATTATTATTTTCGTTGTTGGCCCGTTGGCCTTTAAACACGCTTCAAATTAATATGGCACGAAGAATTTGGACCAGTCCTAAGCCTGGGTAAAGTGTGAAGTAAGGCAAACATTAATTTAATATTTCTTTAACTTAATGCAAGTAGTAGTGAAATAATAACTGATTTTTTCAGAAAAATCGAAATATCTCTTGACATGTCTGAGATATCGATTTCGGGTTTTCACTGGATGATTCCTCTTTAAATTACCTTTCTAGCCATGCAATAAAAGCTGTACCATTCCATTTGAAAAAACTGATCAAAACATCAAAAAAATCTATTGTTGAATGTAACGCCACCTCGCGGTTTCATTTATAAACTAAATAATTTATCTCCCAGATTATCTGATTGTCCCAGCAATTGCCTTTTAAATGAATCCAAATTGAGGAAAATCGGTTAAGGCAAACGGACATTAGACGACTTTTTATCTCAATAGGTAAAATTACCCCCCCCCCCCCCCCGCCCCACTATTCATGAAATTACGACAAAATGTCATGAAACAAAGTTGTAGGAGACAGTTTGCTAATTATAACTGAGAATTTTTTTTTACTCGATTAACACTTGAAAATACACAAAAAAAAATATTTTTAAAAATGTTTAGCTGGTCACACTCTCTTGCGGTCGTTTTAGAAGCTTAAAAATATTTTTGGTGAATTTTTCATGATCATTTTTAGTACAATTTTTTTTCCCCAAAGCCGTGGGTGAAATAGTTTTCAAGATACGGCCGCGATCCATTTTCCGTCGAGTCCGTTTCGTCTATTGGTGGTTAAACTCATCAGGGTGAGACTCATCAGTTGAACTGCGTCCAAAGGTCTCATATAGAACCACAATCTCATGTGGAACCCAACGGTCGGGGGTGTATTACTCCTGACTACTGTTGTCTCATTGGACGCAGTCCAAGAAAGTATAATAGTACTAGAAAGTATAAAAAAAACTGCATGTACAAGCCATCCGACGAGAAGTCGGCGAAAATATGGGTTGTTTGATTGTGGGGAGGAACTCCCTATCGGTACCCTGATGAGTCTAATCATCAACAGACAAAACATGTGTATATATATATATATATATATATATATATATATATATATATATATATATATATATATATATATATATATATATTGACAATACATTTCGACGATTTGCAAGACTGTAAATCGAAAAACTAGATATTTCATGTGTCATCATAATTTGACAGCGACCCCTATTAGACGTTCCGACACACTAAAAAAATTTCTCTTTATATGCGGCAGTGAAAGTTGGATACTAACAGAATTGCTGATAATTGAGATAAGGAAGAGTTGTGTAAAACGGATCCATGCCGAGATGAGACTGAACAAGGATACGTGGGACGATATAGAAAATCACTGTTCTATATCATCCCACATTATGATATCAGAAAAATATTGTGAAATCGACTTGTAAAGGCCATACATGTTTATTACACAAATTGTTAATAATCATATAAACCCCATTCATAATATAAGTGTTAATAAATAAGAGAATATTTTCAAATTAGAGAAATTCCACGGAATTCAACATCGTGGAATTTTGCTTTTGCTTATTTAAAAAATTATGAATAAATGGGGAATTGTTAAACGTTATTAAATGTAAACTTTAAAGTAGTCGCACTAAAAACATTCTTAACGTGTTTAAACCGTCCGTGCAAATACATAAAATAAACGATTTATGTTTATTTAAAAAATCTATATTAACCGCGTTTGTAATTAATAAGAAAAATATTCCATAGTACTAGTTAAAGCACTGCCTATCCTCAATGATAGCGTATAACTTAAATATATACAGAGAGAGAAAAAGAAACCTACCGATTTTTCTCAAGTTCCTTTATTTTAACACGTTAAACGCCACAAGTGGATCCAAAAATTGGGTCCACTGGGTCATTTTTTTTATCATAGTATCTCCATTTTGGAGTGTTCTATTCATTCTGTTCATGTTCACTTCTATTTCATTTGTTGGTATTTGCGATTACTCATTATAAACATTAAATAGAAATAAGACTACAATGTTTGGCCAAATCGATCAAATGCAAAAAGGCTGGTAAGTGATTACTTCTTTTTTCTGATTATATCGAAAAATGATATAGCTTGTGTGACGGACCTTTTTAAAATATTTAATGAAGTTATTTTATATATGTCATAGCTTCTTTTGTGGGAAGGCTTCTTCTGTTCAAACGAAATCTAGATAGAGGTGAATACCTCCACTTTCCCACATTATCAGCGATCTCTGTAAAACAGGGAAATTTACTTACTTACAGCCAACATTTGGAGATTCTTCATGCCGATTTTACAGAGCGACTCCATGGTAGTTTAAACATGAATGTATAATGCTTTTCAAGATATATCGATTGGCTGCAATAAACTCTTAACAACCCCTGCCGTAACAAAACCCGACAAAGTTGCAAGAAACGTAAACAGGAACGGGCCTAATAAAATAACAGGTAAAAAGATAAAATTAATTTTTTATCTGGTTTAGTAGTTTCAAAATATTTTAGTTTAGTTCGCATTCTTTTCTTAAACAGTGCGATTCTATACTTTCGATCGTATTTTTTGTTATTCCAAACGTGCTAAAAATGTTGCATTCTTGGCAAGATAATGATCACTGGACCTCCGGTAGTACTAATTTTAAAAGAAAACATTTATCGCCCGATGCTAACCAAATTGTTAAAAATGTGTATACTTCTTTATTGAATAGGGGGCTTAATGTAAATGCAGCCGCAGGAGAAACATCTTCATTAACGCAAACTCTGCTGTCTATAGTTAAAGATATTGTAACGAAGCCAATTAAAAACAAAGAAGTTCATAGTGATTCTAGTAAAAGCAGCAAAAGTATGAAGAGTGAAATGAAAGTATGAAGAGTAAACTGTACCTACATAGCATTCATTGCAACAGCGACTAAGAAAAGATAAAAAGATGGTTTTATCGGTTCCAATTTCATTTTTTTTTTTTTGGATCGGTTCCAAATTGTTTACGGTCCTCCAAAAATGTTAAACATTCATCTTTGAACTACCACGACGACACCACAGCAGAATTTTTTGAAGATTGGTTTATAAATAGCCTTTTGTATGAAATGTATGTGATCTTCTAGAAATATTAAAGACATCTAATATTAAAATGGAATATGATACCATTGCTGCCGATATGGGACATACGGTTTTACGCCTTCCCTCGTATTACTGTATTTTTAATCCAATTGAACATATGTGGCAACAGGTAAAATCCAATGTTAGAGCAGAAAATATTTCTCCGGCTCTAAGTGCAAGTGCTGCAACATTAATTAGGAAGGTTGTAAATAGTATTCCCAAAGAAAGTTGAATAAATTCGACCAACCATTTTATTGAAATAGAAGTTTCCTTTGTATCGTGTACTAATAATATAGAATCACTTATTATTAATGTAGATCAAAGTGACAGTAAGAGCGAAACCGAATTATATCTGTAATTAAATTTAGATTATAATTTTTATTGCACTAATAGATAAATGTATTTATTTATTTTTATTGTACTAATACATTCAAAATACCACAAACCAATAAACAATATTTCAGTCATACATAATAATAATAATAATGATTTAATTATAATTTAACAATATTTTATTTTTCTCAAAATAATTCTGAAGTTAAACCTATCAGAACAACGATCGCATGTATGAGAAACTGGAAAGAACCAGGAATAGATAGAATCCATAATTACTGGTGGAAAAAGTTCACAACATTTTAGCAAAGCAACTAAAACAGGCTCTGGAGAAACCCGTTCGATTCCCGGATTACTTTACGAAAGGCGTCAGAATTATGATACCTAAAAGTGAAACAGCGTCCCAACCGAATCAATATCGACCTTTAACCTGCCTACCAACAATATCCAAACTCTTTACTGCGATTGTCGTACAACATATGTCTACACATATCAAAACTAACTAGCTAATGAACAAAATGGTTGCAAAAAAGGAGCTAGAGGAACTAAGGAATTGTTAGTCATTGATAGTATCATTTGGGAACAGGCGAGAAAAAGAAAACGAAATATCTCAATGGCATGGATTGATTACAAGAAAGCATTCTACTCGGTGCCTCACTCATAGCTTCAAAAATTGCTACAAATATACCACATAAACGGGACGGTTAGAAATTGTCTCGAATATCTTATGGAAGAATGGGGTACAACACTTCGGGTTGGTTCGGGAAGAGGCGCTTATTATACGAGGAATTTTTCAGGGTGATTCTCTCAACCCTTTATGGTTTTGTTTGGCCCTAAATCCACTTAGCTACCTGCTCAATAAAACCAGAACTGACTACAAAATCGATATAAAAAATAACGTACAGTTAAGCCATTCGTTTTATATGGATGATTTGAAAATATACGCCTCAAACTCAGATCAGCTCCAAAGTCAACTGGAAATAGTCAAGTCATTCTGTTCTGATATACAGATGGAAATGGGTCTGGAGAAATGTGCAGTCTTGCATATAAAAAGAGGCATCATTACAGAACAACAAAACACATTATTAATGGATGGCACAATAATAAATACAGCATTACCAGAAGGCTATAAATACCTAGGCTTCCGCCAATCAATAGGTACTGAACAAAAATCAACTAAGAAGATAATGTTGGATGAATTGTATAGGAAAATAAGGTTAATCTTGACCACTAAAGTAACATCTAGAAACCTCTTCACCGCTCTGAATTCATGGGCCAGGCCAAGCCTGATCTATTCATTCGGGATCCTTAAACGGACAAAAACAGATTTAAGAGAAATAGATATTAAAATTTGAACGATGCTAACAACATATCGATACCACCACCCGAAAGCAGAAATCAGCAGACTGTATATACCGAGATCAAGGGGTGGAAGGGGTTTAGTGAATATAGAAATGGCTCATAATATACATGTCCAAAAATTAAGAAGATATTTCTATACCACGAATTTACCATCATTCATTAAAACGCATAGATAGTAACTTCTCATCTCTAGACCTGGTCTCTTCGGCATGCTTCCAACTTTCACGGTCCTGGGCTTTCCTCTGCCACTCGGGTCCAATATACTTAACGGTGTCATCAATCCATCGTGCTTTCGGTCTTCTTCGCGGACGTTTGCGATCAAGCGGTATCCACTCCAGGATTGCCTTGGTCCATCTGTCATCCCATCGCCTCACTATATGGCCTGCCCATCTCCATTTCAATTGCTTTACTCTTCCAATGATGTCACAGACTTTTATTTGTTCCCTGATCCATGCGCAGGACTTTCTGTCTCGTCTTGGAATGCCAATCATACATCTTTCCATTCCCCTCTGTGCCACCCGAAGTTTTTGAATTGATTGCGATGTGAGTGTCCAGGTTTCACTTCCGTATGTCATAACGGGTAGAACGCACTGATCGAAGACTTTTCTTTTCAGGCAAAGTAGGAGTCTACTCTTAAACACTATGTTGAGCCTACGAAATGCTTGCCAGCCACATTTAACACGCCGTTCCACCTCCCGGGCGGTATTCCCCTTCATTGAAATCCTCTGCCCAAGATATATAAAGTTGTCTACAGTCTCTAAATCCCTTCCTAAAGCTGAAATTCTTCTGTCCTGAGTGAAGTTATTAAACATAACCTGACTCTTTTTCAGGTTTATTTTCAAGCCAAATAGTTCGCCAGGCCTTTGCAGTTCTTGTATGCGTCTTTGCAGCTCCTCTGGGTCTTGTGAAATGAGAATAATATCATCTGCAAATCTAAGATGGTTTAAGTTTGCACCATTGACCTTTACACCATCCTGTTCCCAATCCAGTTTACGGAATACTTTTTCAAGGCCAGCCGAGAAAAGAATAAGCGATATTGCGTCACCCTGCCGTACACCTCGTTCTGTATTAATTTCCACTTCAAGATCATCAAGGTGAATTGTGGCTGTAGCTCCATCATATATCGATTCTAATAGGTTTACATAGGCTCTCTCTACACCTTGGCTAAGCAGTGCATCCATTATCGCATGCTTTGACATGGAATCAAATGCTTTTTCGTAGTCGATAAAAGCCAAGCACAGTGGCATTGTGTATTCATTGTGCCTTTCTATGTCCTGCTGTACAACCTGGATGTGATCCATTGTACTGAATCCACTTCTGAATCTTGCTTGTTCTCTTGGTTGTGCATCATTCAGTTTTTTTAATATTCTTTTAGAAATGATCTCAGTGATCTAGTAGAAATGATCTTGTACATTACTGATAGGAGGCTTATTGGACGGTAGTTCTTTAAATCTTAAGTGCCCCTTTTTTATGTAAAAGGATCACTTTTACCATTTACGCATTTTTCCGTAAGTCAGGTACTTTTTGTTCTTTGAAGCATTTTGAGTATAATTTTGAGATTATTTTGGTTGACGTCCGACCACCAGCTTTTAGCATTTCGACAGTTACACAATCCTTTCCTGGAGCCTTGCCGTTTCTCATCGATTCTATAGCATTTGTTACTTCCTCCACTAGGATATCTGCCATTTGTTCTTCCGTGGGTATTGTTGTCTTTGATTCGTTCTGATCTTCATATAACTGGGAATAAAATTTTCTAACAATCTCTATCATTTGGGTACGCGTCCTGCACACTGTGCCATCCTCACGCTTTAAGGCATATATTTTCGTTCTTTTGTTTCTCAGCTTCTGTTAATTCCTTTGTTTTCTTCCAGGGTTGTTTGCACTAGCTGCATATTGAATCGGCGCGTGTCCTCTCTGATACGTTTTCTTACAGTTTTGCAGAGCTCCGACCCTGTACTCGACCCTGCCAAAAGGACTACCTGAATTTCTCATTACTCGCCGTTTCTTCATTAAATCAATGGTCTCACTGGATATTTTTGTTTGTTTGAGACATTTTTCTTTTGGTGCTATTGAAGCAGCCGTTTGAAGTACATTGTTGGCGATTTCTTCATACTGAACTGATATTTCCACTTCCTCTGGATCTTGTAACGCAGCAAACCGGTTTGACAAATCAATCTCAAAATCGTTTCCTCTCTCCAGCAGTTTTCCAGAATCCACCTTGCCCTTCTTTGATCTTACCATTCTTTCGTGCTCTTTTCGATAGTCAATCCGAACCATTGCTCATACCATTCGGTGGTCACTTCCAACATTAAAATTGTTAAGGACAGTACAATTGGTAAATATTGTTTTATCGTTGGTCATGATGTAGTCAATTTCGCTTGTGAGCCCAGATGGACTTTTTCATGTCCATTTTCTGCTGATATTTTTCTTATAAAATGAATTCATAATATATAGTTCTTGTCCTTCAGCAAAATCAACCAATTTGTCACCTCCATTGTCTCGCTCACCAGTTCCGTATGGGCCAGTTGCATTTTCGTCTGTTCTTGTTGTTTCAATTCTGGCATTAACACTCAAACGCTTACTTCAAGGCGGGATACTTGTTCCATAAAACGGAGGGTAGTATTTTGGCTGTACAGGATCAGGTTGTATCCTCTCTAAACTATCGAAAACATATCCTAAAAAAACAAGGTATAGATGATTTATGTCGAAAATGCAAGTCCACAGTAGAGAGCATCCAACATATCACAGCGGGATGTCCTATTATAGCACCACGACAATATCTCAAAAGGCATGATGAAATAGGCAAAATTTTCCATCAGAATTTAGCATTGCGAACTGGACTTCTCAATAATCAGATGCATAATTATAAGTATAATCCACAACCAATCTTGGAGAACGCCGGTTTTAGGCTATACCGGGACACAACCCTCATAACCGATCGTAAAATAACGTACAACCGACCAGATATGACGCTATTTAACAAACAAGATAAAACAGCTCTTATCATTGATTTTACAACACCACTAGATGAAAACATTGAGAAAGCCTATACGGAGAAAAAACAGATATACTAAGAGCTAGCCTTTAAACTAAAAGAAATGTACAAATTAAAAGAAACAAAAATTTTACCATTCGTCGTTAATATAAATGGATTAGTCCACGAGCACTTCGCGAGTTGAGCAATTCAACTGTCAGAAAATGTCATTGCGGCGGCTCAAAAGGCAGTTATCTTCGGAACAACGAGAATTGTGAGGTCATTCCTTCAGTCTACTTGACTACGTCTTGATTCGAAACCCGGCATTGTCAATTTGAACCCCTGAATGGGTGAAAAAAAAAACAATAATTTAATCATAATTTAACAATATTTTATTTTTCTCAACATTATTCTGAAGTTAAACCCTTCAGGCTCTGGCGCCTTTTAAGAAACTAGGAATCTTTTTATTGAGATTTATTTGGGCAATTAACATGTTGTCGAAGGGTAACGAAATATCTTGAAACGGACCATACCTAGTTGGGTTTTATATCCCTTCGCAAATGAAGATACAGGAGAATTATCAAATTTAGAAGAGGAACCCGTAGAACTCACAAACTAACGGAAAACTAAATTAAAATTCAGAAATGGATACCAAGAATTTTAGCTACAAAAATCAATACCAGAAATTTTTAATTGCATTTCCTTCATCGTGTTTGGCTGAGCGTGGATTCAGCGGAGTAGCGAATTTACTGTCGAAGAAAAGAAACAGACTGCACATCACTGAGCGTGACGATTTGCGACTGATGTTAACGAAATTGAAGCCCGGTTAACGGATTGTTAAAACTCCAGCAGCCTCATCCATCTCATTAATTTTTTTTGTTTCTTAATGATTTTGTATTTATTTTTAAATAGTTAATAAATAATTATTTACTACATTTGATGGTATTTTTAATTAACTCATTCTTTGTGATTCTTAATAGATAGATAGACAAATAAAAGAGGTATCGATAATGTACAATAATATTTTAACACTTGGTATAATTAACCATTATAGAAGAAATGGTGTTAGATTTTTTTTTAATGGAGCGGTGATCTACAAAAGGTTGAGAACCTCTGATTCTACGGCTACTTTTTACCAAACTAGAATCTTCACCTGTTTTTTTACTAATGAAAAATTCGTTTCGAACACCCCTCCCTCCACATCTGACATTATGTTAATAATTTCTTACACCCATAGTCAGGCATTAACTTCAGAATAATAAACAATGTCAACGGCTACATCTAGATTTGAAAAGCAGCCATTTTTTCTAAGTTAATTTAACATTTTTTTTCTGAATTCTTGCTGATTATTAGAACAATAACATTCAACACTCTTTTATAAGTAGTTAAGAATTAAATTGGTTTGTTTTTGTGTATTGAAGATATGTTTTACCTGTAAAGTTGAGTCCACTCCAATAACATTTTGCGTGTGTGTTAAATTTACCAGTACAATTTATTTGAATTATCTGGTGGACAACAGATTACGTCTGTTGCAACGTGCTGTGCAACGACAATATTTGTGTCTGATTTTGTGTGTCAGAGCATCTAAATTACCGCACAGGCACACCACATACAGCCTGCACAACGCAAATTTGCATTGATGTGGACCCAGCTTAAAATGAAACCATTCTGCAAAACTTGTGTAAATACTTGTGTAATAATTACTTTGTAATAAACTTTATGTTCTTTGATTATGATACAGTTTTGTTGAAAATAATATGTAATTTGTTTCGACATAACCTATAACATTTAAAGCAGTTAAATTAAAGAACATTTAGAAAACTCAGTTTGTTTTAATAGTTTTTCTCACTGTATATAATTGAAATTAAATTTTAAATGTAATTTTTCGCAATGTATATAATTAGTTTTTTTACTGTATATAATTCAAATTAAATTTAAAATGATAAATATATCAAAGGGCTTCACATACTATTGTACTAATAGAAAAAGAAAATCTTGGGATGTTTAAAACAATTTTATTATGTGCCATAATTTTCTAAAAGGTTGATACATTTGGGAAATCATTAATGAAAACTTTGACGCCGTGGAAAACAATCTTTTTTTGTTCTGCTATCCACTCAAACACAACAGCAATTACACCATTGTCTCCAGAAGAAAAAGTTCCCTGTAAATATCCCATTTATTAATTATTAAGTAAAAGGATGACCAGCAATAATGTTCCAATGAAAAATAAAATTAAACAGTTGTTCATTTGAAAATTAAAGAAAAACCTAAATAGGAAGTTCGTATACAAAAATGTGACGTTTACTAGCGGCATCTCTTATTTATAAATATAACTATACGGAGACAGCGGAAGATAAATATTACAGATTTCTTTAATATGCCAGTTTTAAAGGAATCTATCATTTTAAATATAGTTTACTTAATTTACAATATATTTTAATAGTTACAGATTACTTTAATCAGATTTACTCAATCCGAATTAGGATGGAAAATGAGAATTATGGAAATACATGTAACATACATCAACTAAAACGTATACAAAATTCGTTGGATAAAAACGTTCAAGGACAATTAATCAAAATCGTTATTAAAATGCACAAAAATCAATTGCTACTGTGATAAAAAAAAATCTAGCTCATGTTATATAAATTGTTATATACAAATTATATATTTTAATATACACTACACGGCATAAAAATATTTACACACCCTAATTTTTAAGGCTTTATCACAAATATGGCGAAGATTAAAAAAAATATTTGTTAATATAACAAGAAATAACCTAACATAGGAAAACAGTTTATTTGAAAATATCAATTAAATTAATAATATCTTTAACAACAGCGTTTGAAATATTAAAAAACATATTTGCACATCGCCAAGTATCAGTAGCACCAGGTGCGTAGGTTAATTAAAAGTTATTAGAATTAAAAAAAAAACACGTTCAATTGGGGAGAAAGTTAAAAAGTGGTTTATTTAAAGTATGCGCCATCGCTAGCTCCACATTTTCCCATCTCTCCAGAAAAGAAGTGTTTCTGGAAGGACATCTTCCACAAAAACCATAATTTTTTGAGGTGGTGCAGTCATCAAGCCATTTTTCGACAGCTCCGTAATTGTTGAAGTGTGTCATGGAAAATGCGTGTGTAATCGATGAAAACAAGTGGTAAGCCATAATAGAAATATGACATGAGACAGATATGACATAAAAGATTATAATAATAATAATCGTCTTTATTTGGAAATGCATCAATACATAGAATAAGTGCATTGCATAGATCGCATAAGGCGGCAAATGCTACTCTTACACTCAACCGCCGAACGCTTTACATTAAAGAGGTTTTAGGGTAGGAAAAACAAACAAAACAACGACCTAACCAAGTTACAATTCTAACAGAAAAAAAAACAATTTCTAAAGCGAAAGAAACGATCACAAAAAACTGTTCATTCCTGCAAAAATATTCCCTTCAATTGAAGCCCGATGGAGGTGACACTCAAAGATTTCAATTTATTACTAACGCTGTTGTATAATTTAGTACTACAATAAGAAAAACTACTCTGGAAAAGCGAAAACTTATACCGGGGAACTGATAAAACTGAGACCTGCCTGATGCTCACACTGTGAATCTCACCACGAAAAACCAATTTGTCCCCTCAAGTATACCGGCTTAGAACATATTATTAGTTTATGCAGGAAAACGAGATAGTAGTATTTCAAAATAATTCAATATTTAGCCAGGCTAATTCTTTATACTTATGTGAGACATGATCAAACTTCCTAATTCCACAAATGAATCTGGCTAGATTATTTTGTGCTATATGTAACTTATGCTTAGTAAAACAATCTAAACAACGATAATATACCATACTACAATAGCTGAAGATTGGCAAAAATAACACTTCGCAAAGTTTTTTTTTCTCAATTTAAAGTTAATTAGATACCGATTAGCATACCATGTTCTGATTTTAAGATAGACTTTCAGTAACATATTCTTTACATGGCTGGTAAACCCCAACCTTTCGTCAATTGTAAGTCCCAATATCGTTGGTTCTGAAGAGAACTGCAAATCATGAGAACCGATGTTAATCTTTAATACATTTCTGATACGATTTCTAACATTATTGGAACAAAATAATACAACACTTGATTTACTTTCATTTATTGATAAGTTGTGATTGGCGGAATATGCACAAAGACTGCGAATATCGGCATTCAAAGCCGCAGCCACCAGATCAGGTCTAAGTGGAGAAAAAGAATGAACAAGTTGGGTTTCATCAGCAAAGGAACGAATAACTGAAAGATTGATACAGGAAGGGAGATCAGCCGTGTATATTAGAAATAACAATGGTCCCAGGACAGACCCCTGCAGTATGCCGGACTGAATCAGCTGAAATTCAGAATGGAGCCCCTCCAACTTTGTACATTGACCCCTACCATGCAAGTATGATCGAAAGAAATGCTGAACATTAGTGGAAAAACCAAAATAATTCAATTTCGCATACAAAAGTGCATGATTTATCTTATCAAAAGCTTTTGAGTAATCTATAGAAACCAAAGCTACTGCCATTCCCTTGTCCAAATTTAACGAAGCTGTGTTTGTACTATGCGAGGCTCGAAACCCTGACTGTCCAGCGGGGAGTATTCTAGCGTTATCCAGAAAACTAATCATTTGACATTTTACAACTCGCTCTAATATTTTTGACATTATGGGCAATAGGCTTATTGGTCTTAAGTCTGAGGGGGCAAGTGGGCGAGTAACTTTGGGAATCGGAACAACGACAGCCTGGCTCCATTTTATTGGAAAGTAATTACTTTCCAAACACCTATTAACTATATATACTATATGTAGTAGGACAACCCACAAATATATTTTTATCATAGACAATGTAATGCCGTCAACCCCAGAAGCGTTTGCTTTAATACCTTTTATTATATCTGAAAAGGGTCGCAGGCACAACAAATGTAAAATCAAAGGTAGGCTTATCTACATCCAACCTATTACTGTAATAGAAGTTTAAAATGTCTTGGTTAACATTTGCAGTATGAAAAACAGACATAAAATAGTCGTTAATCAAAGATGGATCGCGAATACCTGATGGAAGTTCAGACGTAATCGACTTCTTAATATTCAGTGTTGTAATCTCGGACCAAAGTTTTCTTGAATGGTTATTTTGTTCAAGATAAGCTAGATAAGCTTTTTTTTCTCTTCGAATCGAAGAGAAAGTCAAATTACGAATATTCTGATTGTACCTATATCTCTCCGGTGACGGACTTAGCCTGTAATCAGTATATGCTCTCCTTCTTTCCTTTCCTTAATGATCTCTTTAAGTGCCCTGGGCTTACACGTACTGACTTAAAAGGAGCATGAACATTGAACAACGAAATTATTTTATTTGAAAGGTATTCCACTTTATCGTCTATAGAATTAATATTATATGTCTGATCAAAATTACTTGATAATAACTCCAACAGGAACAGATCTACATCAAAATCGGCAAAATTTCGAAAAGTTATTACTTTCTGCCTAAATATACCATTTAGAATCTCCAATTTACAAGTGATCATTTTATGGTCAGTAATATTTGGAGCTTCCAACACGAGTATTTCACTAAACAGCTTAAACAGATTAGACTGCGAACCGAACCGACCTTTGTTTCCAGCGACATCTCTTAAAAAATTAAAGAACTATTAACCGCCACACCTGGTAATTTTTATAAAAATCAATTTCCATTGATACCTTACCCACACTGTTTCGTGCGTCAAAAGTTACTTCCATTAGTTACTTCCAGTTCTTAATTGTGACTTCACTGATATTTCTGTCTAGAATGTTCCATAAATTTTCTATGGGATTAAGGTCCGGTGACTAAGATGACACACTTCTAGGTGCATTATAGGGGAGCCACTCCTTGGTTATATATAAGCTGTATTATCGGATCGTTATCTTGTTGAAAATAGAAAGTCCTTTTCAACCCGAATTTCACAGCACTGTCTCATCGGTTACCTCGCAACACCTCCACATAAGTCCAGCCTGAAATATTACCGTTTATAATGTAAAGATTTCCCACTCCACTGTAAAACATGCATCCCCAAACCATAATATGGCCATCATCGTGCTTAACTGAATTTAGTACGATCCCTTAATTAAGTCTAGTATTCTTTCTCCGGCATAATGTTTAAATGTTGGCTAGCTTAAAAACAAATTTGCTCTGCCGGAAAAGAATAATGTGCTTATAGTCTGAATGATTATGGCGTTTTCATATATTTTTTTCTTGTTTTGGGTTTTTCACCACGATCTAAAACTCAAAAAAATATCAAAAATATCTGTTTTTGAACTGGGTAAAAAGAATCACTGGGTAAAAAAAACAAAAAAACAAAAATCAATTTTCCCGGAAAAAGCGCTTAAACGATGGACAAATAGAGATTAAAACTGTCGCAGGTAGCTCGGTCCTGTTGAAACCAAGTGTTCTGAATGTATCCATCAAATTCTTGAAGAGAAGTGAAAAAAGTTTGAAGCATATCGAAATAAAGTAGAGAATTCACCTTTACTGCGCGGGCAAGATGGTCTTCGAAGAAACGGGCCGATTATTCCGGATGCAGCCCAAACTGTAATCTTCGAGCTATGCAGAGACCTTTCATGTTTCTCTTTAGGGTTTTCGCCATGCCAGTACAGACTGAGGAAATGAGCCTAATCAGAGAATAAAATGTTGTCGACCACTGGAAATTAGTTCATCGTTTCGTTAGCGAATATAATTCTATCAGCGGAGTCCGTCGGCTTCAATTCTAAGCACCGACGATGTCATCACATTTAAGGCAGTTACGCGCTGTAGAGTCGATATGTTCGATTGTTTGTGCACGGAGAGTGAGAGCCTCTCTAAATGTTTTCATCGGTTCTCGCTGACCTTCGACGGCCGGGGACACGTTTATTTAACGTTAAAACCAATTCCCTTAAACTTATTAACCCATTGATTTCACTGGGGAACAATTTGAAAAATAATTTCTGTTGAGTTCGATATTTAAGCTGTTTTATACGCAAAATTGACATGCTAATTCCAAAACTTTACTTAGTTTTCTTTCTATCACGTCAAGTTTTTTCTCTACAGTTGTTGCGCATCCGACTAAGCTTGGCGAATCACAGAAGTCACTACTGCTCTCCTACCGACGAACCTTCTTCGACCTAGGAGTGGGGGCGTGAGTGACGTTGCGTCATCCAAAACTAGTTCGGTCAGTTATGCATGAGATGCTAAAGTACGCGGGTCTGTGTCGCTCTGATATAGTGAAGTCAAAGTATACATACACAACTACACATTTTCGTTATGTCTACCTCTGGTAGTTCTCGTCGTAAGTGCTTAAACAGCCCTGATTCATTTTGTTATATATGTCGCAGATTTACCATCCCCATTCAACGGACTAATATTAGTACATTTGTCAGGCAAGCCTGTTTTGCTTATATTAAAGTGAAAATAGGTGACCAAGATAAATCATGGACCCCTTATAAAGTGTGCAAGCAGTGTATAGAGAGTTTACGAATGTGGACGAAGAGAACACGTAATAAAATTTCGTTCGGTATACCAATGGTTTGGCGAGAGCTCAAAGATCACTTAAGTGATTGCTACTTTTGCATAGTGAAAACATCAGGATTCAACAAGAAAAACAAACAAAATTGAGTACCCTAGTTTACCGCCAGCTATACGCCCTGTGCCCCATTCGGCTGAAATTCCAGTGCCAGTTTTTCAAGGATTACCTTCTTTAGAAATACAAGAATGTGAATCAAGTGAAGATTGAAGTGGCTCCACCGATGAAGAATTCAAAGTTTCCAATGGCAAAGTAACATAACCTCAAAATTTACTTCCACACAAGAAACGGTCCGAATAAAAACATTTTAATGCACTTTGCGGATTACGAAACTGTGACAGAAATTGCTTATTAAACTTGTAAAGAGAAGAAAATGACTAACAAAAATTCTCTTATGAGAATTTCAATGGACATTTTCTTTATTTGGAAGAAACTTTGGTTCGATAAACACCGCCCATCACTGACGTCAGCACTTAGAATGTCTATTCGGTCCTCAAATGTTAATGTGACATTATTTCTATTCATATATTGCAGTAAATTAATCTTCACTATTGAAATCGTTCAAAACAATCACTTTGCAACCACTCAAAGTCGAAAAGCTCGATGTCGAAAATCACCTGACTATTGAGAATGGGGCAGCGCCCAAAATATGACGTTATAAATGCGTTTAATCTCCGGATTACTAGAGAAGGGATGAATTGCTGTCTTTATTTTTCGCACGCGATAGTAAAGAAAACAGTAGCGGCACAAATTGTCTGTACCCAAACCACGTGTTCTTTAATCGATGCGCTTCGGCAACCCAAGACCTATTTCGTTACCGCGAATGACATTATGGATGTTAGACTATCGATGTCGCAAGAAGCGTGATCATAGACAGAACACAGAGTAAATGAATATAAAATCTGAAAATATTTTATCCTCTTCTTGTTTTAATTTTTAGGTAGGGCACGTGCCCACGTGCCCTTATGGACCAACCGCTACTGATTAAAAGGATTAAAATTTGAGTCCGTTGAAGCTGTAAAAGAGAAAGCGGAACGCGTTCTGAAGGAGCTGACAGAAGAGGACTTCCAGCACTGCTTCGGACAATGGAAGATTCACCTGGAGCGTTGTAGGGATAGAGGAGAGGTGTATATTGAAGGTGATAATAAGTAGATATGTATAAAATCACAATAAAATGCTTTACAGCGTCAGTCTCGTTATTTAATAGTCATACCTCGTATTATAGCATTATAATAAGCATGCAAGAATAAAAACTAGACACGCATCGAAAATTAAATTTCACGTATCTGAGACCTATACATTATATAAATATTGCATTTCTAGATTTGCGGCTTGTTGCAAAACCTTCCACCGAATAATAACACTGATTATTTTCTTGAATTAATCATTATTGAAAATTTTCCATGCTTGTTTTATTTTAAGTATTCAAAACCGTAAATAGTTTTTGCTCACTATATGACGTTTTACATTACCTAACTGCACTTGCCCAATTGTTGATTTACAATTCTCATTTTTAATGAATGATTGTGATAACAATTTTGTTTTCTCGTTCACTTGATCACTATTCACCATTTCCTTTTGTTCTCTTTTATCCGAAATAACACTGTAGCAATTACAACAAGACATTTTCATATTTCAAGACACTTTATACGATTAGAAGTTATTTTAAAGCCATTACAGGAAACAATAAAAATAAAGATATCTCGGCGAGAATTAATTCAAGACTGGATTTATCTTATTGACTGAATCTTGTATCAAGACTTGTTAAAAATATTCCGTTTGACCTGAAACATATAAACAAATATGTTTTTTGTTATAAAATGATTAATAACAATTACTTAACAACTTTTTGTGAATTTGTATACACTCTAGTTCAAAAATACTTTAACCAGTCATTTTAAAAATTGATTGTTAGTTTCTTTATATAATTATACTCTATATGAACCTAAATTTGCTGTAATATCATTGTTTTTTTTGCAAAAGAGTTATAAAAAATGGCAAAAAATTATGTTCTTTTGTTTAAAAGCTCTAAAAAAATACCATTTTCAATTTCTTTTAGGTAGTTAGGTTTATATAGAAAAAAGACATGTTATTAAAGTAAATTTAAAGCCCTATTGACTTCAGATGAAAACTGTGGCCTAAAGGCTACGTCTGATGATGACCTCCGATGGATGGCAGCTGATTTTCCGAGGAAATACTTCAAAAAAATTACAATATTTATTTGAAAATATATATAAAATATCGGTTTCAGAAGTACATAGTAAAAGTACAAGTACATCGGTATACTAAACTTGAAGAGATTTACCACTAAACACCAAAACGCTTTTTTTGAACTGCTCGACGCACGTTTCGCTAACCATGTTAGCATCATCAGGAGATGATTTAATCTCTTAATCTTAATCTTTTTGAGATTAAATCATCTCCTGATGATGCTAATATGGTTAGCGAAACGTGCATCGAGCAGTTCAAAAAAAGCGTTTTGGTATTTAGTGGTAAATCTCTTCAAGTTTAGTATTTCACACCAAAGGTTCCAACAGAAGAATTGATACATCGGTATACATAAGTTTCAATACATTATATACATTCCTTTCTTGCCAAATAAATTCATGCATTCCTTTCTACCCCTCCTACCAAATTTTCTACAGCGCAACCAAATATTAAAAACTCTTTGGACCACTCTGTACCTTCTTATTGTATTTACAAATTAAAATTAAAAAAAAAATTGGTTAATTTTATAATGATTTGCAGTAAATCCGTAAAAATCAAAGAGTGCAAATACCTTTTTGCCTACTGTATATAGGGGAGAGTTGCCTATTTTGAACCCACACCTAAATTGAACCACCCAGGTATTTTCTACATTTTGCAACCTGGAGCCATCTTGCAATGAGAGTACAAAGCCTATCGAGAATTATCTCGCTCTACCGAATTTCAAAGGAATCGGCATTCAACACTATGCACGTGTTTGTGTTTTACGAATGTTTCTTGTAGTTTTTCTTGGGTTTTCCTAAAGTGATTTTTTTTATATTAGTGCCGGTAAGTAGTTTATATATTGTACGTATTAGGGATACACTATTAGCAGCATTCTCGCCCATTTTAAATATTGAATTATTAGTTTTAAATAAATGAGGTTAATTGTAAACGAATTGATCCGTGGTTCCCAAATTGAACCCATTTACGTTTCGGAAATTGAACCGGTTGAATTTATGATGCTTGTTTCAGGCAAACCTTGAAAATGCCAAAGAGAGATAAATATGGCCTTTGGACGGAAGTTAACATGGCCATGGCCAATAGGACATAAAAAAAGGAAAGTGTAGGATTGAACGAATGCACCCGGCGGTACAATTAATAAATCTACCCTTTTAAGACGCATCGAATGAAACTGAAAACGCACTAGTTCAGCACATTATTCAATTTGAAAAAATGCTTTATGGTTTTTGCTATAAGAGATATACGACGTCTTGCATTTCAAATAGCGGAAAAACACCAACTACGGCATTCATTTAATAAAGAGAACAATGTTGCACAAAAAGTTGAACAAAAAGAAATAGTTTTATGCATTTATGCGTAGACACCCGAACTTATCAGTACGTCACGTAAGTGCCAAGCGAGTGGAATTGCCAGCAGGGAAAGAGATTTAAGCACCATAATGGTTTGTTGCTGCAATGGCGCTAGTTTTTATATTCCGCCTATGATTATCTTTCAACAAAAGAGATTTGCTCCTGAACTTGCACGAGAAGTTCCAACAGGAAGTATAGTTGAAATATCTGACACTGGATACATAAATAGCGACCTTTTCCTTAAGTGGCTGAAACATTTTCACCATGTGGTTTAGACAAGTCCAGATAAGCCAGTAATTATGTTACTAGATGACCATTCTACACAGCAAAAATCTTGTAGCTCTAGATTTTACTCGTCAGCGTTCCATTCATATTTTGCAACTACCTGGTCATACTACCCACCGTTTACAGCCGTTAGATGTTGGTTTTTTTAAACCCATGCAAAACTATTACGCCCAGGAGCAAGATTCGTGGCTACGAGCACACGTTGGCCAACTGATAACAGTTTATAACGTGTCCGAATTATTGAGTAGGGTATATGGAAAAGCTGCTACTGTCAGTATTGCGAAAAACGCTTTTAAAGGAGCTAGAATTTGACCAGTCAACCGTAATAAGTTCGAAGACCACTTATTTGCCCCATCAACAGAGAATGGTAATATCTCTTCAGAGCCACCTGCCGAACCTGAGGCGGACACAGAGGATATACCACTTCACAATCAACCCACCATTTCTTCTAATGGTGCTTCACAGCGAGTTGATTCTGCTTGTTTGTCTTTAGTCACGGTTCATTTCAAAAAAGTATTTGGAGAAATCACTCCAGAGAAACTTAATCAAAGTCTGAATGAGCTAGCACCTGTTCCTGAAACAAGTAAGCGTAAGCGTAAGAATAAAACAACAGCTTCTGCACTATTACAGTATGCGCCCCTTACAAAGAAGATCTTAAGGAAAAAAAAGAAAAAATACAGAGAAAGAGCAATCAAAAACCAGAAACAGTAATGCGAAGAAAGACGCCAGTAGAAAAAGCAACTATGAATATATTTTCCGGCAATGAAAAAAAACCCAAAAATACAAATGAGAAATCCATCACCAAGCTCAAGTGATTCAGAAGATAGCACGGATGATAAAAACAGTAACGAGTTGTGTTTGTACTGCAGCGACCTCTACTTTAATTCTAAACCAAATGAAGGTTGGGCTAGATGCCAGGCGTGTTGTCGGTCGTCACAGGAAGAGTGTGCCGGTATTGAAGAAAACGAAGAGTTTATTTGCGAATTTTGTTTAAGTACCGCTTAGACCGACCAGCTCTTAATCCTTAAAAGTTGAAACTAAAGTCCCTTAATTGGTTTTTTTGTTTTTTTTTACTTGTTTAGAGTTTATATTTTATTTGTTTATTTTTTTATACTACCAAAGCAACGTTTAGTTAAAATAAAACATATATATTTAACTGCATTTTATTTCAATTAGGTACCTACTTACCGGTGCAATGGGGAAAAAGTGTTTTAGTATATGATTCAATTTAGAAATTAGGTGGTTCATTTTTGGTACCGGTTGCGTAAATTGAACCGATAGCAGGGTTTTTAAAAAAAGCTGACATTTAACATGACATGCTTAAATATTTTTGTAATCATTGAAAGATTCGCTACAGTTTGGTGAATAGGTGTCTAATTCATTAAATAAAATAATCGTTCGTACTTGGATATTGCAGCAGATTTTCGAAAAATGGTTCAATATAGGCAACGCTTCCTTATATCATCATCATCATCATCATCAGCCTGTATCGATCCACTGCAGGATGAAGGCCTCTTCAGCATGCTTCCAACTTTCACGGTACTGGACTTTCCTCTGCCTCTCGGCTCCAATATACTTAACGATGTCACAGACTTTTGTCTGTTCTCTGACCCATGCGCAGGACTTTCTGTCTCGTCTTGGAATGCCAAGCATACACCTTTCCATTCCCCTCTGTGCCACCTGAAGTTTTTGAATTGATTGCGATGTGAGTGTCCAGGTTTCACTTCCGTATGTCATAACGGGTAGAATGCACTGATCAAAGACTTTTCCTTTCAGGCGGCAAAGTGGGAGTCTGCTCTTAAACACTATGTTGAGCCTACCAAATGCCTGTCAGCCACATTTAACACGCCGTTCCACCTCCCGGGCGGTATTCCCCTCCATGGAAATCCTCTGCCCAAGATATATAAAGGTGTCTACAATCTCTAAATCCCTTCCTAAAACTGAAATTCTTCTGTCCTGAGCGAAGTTATTGAACATAATCCGACTCTATTTCAGGTTTATTTTCCTGAAGCCAAATGGTTCGCGAGCCCTTTGCAGTTCTTATATGCGTCTTTGCAGCTCCTCTGGGTCTTGTAAAATGAGAATAATATAATCTGCAAATCTAAGATGGTTTAAGTTTGCACCATTGATATTTACACCAACCTGTTCCCAATCCAGTTTACGAAATACTTCTTCAAGGCCAGCCGAGAAAAGAATAGCCGATATTGCGTCACCCTGCCATACACCTCGTTCCACATTAAATCCCACTTCAAGATCATCAAGGTGAATTGTGGCTGTAGCTCCATCATATATCGATTCTAATAGGTTTACATAGGCTCTCTCTACACCTTAGCTAAGCAGTGCATCCATTATCGCATGCTTTGAGATGGAATAAAATGCTTTTTCGTAGTCGATAAAAGCCAAGCACAGTGGCATGGTGTATTCGTTGTGCCTATCTATGACCTGCTGTACAACCTGGATGTGATCCATTGTACCGAATCTACTTCTGAATCCTGCTTGTTCTCTTGGTTGTGCGTCATTCAGTTTTTTTAATATTCTTTTAGAAATTATCGTTGCTCATGATGTAGTCAATTTCGCTTGTGAGCCCAGATGGACTTTTCCATGTCCATTTTCTGCTGATATTTTTCTTATAGAATGAATTCATAATATATAGTTCTTGTCCTTCAGCAAAGTCAACCAACCTGTCACCTCTATTGTCTCGCTCACCAGTTCCATATGGGCTAGTTGCATTTTCGTCAGTTCTTGTTCCAATTCTGACATTAAAATCACCCATCAGGATTTTGTACCTACATTTCTCCTTGTATAAAAGCTGGGCCACATCATCGTACATCGTTCGTACTTGGATATTGCAGCAGATTTTCGAAAAATGGTTCAATATAGGCGACTCTTCCTTATATACATACATACATATATATATATATATATATATTATTATTTATTATTCACGTATGGGCCCTGGTGGACCACGCGAAGTACAATTAGAGGCGTTTGTTGTTGTTAGCCTTCCTTTGTGCCCATACTGATTTCATTCTTTCGCTATGAGCTTGTTTCCTTTCGTCAGACCAAGTTGTTCCAGTCTTCCTACATTTTTCTCTCTGGCCAACCTTCCAAACATTAACCTTGTGTCTGAAACAGCCTCTATCCTGAATTTCACTTTGTGTAATATTTGCTGATCTTAGGTCCTCTTTAATTGCAGCAATCCATTTAATTATTTCCACTTTAGCTTTACTCCTATTTTCATAAAATTCGACCATTTGTCTAGTTAACCTACTCGGATTCATCCGTTTTATGTGTCCGTAAAACTTAAGTCTTCGTTTTCTCATATCGCTATGTATATCTGTGTATTGTTTGATTTCTTGGTTTTCTCGAAGTCGGTATGTTGTGCTATTTATTTGTTTGGGACCTAGGATTTTTCTTATGATTTTTCTTTCCTTCTTTTCAATGTCCTCGATGTCCCTCTTTCTATTCAAAATGAGCGTTTCCGCAGCATATAGGCATTCTGGCTTAATAACTGTGTTGTAATGTCTCAGTTTTGTGTTTTTAGATAGGCATTTTTTGTTGTAAATGTTTTGTGTAAGTCTCAATGCCGTTTCCATTTTTTGACATCTACCCTTATTGGCCGCTTTTTCCAACCCATTTTCCATGATGATATATATATATATATATATATATATATATATATATATATATATATATATATATATATATATATATTATATATATATATATATATATATATATATATATATATATATATATATATATATATATATATATATATATATATTACACGCATCTGAGGACAATGCATTATATGAATATTGCATTTTTAGATTTGCAGCTTGTTGCAAAAATCTCCCACTAAATAAAAACACTGATTATTTTCCTGAATTAATTATTATTGAAAATTTTCCATGTGTGTTTTATTTTATGTATTCAAAACTGTAAACAGTTTTTGCTCACTATTATAACGTTTTACATTACCTAACTGCACTTGCCCAATTGTTGATTTACAATTCTCATTTTTAATGAATGATTGTGATAACAATCTTGTTTTCTCGTTCACTTGATCACTATTCACCATTTCCTTTTGTTATCTTTTATTCAAAATAACACTGTAGCAATTACAACAAGACATTTTCATATTTCAAGACACTTTATACGATTAAAAGGTATTTCAAATCATTACAGGAAGCAGTAAAAATAAAAATATCTCGGCGAGAATTATTCAAGATTGGATTTATCTTATTGACTGAATCTTGTATCAAGACTTATTAAAATTATTCCGTTTGACTTGAAACATATAAATAAATATGTTTTTTGTTATAATTTGATTAATAAACAGTTAATTTCGTGTAAAGAACACGAATTAGAATTGTTTATTTCGTTCCTTGCTAATTTTGCTGCTAATTTCAAAATCGCAAGGATTTATTAATATTTACGATAGAATATGGTATTGAGTTGAATCAATAGTTCGTCCTGTTTTGGCACTAGATGATCATATCGTCAAACTGAAGTGTTATCTACTTAACACGTGCAAAATTTTGATGTTTGACAGAAGAGATTTCAGCGAGTACCTGGGAAAAAAATATGCATTTTATAAGGAGCATTTTCGATATATTTGGTTGTCGAAGTTATTGTGGTTTTTAATCATTACATTGCACTTATCTCAGCTTAAACAAAAATTATTTAATCGAAATATAAACCATTACAATCAAACACACTTTTTACAACGAGAAACATTGTTTATTTATACCAGTTGCCTAAAATTCCGGAGTCCTGAAAGCGACGAAGTCAATGAAGGCAATTTTGCATCATCTTGATTTTTAAAAACATTTTTCGCGCAGGGAGTTGTCGAGATGCTTGAAAAAGTTCTAGTCGCTAGACGCGAGGCCAGGCTAGTATGGTGGATGGTCAAGAGTTTCGTAACCCAACTCATGCAGCTTTTGTCGCGAGATCATTGAAACGTGTGACCAAAGCGTTGTAATGGAGGAGAAATGGTCCCTACCTATTGACCTATGCCGGACACATGCGCTGCAGTTTTCGATGTTTCATAGAACCCTACAACATTACACATTAAAATAAAAAAATAATTTAGATGCTATACCAACAACACTTTTTTTTTAATGCAAGCTTCTTTTAGAATTTTTCAAATAACGAATTAAAAAAAAACCTTTAATTTGGCAAACGATACACCAAACACCCTGTATAATTATGAATAAAGTAATTGTTTATATTCAGACTAATACCATGTTTACTTTTTAAACGCTCGGTATATTCATTCAGAAAAATTAATATTGTCTTAGAAGCACCGCAAAAATGAGTTTTAAATAAAATATATTAATGACTTATTTTATTCGCCATCACTGTATTTATCAATTGGTGAAAATTGATACAAATACGGCCTGAAGAGCGTCATAGTAGGTCATTTTCCATTCACCCACCCTGGAGAATGGGGAATAAAAACATCGGCGCTGGGTTACGTTACCAACCTACCGCTTTCGTATCGCATCGCCTTTGAACGAACAGCTGATTACGGCAAAGTTGATTCCCTCCACGTGCCTACACCCCACCGGCCCTAAAAAAAAGGAAGACAGAACGGGCCCGAATGCAACAAAACGAGATGGATAAAGAAGCGTCGTTTAACTGGGAGAGAGACGGACAACGCAAAGCAGCCGTCCTACTTAAGCTGTACGAGGGTGTTGTGCGCATGGGCGAGGATAAGTATCGATCCCATTTGAGTAGGGTGGTTGAGCACCCCATAGTTCAGTACGTGTCACAAGCGGATTCGACTTTTTTGCCGGTAAGGTAAATTTCGCAAAAATCACAGGCGAATATTTGTGAATTGTTTTTCTATTGCTTCGGTTTTTTTCCGCTAGTTTCTGTATACCTCATGATATTGACAAATTTGACTTAAGTCAGGTATGTATTCCATGAACTAAATGTGCCTTAATAATATTGATTTACAGATTCGATGTTATCTGATAATTACTAACATAACCTAATGTTTTTTTTAATACTTTTCGGGAATATATAGTTCTGATTTATTTAATTATGCCAGTTATCTATTACCTACTACTTAAATCAAAATGTATCGGAACTTGTCTCATAAAATGCAAACTGTGGATTTATTCGTTTTAAATTAATTTCGTTCTCACAACAGTTCACCTGTGCCCACCTTTTTCTCAATTATCGAAACATCTTTTCAAATACTCTCTTGAATCAATTCTTGTATTGGAACCTTCAGTGAAAGACACAGCTCGAAGACATTTACTACTTAACACCAAATCACTTGTTTTACTCGACGTGCGTGTCGTTAACCATTTCAGGTACCATCATCAGGAGATGATTCAATCTTATACATCTGTATATATATATATATATATATATATATATATATATATATATATATATATATATATATATATATATATATATATATATATATATATATATATATATATATATATAGACAGGGCCCTAGTGAACCACGCGAAGTACAATTAGAGATGTTTGTTGGTGTTAGCCTTCCTTTGCTTCCATACTGATTTAATGCTTTCACTATGAGCTTCCGTCCTCTCGTCAGACCAAGTTGTTCCAGTCTTCCTACATTTTTCTCTGTGGCCAACCTCCCAAACTTTAACCTTGTGTCTGAAACGGTTTCTATCCTGAATTTCACTTTGTGTAATATTTGCTGGTCTTAGGTCCTCTTTAATTGCAGCAATCCATTTAATTATTTCTACTTTAGCTCTACTCCTATTTTCATAAAATTCGACTATTTGTGTAGTTAGCCTACTCGGATTCATCCGTTTTATGTGTCCGTAAAACTTAAGTCTTCTTTTTCTCATATCGCTATGTATATCTGTGTATTGTTTGATTTCTTGGTTTTCTCAAAGTCGATACGTTGTGCTATTTATTTGTTTGGGGCCCAAGATTTTTCTTATGATTTTTCTTTCCTTCTTTTCAATCTCCTCGATGTCTCTCTTTCTATTCAAAATGAGCGTTTCTGCCCGTATAGACATTCTGGCTTAATAACTGTGTTGTAATGTCTCAGGTTTGTGTTTTTAGATATGCTTTTTTTGTTGTAAATATTTTGTGTAAGTCTCAATGCAGTTTCCATTTTTTGACATGCACTATTTTACCCAAATATTGAAATTGAGAGACTCGTCTGATGTTACCATATTTTGTTTTTAGAAACGCTGTTCTTAGTCTGTTGCAGGTCTTGTATTGTGTATTTTTGGAGTTCTACCATTTCTGCTGTTTCTTTAGGATTTAAATCTGTTTTTGTGCCGCTGATATATTTTGAGCTAAAATTGCTAAAATTGCAAAATTGAAATTATCTCCCCCAGTTGAATAGGCTGGTCAATATACAAGGCCGATTTTTTTACACGCCACTCCTGTATTACTTTTTCTAAAACGCAGTTAAATAAGAGTGGTGAGAGTCCATCCCTTCGTCTCACTCTAGTTTTTAATTTCGAAAGGCTCTGAAATGTTACCCAAGAATTTAACTTTTGACCTTGTGTTAGCGTTGCTTTAATAATTCCCCGCGTTTTCAGATCTAGTTCTTGTTCTTTCAAGATTTGGAATAAAGATTCGCCGTCAATAGAATCATATTCTTTTTTGAAATCCACAAATGTACAGACGAGATTTTTATTGTATAGTTTTTGATGTCTTAGGATCAACTTTAGATTCAGGATTCCATCTTCACCAGAAGCTTTGTTATTTTTAAGTCGTTTGATGTGCCTAATCATTTTAGCTTTATTCGGTGGTAATGAATCTGGCTTTGTTTGTTTAGGGTCTGGTGTTGGTAATCTGTTTAAGGGCTCAAGACAGTTTAGTAGTTGTTCCAAATATTTGGAAGTTTTTTGCAATTTTCTTGGTTATTTAGAGCTAATTGTTCGTTTTCCTTTCGGAAGCAAAGACTGGGGTTGATAGCCTGTTAATTTAGTTTTAAATGTTTTGTAAAAATTTCAGGTGTTATTTTTTTGGAAATCTTTTTCTATTTTATTAAGTTGATTGTTTCATATTTTCTTTCAGTTTGTCTAATTTGCTTCGATGTTTCTTTTCTGACTTTCAAAAAGATGTTATAGTTTATTTCTCTTTTTTGTCTGTTCCATATATATATATATATATATATATATATATATATATATATATATATATATATATATATATATATATATATATATATATATTATTATTCTTTTACTTTTTGGGACTTTCGGTTAGTATAAATAAGTTTTAATTTTTGATTGTTTTATTTACGTTTCGGTTTTACAACGAACCATCATCAGATTGCTTCAATATTAATTAAACAATTAATTTTTTGAATTTTTTAACTAAAATTTTTAAAATTTTATAAAAAACTGACACACATATTAGTTAAAAAATTCAAAAAATTAATTGTTTAATTGATATTGAAGTATTCTGATGATGGTTCGTTGTAGAACCGAAACATAAAGAAAACAATAAAAAATTAAAACTTATTTACACTGACCGAAAGTCCCAAAAAATAAAAAAATAATAATAATACTAAACGGTCACGAAAATATATGTAATAATATATATATATATATATATATATATATATATATATATATATATATATATATATATATATATATATATATATATATATATATATATATATATATATATGCAAATATATGTATATATATATATATATATATATATATATATATATATATATATATATATATATATATATATATATATATGCAAATATATGTATATATATATATATATATATATATATATATATATATATATATATATATATATATATATACATAGTGGCGCTCAAAAAGTTTTTGAGCAGAACTTTGACTTTTCTACGTTTCAGGATATCACTACTGTGCTCGGATTTGTGTTTAGGGTCGTTTTCTTTCTGAAAGTACCACTTAACTGGCGGGTTTTGTTTAACCTATGGTAGTATATGAGTCATCAATATATCACCATACATGAGTCGACCGATACTGCCTTAATTTCGAACTATAGGCCCAACTGCATGGCGTAAAAAACATTGTCACCCCCAAACTATCACATTGTCACCTCCATGTTATAAAAATTGCTTTCATTACTCTACAAAACATTAACCACACTGAACTTGTCCGTGATTTGTACCGTTTTACAAACGCAAAACTTCCTTCCTATTTTTCGCAGATATCAAGGTTTGTTTGCTGGTCTACGGCCCTGTAAAGCAATGATTGTTAAACGCCATTTGACAGTGGAAACGTGAATGTTTATGCCGTAATTTTCTTGCAAATCATTTCTTATTGCTACTGCCGGCAGGATACGATCTACATTACCAATAGTTTTTTTTTTTTGAATGACCACTTCAAGGCTTATTTTCAATACTCTTCCGATTAATTCTTCTATTGGAACCTTTGGTGTAAAACACTAAACTTGAAGAGATTCACCATTAAACACCAAAACACTTTTTTGAACTGCTCGACGCACGTTTCGCTAACCATGTTAGCATCATCAGGAGATGATTTAATCTCTAGAGATTAAATCATCTCCTGATGATGCGTGTTTTGGTGTTTAGTAGTGAATCTCTTCAAGTTTACTCTTCCGATTGTTAAACACGTTATTGATGTACTAACCAGCAGCCGAAACGCGTTAAAAGTATAAGCAATTTCTGTTTGCGTTGTTCCTTGGTTTAGTGCATTTATTACCGTTTTTTTAAGCCACTAGAATATTCTTTGCATTTGGGCATATAAAATAACCACAATAAGTTAATATAAACACTAATCGGAGCTCAATAGTAACTGATGCCTGCTACAATTAAAATCGAACTGATTGTCAAAATACTGTTGAACTTACTATACTGGTGTCATATGTCTGCGGTGGCGCCAGATGTAAACAAAGAAGGTGCAACCTGATACCTGTAAATAACTACAGTAATATTGTTCTCATAAATATTATAAAGCGGTTTCATTTTAAAAGTACCCACCCTAATTATTTCTTTTGGCAATGAAAATTAACTCTAGAAAAAACTCGTCAATTTGGATATGGAGGAGTAAGTTCAAAACCAATGCCCGCTATATTTTGTTTCATCTCCAGCTACCTGTATAGTCAATTTCAAAATATTTCGTTGCCTTTCGGCAAAATGTTAATTGCCCCAATACATATCAATAAAAATATTCCTAGTTTTTTAAAAGGCGCCAGAGCCGGAGTGATTTAATTTCTGAATTATTTTAGGAAAAAAAAAATTAAATTATGATTAAATTGTTATTATTATATATGACTAAAACATTGTTCATTGGTTTCTGTATGTTCAATTTATTAGTACCAGGTGTTCCATTAAGGATGGATCGCGGCCGTATCTTGAAAACTATTTATCCCACAGCTTTGGGGAAAAAAAATTGCACTAAAAATGATCATGAGAAATTCACCAAAAATATTTTTAAGCTTCTAAAATGACCGCAAGAGGGCGTGACGAGTTAAACATTTTTAAAAATCATGTTTTTGTGTATTTTCAACTGTTAACCGAGTAAGAAAAATTCTCAGTTATAATTACCAAACTGTCTCCTACAACTTTGTTTTATGACATTTTGTCGTAATTTCACGAATAGAGGGGCAAGGGGGAGTTTTACCTATTGAGATAAAAAGTCGTCCGTTTGCCTTAACCGATTTTCCTCAATTTGGATTCATTTAAAAGGCAATTGCTGGGACAATCAGATAATCTGGGAGATAAATTATTTAGTTTATAAATGAAACCGCGAGGTGGCGTTACATTCAACAATAGTTTTTTTGAAGTTTTGTTCAGTTTTTTCAAATGAAATGATACAGCTTTTACTACATGGCAAGAAAGGTAATTTAAAGAGGAATCGTCCAGTGAAAACCCGAAATCGATATCTCTGACATGTCAAGAGATATTACGATTTTTCTGAAAAAATCAGTTATTATTTCACTACTACCTGTATTAAGTTAAAAAAATATTAACTTAATGTTTGCCTTCCTTCACACTTTACCCAGGCTTAGGACTGGTCCAAATTCTTCGTGCCATATTAATTTGGAGCGTGTTTAAAGGCCAATGGGCCAACAACGAAGATAATAATAATAACAACAGTCAAATAAAATTAACAGTCTAATAATTAACAGAATCTGAACTTTAAAGCCTTTCTAAATGTTCAAAATGCCTTCCATCCTTAGAAATGCAAAGATTTATTTTTCGACGAATACTAAAAACGGCAGCTTTAATTTCCGCTCTTGAAATGCTGGTTATTGAATTTTGAATTTTTTCAATCATGTTTTCTCGTGTGGTAGGACGAGTTTGAAAAACAAGGTCTTTTAGTTTTCCCCACAAGTAAAAATCGAGGACTGTCAAATCCGGTGAGCGCGCCGGCCACGAAAATAAAGTACCCCGTCCTATCCAACGATTTGGAAACGAAGCATCCAAGAAGTTTCGAACCACCTGCGAGAAGTGGCCAGGGCATCCATCATGCTGGTACCACATTTGTCTTCTTGTTTCCAACGAAACATCTTCCATTAGTTCTGGCAGTCCATTTTGTAAAAAATTTAAATATGTTTCACTATTCAAATGACCATTAAAAATAAAGGGACCAATAATTTTGTCTCCCAAAACACCACACCATACGTTCACACTCCATCTATTTTGGTGGTTGATTTCTAACATTCAGTGTGGATTAGCAACTGCCCAGTAGTGCATATTATGTAAGTTAACGCCTCCATCACTGCTAAAAGTAGCTTCATCAGTCCATAGTATGCGTTTTAAGAATTGTTTATTTCCACTACACATATTTTTTAACCAGTGACAATAGTCTAACCGTCTGTCGAAATCGTTGTCCAAAAGGGCTTGGTGTAAGACAACATGATAGGGGTGCAGCTTGTTATCTCTTAAGATTCGATGAACGGATGTCTTGCTAACACCTAATTCTTCAGATATTTGTCTGATACTTAAATGGGGGTTGGTTTCGACATAAGCCAGAACATTTATGACATTATCTCCATTACGAATCAAACGTAACCTGGTGCGGACTGGATCTGGATGCACAATTCCTGTTTCTCGTAAGCGTCTTGCTGGACGTGTAAACACCTTCTTCGAATAATGCCTTCTTTCGGGATATTGACTTGCATATTGCCGCTCTGCAATACATGTATTTTCAAAACATTGGAAATACACCGCCAACATGTCATAGGCCTCGTTATTCGTAAAAGGCATTGTTAGATATTATTATAATAATTATTAATAATCAATAAATGCAATGTTAAAAATGTAATGTATTTCAAAACTGACAAGTTAGTTTGACTGTTTTTGTTTGTTTCCATGGTTCCCTTCTTATACTCTGTGTAATGTACCTAAGTACAGTAGTTTCATTCATCCATTCATTTAGTTTAAAAGAAAGAGTAGGTATATTTATTAATGACTGATTTCAATATTCTGTCAAGTAGTATTTAAGCATCACAAAAGAGAAAATGCAACAATAGGGGAAAGGCATTTTTTCCGCTTATGTAATTAAATTAGAAAATATTATCAAGGTCAGGATTAGATCATTTATGATGATTGATACTGAATAGATAATTTTATTTTTTAAATAAAATTGTTGCGGTTGCGATTGCGATTGCGACCTAAATATTAAGACCACTTTTTAAGTTAATATTACGGTAAAAATGAAAACTAACTGATTTTTTTCAGAAAAATCGAAATATCTCTTGACATGTCAGAGATATCGATTTCGGGTTTTCACTGGACGATTTCTCTTTAAATTACCTTTCTTGTCATGTAGTAAAAGCTGTACCATTCCATTTGAAAAAACTGAACAAAACTTCAAAAACACTATTGTTGAATGTAGCGCCACCTCGCGGTTTCATTTATAAACTAAATAATTTATCTCCCAGATATCTCCCCCCCACTTCTTTATTCGCGAAGTTACGACAAAATGTCATAAAACAAAGTTGTAGGAGACAGTTT